>OX424574.1:43009262-43609262 GCA_949152435.1 Gastracanthus pulcherrimus
TTTTACCAAAGAGAGCCGCAAGGTACGGAGGTTGTCCCATATTTATTGCCCTATACAATAATAACCCCGCAAAGTACGCTCTTCTTTCCTTTACTGTAAGCCAGCCAAGATATTTCCTGAGAGAGAGAGAGAAAGAGAGAGGGATAGATATAGAGAGAGAAAGAGAGAGTCAAGTAAGGAGGAGGATAAACGTTCTGGTCACTACCGAAAAGAGGGTAGCTTTCGTGAGGCAGAAGGCTTTGGGTCGTCGGACCGCCTAGGTGCGAGGACAGGGACTAGCTATAGAATATCGATCAGCAAAGTTACGTGATTAAGCAATCGCTGGAGCTGCGGTATTTTTCTCTCTTTTTCGCATACGATTCCTAGCTGTCCACAACAAAAATTTATCTCTCTAAGCGCTAAGAAAGAATACCGGAAATACTGATCACCAAAGTGCAACGGGACCCCGCTCGACTTATTTTATCCAAAGAAGACGACGAGACGAGAGGAGAAGAAGAGAATGGGAATGTTGTGAGTGTGAGAGTTAATCGTTTATAAATTTAGTAGTATAGTTTAAGAACCCGCGACCCTTTTAATAATATACGTACGAAAGATGACGCTATCGATCTAAAATTATTAAAATCATTCTGCGTTTAATTTTAAATTATGTGTTTAATTATTTCTTACCTCATTAACTGACCGTAACAGTATGCACATTATTTACTTAAATTTGAGTAGAATTAAATTGCTTAGATAAAAACTGAATAACTACATCGGCTATTTAAAACGTTACTCTATCTCACCAAGTATTATTTTTTATTTTATCAATACAGAAAGAAAATAGAATGCCAATCGTATATGACATTCGAATAAATTACTGGAGTTAAAACACTGAGAAAGTTTTGAAGGATTCCCCGGGCATTATTTTGCCCTCCTCTTTCCCGAATTGCGAAGCGCTGCGGTAGGAGTATTTCTATTCGAACCGCAGCGGAATCCCAATGCACAAGAGATACTTATTGATATGGGTTTCCGCTTGCCGTTGACTTTCATACGTGAGGTAAAAGGCGAACCCCTCGGTCTTCTCATGCACTTCCGGGATCGGTGGTATATCAATTTTTAACGGGGCTGAGCAGCAGATTTATCGCTACTTATACTCTGCTACTGGTATATTCAACTGGCAAAAGTAAGTAAACGGAGTAGAGATGTGGTAGAGGCTCTGTTTTCCCTAGAGGAACGTAGAAAAGATAAAAAAATGGCAAGTAATAGAAAATAGTAGACAAATAGAACACAGAGAATTTCACATTATAAAGTACAATATTATTTGTTCTTATTTATTCTTATCATGGAATATTGTACAATATTATAAAGTTATATTGCTAATTTTGAAACCTAAATTCCGTAATTCTTATATCTTTGTTCTGCACCGATTATAAGAAAAATTATTCTTATAACTATTTAAAACCTATTGTTTATTATGTAGGTGAAGTTTGGAACGTTCTTGGAACTATTTTCAATTTTACCGTGAATCGTTTTGTTAAGGTCTAAAACAAAGTATCCGACATACCTATAATAGGGTTGATCCTTAATAAGGTTAAAAACAGCCTAAAAGTAAGTAATGATATTTGTAGTCCTACGAGGGTAGTTCAATAAGTCTTTAGAATAAAGTATAAAAACAATTTTTTTTGGGTAAATTTTTTTTTATTTTTCAACATAATCTCCTTGGAGCTCTATACACTTGGTCAATCGCTTTTTAAGTTTTTTTAATCCTTCAGAAAAGTGCGTTTTCGGAAGTTCCTCAAAATAAGCACTTACAGAGGCAATGACGTCTTCGTTGTCCGTAAATCTCTGTCCACCGAGCCATTTTTTCAAGTTTGTAAATAAGAATAAGTCACTGGGGGCTAAATCTGGTGAATACGGTGGGTGTTCGACCAATTCGAATTTTAGTTCTTCAATTTTAGCCATTGAAACGAAGCATGTGTGAACTCGGGCGTTGTCGTGATGAAAGAGAATTTTTTTTCTCGCCAAATGTGGTCGTTTTTTTTTAATTTCTTCTTTCAGCTGTTCTAATAATGATGCATAATACTCACCAGTAATTGTTTTACCCTTTTCCAAGTAGTCAATAAGTATAATTCCACGTGCATCCCAAAAAACTGTAGCCGTAACCTTACCAGCTGACTTTACGGTCTTTGCCTTCTTTGGAGCTGGTTCGCCTGTGGAAATCCACTGTTTGGATTGTTCCTTTGTCTCAGGAGTGTAGTGGTGTATCCATGTTTCATCCACAGTCACAAATCGACGAAAAAATTCCTCAGGATTCCGACTTATGCGCGCCAAAAGAGCCTCAGAGGCGACCACTCTATTGCGTTTATTCTCAGCTGAGAGCAAACGCGGCACCCATCTTGCCGATAGCGTTTTCATGCCTAATTTTTCATGTAGAATTGAAACAACTGCACCTATAGATATCCTTGTGGCCTCAGCTAACTCACGCACTTTTAATCTTCTATCCTTCAACACCATATCGTGGATTTTATTGATGATTTCGGGAGTAGTTGCTTCTACGGGCCTTCCTGAACGTGGTTCGTCACTTATTGATGTACGACCACGCTTAAATTCATTTACCCAGTTATAAACCGTTGCTAAGGCAGGGGCAGATGTGCCATGAACTGAGTCCAATTCATTTTTTATCTCATATGGAGTTAAACCCTTTAAATGAAAATGTTTAATTACCGCTCTGAACTCGTTTTTTTCCATTTTTCTTAACAAGCAATTTTTTTTTTTCAATTGGTTATAAAAACACGTAAACTCAGAAGATGTGGACTGTGACTGCACCATATATCTAGTCGGGAGTGGTGCTGACTGAAAACAGATGATTTGGAGCGATTCGTGCGCCATCTGTTGGTCATTCTAAAGACTTATTGAACTACCCTCGTATCTAAACGTTTTATCTCACTAATTTACCAAATTGAGACTCAAAAAGAAAATAAGAAAATCGATTTTATTTTCTTATTCGATAGGTTGGCACTTTATCTCGGTAATTCTTTCACATTCAAGTATCAATATTATTTTGTGATTAGGATAACAGATTGATACTTATTAAGTTAGTTGGTATCGTTATATCTCGTTAATTCGTTCGCCATTATAAAACGAATCAAAAACTGCACTTATATTGTTACTTTCACGCAAATTTATTATGAGGAAAAAATTTCGTTCAGATATTCACAGTTCCCACGTTTTGAGCATTTTGAGCAATTGCTTAAATGCTAAAATCTATACATTTTAACCTCTACTTAAACTGTATTAAGCCAACTAAATTAATGTCCCGGTATTGCTTGCTTAGAAAAAAATCAAGAATATATTTAGATCTATAATGTAAAATATTGTATAAAAATGAACGGGATATAACTTTGACAATATTATTTTGAAATAGATGAGACGAATGCATAATGTAGCTTCGGTAGTATCAGAACTGCGAATATCTGAACGAAATTTTTTCCTCGTGATTTCTTTTCAAGTTTCAATTTGGTTCCTCATAAAAGAAAATTGATGAAAAAAATGTGTACATAGTTTCTAAAGCTGCTGATTTAATCCCACAAAAATTAGCGAGATAAAACGTCTAGATAGGGCTACAAAAATCATTCCTTACTTTTCGGCTGTTTTTAACCTTATTAAGGATCAGCCCTATTTTATGCCTGTCAGATATTTTGTTTTGGACCTTAAAAAACGTTTCACATAAAAATTGAAAATAGTTCCACGAACGTTGCAAACTTCGCCTATATTTTTTATTAAACAAAATAATTATAATGATTAGTAAAATTTATTAAATGTTGATCGAAAGGGTAGAAACGCTGCTAATAAAAACTAATAATATTTTCAATAAATAATGGTTCTTAATTTTTCATTTATACATTTCATTGTAAGAATTTTATCTTCAGATAATTTTTGTTCTTGTAAAAACTGTGTGGGCATTTATATTTTATTTTCTTTTTTCAAATTCTTAGGTAATGGACCGCATCGTCCAAATTCTTGTGACTTTTTATCCATTGTCCTTTTTTCTCTTCTCTCTGTCTTTTCTCTCTAAAACAAAAAGCTAAAAGTTTGCCCAGGATGAAGTATACCAGGAGGTAGATTATCCTCGTGAGTTTTTATGGTATCGTTACTTTGTGGATGCATACAATCAAGGACGATGCATTAAACGATCTTTTATGAGCGGTCAAGCAACCGGTTCCATGGAGCCGTAATCCTTTGGACCACCAGATCTTGGCATCTTATTCACCCTCTCTGCCTCCTCTTTTAACCTGCGAAAGAGTAAAAGAGTCAGAGATTAAATTTTAGTGAAAAGGGCTTTGCGGCACCTGCCTTCTGCTAATTAACGATGGCACGATTCGAGCACAAAGCGTTTGTCATTTACACTTAATGTTAATGTCTTTGCTAAATTTTTCATCTTTATCTTTTGATGACATCAATACTAAAAGTACGTTACTATAGTTAAAAACGGGTTTTTAAAAGAGTATATTATTTTAAATTTTATATGTATGTTAATTATCAAAGTGTAAATTCTAAATTTATTATTAAATTAGTTTAACTAGCAATTATGTCTGGCTTATAATTATTATTATTATTATTATTAATTTTATTTCTGTATTGTTAGAAAATACTTTTTAATTTCACGCGTAGATCTTTATATGTTGAAAATAGCCATATTATGATCAATGGTAAATGACAAAATAGAAGCCATTCGTAGAATTGGACGTTAGTACATGTGAATTTTCAATTATACGACTAAAGCTTTTCCTAGAACTAATATTTCATAATTTTTATTCATCAAAAAGAAATTTTAAATGAATATTTACTAGAAAGGATAATTTTAGATATTGTGCATACATACTGTAGCTTTGTAGAAACAGATATTAATGCTTTGAATGTGCGTATATTTTCAAGTACGGTTAAACATATGTAATATCAAATTTTGATTAATTTATGCGTATTTGAATGTTTACAGGTCTATTGAACATATCATAATAAATTGCAAGGAAAAATTTGTTTTCATTTATCAAAATAATTTTTTTTATACGAATGATACGATATATTGATTTTCTTAAAAAACTAACAACGGCAACAAAAAATTATTTTAACAAATGGAAAAAAAATTCTTGCTACTTTTTATATTTTAACGTTATGCCCTGAATCAGATACTTTTTGGGAGGCCGAAACATGCAGATTACTCATAGCCTAAAATGGGTTAGCGAGGTTGTTGTTCGTAACTTTTCTTCATTGCTTCTGCTTAGAGTTGAATCAACAATAAAATACTACAATAACTCTGTATCTCCATAGTGTCCTACTATACTAAATCGTCAGCAACCATCCCCGAACAATAATTTGTAAATACAGTTCAATCAGGTGAACAAAAGCATCCGCAATGTCAGCATCATCAGACCGATTTGTCGTTGCGGGAAAGATTTACCCGCGGCTCTCTCTCTCTCTCTCTCTCTCTCTCTCTCACTCCTCGAGAAATGCTGCTGCACGCACCGTGTCGCAGGACCAGCTCATGGCTTGTATCACGAAGCATCGCGGACTTAATGTATTCCCGTGATCCTTTGCGCGACAGCTCTCTCGTAAATAAATCGCGGGAGACTGCGGAGCGCGCGGTGACGAGGCACTTACAATGCTCGGCCGTCTGTCAGCCGTCTCGCTCTACAGAGGGGAGGGAGGAGCGGCCGACGAGGCCAGTGTTTATAACTCGGTGTCAACGGGCGCGCCGGCCGTAATGACGCGACAACCCCGCGAGAGCTCACGCGCGGGAGTCGCACAGCGGGTGGCTCGGCCAACTGCGTATGTGTGTGTGTATCATCGCGTCACGCTACATTGAGCCCCCATTGTTCGGCTGGTGCGTGTGTGCGTGCGCGTGTACAAGGTGTGTATGTAGAGACGAGCTGCGGCTGCGGTGTTTTATCGCTCGGCGCTCATCCGCAGAGAGGCCCGATCAAGGATGGCCTGCGATGCCCATCGACGACGTGCTTTTTATGACGTAGAGCTTTGAGAAAACAGGATACTCTTGTGCTGAGCGTCGGCTCTTTGATGCGCAGTGCAAAGGGGCGAGGCGTTGAGAGGATTATGTCAGAACGCAGTTTTCGAAAAAATAAGTGCTTGTTCGGGCTTGTTTTAGAATTTTATTATATATTTTTGAGATATTATTTGAGAATGTTTTAGTTATATTCGACTATTCTAATATGGTAAACAGTCATGGGTAAGTATTTTATGAAAATTAACTAGATTCATGAAAAGATACACAAAAGGGATAGTGTACTTTTATTCCGTATCTTTTCTCAAAGTGGCATATATTTCACAAGTGACTACTTAAGAAAAGGTTTATGCGTGATACAGTCATTTCTAAGCTGATGATACAAAAAAGATAGAAGATACACCTGTATCTTTGTCAAAAGTATCTAAGATAGAATTAGTATCTAGATACTTAAGTAACAACAAAGGATGCTGTATCTGA
Organism: Gastracanthus pulcherrimus; assembly: GCA_949152435.1. Classification (NCBI taxonomy): domain Eukaryota; kingdom Metazoa; phylum Arthropoda; class Insecta; order Hymenoptera; family Pteromalidae; genus Gastracanthus; species Gastracanthus pulcherrimus. The sequence continues at coordinate 43,015,738 of OX424574.1, forward strand.
ATCAAAGTATCTAGATACTTGAATATATACATACTAGGTACAAGATATACAGGAAAGATACTTTTTTTACAATAGTGTGCGTAAAAAGCGATTTATTCGTTTATACTGTGTAATTATATCTGTAAAATAAATTAAGTATAATTTTTTATTTAAATCGTAAATTTCATATCGTAAAATTATGATATCGTAAATTTTTCGATTCATACATCGCAGATCAAATTCCTTTCGATCCAATGTTGTAAAATCATGAGCATGGGATCTGCACATAATATTTCGCCTATTAAGAGAAATTAAACTATCTAAAATTGTATTTTTAATATAGAAATTAAGATTTAGAATTGCTAATTTTATGATATCATATCACATCTGACACAGAATAATTACGATATCGATACGTTTTTACGATGTGATGATGCATGAGTTACGAAATATATTGCGTGAGTTACGATATAGTTTTCTCAGTCAGTTTGTATGCATATGCATACGTACGCATATATTATATGTATACTATATATATATATATATATATATAAATACACACATATATATATATATATATATATATATATATATATATATATATATATATATATATATATATATATATATATATATATATATATATATATATATAGTTAATACTGTTATTATTATCATCTTTGTATATGATAAATAACTATGAGTTTTAAGGAAAAAGTAGGATTATGCGTCTTTGCGTAGATACAGAACTACATAATGGAACTACCTAGATAATGAATATTATGAATATTTAATTAATTTATCCCGCCAAAACAATCAAAATTTTATAGAATTTTGATTTGATTGAATTGAAATAAATCGTAACCAAACAGCTAATAATTGTTAGTACTAATGCATCAATTACGATTACTAATTGTTTTATATAAAATCTTGTATCTAGGATTCACTGAATCGCATCACACAATAATTGTAATCTACAATTCCTTAGTGGCTTCATAATGTTTCGTGTTCATCGTACTTTCAGAATACTGAAGAACTATAATTTTTAGTGCCGAAAATAGTTTCAAAAACATATGACATTTGATTGTGATTATAATTATGGTCGTTTAAATTTTTACCACCATACACAATAAATTTATTGATATTGAATGATTGAAACGAACTGATAACGATGAAATCATACCGTTTTTCCTTAAACCATTTACTTACTGTAATTTACGAAATATATTTTAATAAATACATTTAAGAAGCGAAAATATACAAATTATGTAAATATAAGTATAAATTCCGTATAACCTCAAGTTCATTATGAAAATATACTTATACCCGTAAACTCAAGCTACGTACAAGCCATCTACTTCATTAAGGCACAAAAAGCAAGGACGACTTTACTTCAAGTACCGCAGCATCCACAAAGCTTATTGCACGTCTGGTGCGCAGACACCGCGAAATCTTAATTACTCATCATAATGCAAAAATCACAAAGGGGTAAAACGCGCGCGGAGCCCTCCAACCTTCCAGCGTCTATAGGTAGAATTTCGCACCGCGGCACAATTAACCGAAGCACTTAATCGCAATTTTCACGGGAGCAGAATGAAAATGCCTCGCCTCTTTCTCTTTCCCTCCTTCTTGGGTGATCTGCATAATTCGCGCGGTATCTCCTGAACCCCGCGCTCTCGTATATATATATATACGCTATGCTCTCGCCGCCCAGGATTAACGAGCCGTCGGCGCCTCTTCGGCTCTTCTGCTCCCGCGAGGGTTGTTTGTGCAATTCACCTTTGCGCGCCGCTCCCCGGCGTCACTCGATTATCTCTGCCTTGTTAAGGCATTCATCGTGGGAACGTGCGAGAGAAAGAGGGGCAAAGAGGGGGAGTGAGAAAGTCCGATGATTTGCACAAGCGGCCTGGAAACGTTTAGATACGAAAAACTTGACACGCGTCGCGCGCCGCGAGAAGAAGGATCGACGAGGCGAGAAGAGAAGGTTGCAGGAAAAAGAGAGATAGAGAGAGAGAGAGAGAGAGGGAGAGAAAGAGGGAGACGCACAGCAGACCGTTTTAGCTTTCTTTTTCACCTTTCGCGCGGAAGCCGCAGAGTCATCACCGATGACGTTTGGATTTTCTTTATTCCACGCGCGCTTTTCTTTCTCACTTGCTTGTTTTTTTCTTTCTTCTTTGCGGTGACAAAATGATAAGATGTGAAATATATGCTATCCGCTTGTATCGCGGCGTATTGATTTCCTTAATGCGGTAATAAATCTCTTTCACTTCGCGCCTGGTTGTCATTATTTTAATAAATGCTTGCATTATGATGCGACTCATCGTGTGATGCGGCGTGTGCATGTATGTATAATGGAGAAAAGATTGCATTGAAATTTAATGACCGAATTGTATGGGCGAATCCATTCACTGGTTCTCAATGCGAAGGATAATGATCGTGCTAACTAATCCTGAGAACATGTAAGTGACGTACTTAGTATGTGATGTTTATTCTATTATGCAAGAGATACAAAGCATTTAAAGTAATACAAATTTGCTTATAAATACCACGAAAATTAACTCAAACTTTATTGTATCATGAAAAACTTCAAGCATCAGATTCGAGACATTATGAATTTTTATTGACCCTCGCTTTACCAAGGACGGAAGGAGAGGCGGTCAAGGGAGGAGGGGGACGGACGAGATATCTAAAACAATGACCGCAAGTACACTTTTTAAATTCCACAAGATTTGAGATTTTTCAATGAAAATTAGTGTGCAAGAGTTTCAATGGATGTTGATTATAAATCTGTTGTTCAATGTAAATAATTTGGAGGAACATAAAAATTGATATATCGAAATAACTTATACACACTCAAGTTATTTTTTGGATAAAACTAACTACGTATTATTTTTCTACGTTTAATTGTTATACAGAGTTAGATATTCAATATGTCTAATAATAACCTGACACTAACATTAAAGAACCACCACTTGAAAAATGAAGTTTTTGAATATTGGAAAATATTCACTAAAATAAAATGGCTTGTGTACTTATAATTCATTATATAGATAATTCACGTTTTGTCAAAGCAAGTAATAGTGTATCTCATTCTTTTTTTGCAGCACTTGTTAAATATATAAAAAATGAAGCAAAAATACTTTGCTTAAAAACGGATTTTTTTTAATCACACTAAAAACGTAAAAAATAAGAAAGAGGCATTATACGCAAAACTTTTCCAGGATAAAGTTGTAGATCTCAAATAAATACAACTTTCTTGTATGTAACATTTTTTACGAAAGCATTTTGTAAACAAAGTTTATCGAGAAGAAAGAATTTTTTTTTCAAAATTAAAGAAATACTAAAAATGTATTTTATATGCCGATTTGCGCTTTATTTTTCGTTGGTCTCGATTAACTTTGTTTAAAAGACGTTTTCGTAAAAAATATTATATACTGAAAAGTTGTATTTTCTCGAGATCTACAACTTTACCATGGAAAGTTTTTGCGTATAATCTTATATAATCTAATTGTGACCCAAAAATCGGTTGTTTATGCCAATTTTGCCGTTTATTTTTCGCTTTTCTCGACAAATTTTGTTTACATTACGTTCACGTAAAAAATGTTAAATGTAAAAAGGTTGTATTTTTTTAGATCTACAACCATACCGTGGAGAATTTAGTAAAAAAATATAAAATCTACTCAAGATGCAGATAAAATTCAATTCAAAAAGGTCTGCATTGTCTCACTCGTACTCTTAATAGATAGGTAGCTATTTGGCCTGGATAATCTTGCATTCATTTCTGCTACAAAAATGTCATCTTTTTTGAGTAGTGGCCAAAAGACGAAGAAATTCTTCTTTGAAACGTTAAAAATCGTTAAGATTGAAGCTCTTTGGAATTTTTTGAAAATATCATGTTTTAACCAATTATAAAAATTCAAGAAATTCTAAGGGTACCGTAGTGACTAAAAATGGCTGAAAACTTTTTTGAGTCCTTCTTTAACATGTACTTTCATATAAAAAATTGGCGAAACTTTTCAGAACTCCCTGCGCGGCATTTTTTAAGAATCCGCTGGATTGACGTGTATATATATACCGTTGAACATGTATTTATTATTTATCTTTTCATATTGTATAGATGACTTAAACTTGGCGCGCCAAGTAACAATGAATTTAAATTTAATATAAAAAGTTAAATAATTTATTGTACGAAGTACCTAAACGTCTGAAAGTTTGTATATAGACCTTTTTATAATGTAAGTTTAAATTCCCGATCCGCTGTTGCTTCACATAGGTACTTGAAAAGTATCGATATCAGTAGTGTCCCAACCCGGACAATGCCCGATCCTGGGCGACTCTCCCCAAGTCCAAATTTCAGCTCAATCGCTCTAGTCTTCCACAAAATATTATCGAACAAAGTACTTGCAATATATCAATATAGTATCTGAATATATTAATATATAATTAATATAGACTATTCAAATTGAGCTATTTACCACAGCTAATACTAGCAGAAGCTACAGTCAAAATTTCACTTTGCTCCATCAGGGCGTTCAGGAAAAATCATGGACCAACAAAAATCGTAATATATCAATATATTACTATAGTGCGTCTCATAACTATAGAAACACCACAAATTTTCACGTTTAAATGTGTATATTATACCTTTTTTTAAAGAACCTGTAACTTTGGAAGCAAAAATCCGAGGATAATTTTGCAAAAAGCCAATGAATGGAAAATATATTCTCTTTAAAACATTACTAGAATATTTCTTTCGCATCAACATTAAAGAAGTTATCGTTGTTTCATAACTATAGAAACTAGTATTCAAGTTTTGTTTAAACCGTCCGTGAATTTTTCATAAGTTAATGTAGACACAATATTTTGGTAACGTCTTAAAGAGAATAAAATTGCCTTTTATTTGCTATTTTTAAAATTATCCTTGGTTTTTTGCTTCGAAAGTTACAGGTTTTTTAAGAAAAGGTATAATACACAGATTTAAATGTAAAATTTTTTGGTGTTTCTATAGTTATGAGACGCACTGTATATAAATATATATGATATAGTAATATATACCATTATAACCAAGCTATTTACCTATGCTGAGATCAGTACAGTATAGTGTTCATATTCCACACAAATCAGTCCATCTTGATGCATGCATACATACGAGAAACGAAAGTAAAGAAAACATTTCTAATAATTAAATATATAACACCGTAATTGAAGCGCCGTTTGAATAATACATGTGCATCCATATAAATATTTGTCGAAACCTATAAAAATTTTCACGTATGATCACATTTTATCAGGTTCAACGCCCACGCAAAGTATTAGAACAGAACGGCGGCGCTCCTTCTGTAATATGGCATTCGTCGGTCTGTGTGATTTTTGTCTCTGCTCCGTGCTCAATGAGACTTGTCAGCGGCTTATCCAACAAAAACGCTAGAGCATAAAGAAGACGACGTCGAGGACGTAGAATAGGGCCGGGCGCTCGGAAAATTCATAAACTTTCGAGAGAAACTAGAGAGAGAGAGAAGAGTGGAGTCGAGAGGGCTTATATACATCACCTGCCTGCCTGGAAATGAAAGCGAGCAAATAGCGCGAGCGTGCTACTGGCGCCCGGCTTTGGTAACTATGACTTTGCAGTTCAGAGAGGGGACGAAGGCGCTCGCTTGCTCGCGTCTCCTGAACAAACAATTTGCCTTTATAAATGAGCTGAGTTCCGAACGAGTTTTAGTACTCAGTATTCATTATCATCAGCTTCTTCGACAGAGAGCGAGAGCGCACGTCAGCGGCGCTGCGCCGCGCCTTCACTCGTTCGTCTTCTCGACTTTTCAACTCTTCGTTCCGATCTGTTTTTGCGAACGTTGTTTAATTCAAAAAGAACATTTACTGTTGTCCGTACGTCATTAGCAAATGACAGATGGGGACATTTTTTTTAAGAAATGTTCGTATTTAAAAAATTATAAATGACATTTTTTATGTAAATGTAGCGTGCATTTATTTATTTAGTGAGTTTTTAATTAAATTTTGTTTCAATTGACAGTTATTCGTAAGGTAGTCATGAGTGCAAAAATATATAAATATTCATTTGATGTCTCGAAAAAGTCGTTAATTTTTTGGTGAATAATTTTATTCATTCGAAAGTACAAGTGTTTACTCATATTTTAATTGTAACAGCAGATTTACATAATATGTGCAGTGTACGATTTCTTTTTGGCCGTTTTTTTGTACACTTGGGGGCAATATTATTCCGAATTTATCTGTTCATGACCATCAAAAGATGCATAATTCGTTCGGAAAAATAGTATTGTCTTAGGTGTACATTATTATGAATCGTATTTGCTTATGATTGTAACTTCTAAATATTTTTCACTATATACTTACATTGATATTTACGTAGTTCGAGTAGTAAGTACACAATATATTTTGTTACTTTTTAATTGTTTGTTGCATTTGCTGATTAATTTTTTAATACATATATTGTATACTTTTCTGTTCGTTATATATTTATAATAAATGTGTGCTATCCATTTATAAAAGAATGATTGTAATAGCTTGGACCATCACGTTAAGACCATTACGCTGAAATATGCGCAAGTTTACTAAGAGGTAGTGCTTGTGGTGTCAATAAGGATGTGATGAATGGGTGCTCTATCAACGTACACTATCAACGTACTCCACCATTCATGTACTCCACTACCCTCGCACTTTACTATCCACACCAATTTCTGAGAAAAGAATAAGTTGTCTTCTCATATGAAAAATCTGAGAAAAAATTGCCTTTTGAGATACCTCACACTGAGAGAAAGGATTCCTTGTGGCAAATGAATCGTGTACTTGCGGAATCGAATTCTCACGTACTTGCCGCAAATGTTGAATTCTTAATAGTTAAGAACTCGAACTTGAGAAAAGTCTACACGAGTAAGATAAACATGCCGAGTACGAAAGGTTATTTGACGTTTTTCTAGCATATAATGTAATAATTTCAATCATTGAAATATCAGAAGATACTATACACGGAGAGAATTTTCTAATAAAAATTATGACAAAATTCGCAGTAAAAATTACCGTGAATGACTATAAAGCTGGGACACTCTAACTTTCCGGCAGTTTTTATTGATATTTACGATAAATTTTACCGTACTGAAGGGTAAAATTTGCCTGCCGCAGAGTAAAAGTTCCTTGTACGAATCTTAGAGAAAGCCAAAATTTGTGGTAACATTTGTACGAAATATTTTTTAAAAATCTGGATTTTCTTCCAATTGTTGTAGCAGTATCATTAATACTTAAATAAGTAGTACATTATACACATTTATATTTGAGTTAACCTAAAATATGTACATGCTCAGTTGTTTCCTTTATCAGCTGTCTTCTTTTTCTCAAATCAGGCAAATTTTACCATTCAGTGCGGTAAAATTTATAGTCTGTGCAGTAAAATTTGTAGTCAATGAGGTAAAGTTTTTAAAAAGTGCCAGAAAGTAGGACTGTCCCAGATTTATAGTTATTTACGGTAATTTTTACCCTGAATTTCGTTATAGTTTTTATTAGAAAATTCTCTCTGTGTACGTAAACATAATCGTGGCAGGCGAAAACTTATACTAACATGTAACGGTCATATAAACATCTTAGAAATATGAAAAATTCAGTTAACCTTAAAGTCAGGCGATCAGCCGCTGACAAGCGACTCAAATAATCAGTTCTTAACTATTAAGACGATGCGTTTAACTGATAAGAAATATTTATTTCACCGTATTCAAATTCACAAAACTTAACAATTAAGAAATATTCTTTGCCGCAAAGAGTCCTTTCTCTCAGTGCATTTACAAATGTATTGTTACGCAGATTAATAGATTAAACGATAATTTAATAATAATGCTCCAGAATAAAAACTCAGCTGAAAAATGTGATAAAATCTTCGGCGTTTTTTCACTTAATATTTTAATTGAAAGTTACCTGATTTTTTCCAGTAGGAAGATTATTTAATTCGTATTACCTATATATTTTGATGTCAACACATCATTTAATGCTTCAATTAAAACTATATGATTACACTAACAGTTCTTTTTTATAAATACTTAATGCGTATAAATGATTCCATTTACAAAAAGAATATTAATACATTTAATATCTATTTCCCGTAATTCATATTAATATGGTTGACTACTGAATTCTGGCGCGTGTGGCGCGCCTGAGATGTCCTAGTGATATCAATTTCAATAGTTCAGAGCTCCCTTTATTTAATAGGATCATCTCGTGGGAACAAAATTGAAAAAATTTGTTTTTCTTAAAAATAATGCATACATATATATATATATATATATATATATATATATATATATATATATATATATATATATATATATATATATATATATATATATATAGGTTGACGTTGTAACAGCTCTGGAGGTAGCAGCGTAAAACGGCGGACACTCTAGGATCGGCTTAAGATGTCTAAAACAAAAAAAAATTCTATATGTGATTACATAGCGACTGTAGGTACCCATAAAATTAATATATTATTGAATTATATATTATGAAATGAATCAATATCTTTTGATCTAGCAAGTTACAAATTAAAACTTATATTTTCTATTTTAATTTATCGTTTTGAAAATTTTTGTAGGTTATTTAGACTTTAAGCTATTAACATTTAAATAAGAATATCCATTTTTATCAGCTATTACAAAAGTATACTGAAATTGGGCGGGAAGGCGCGAAATGGATGGGGTTGGCACAAAATAGGGAAACGTGGAAGGCTTGCGTAGATGGGGCGATAAACTTTCAAGTTCGAAATGCCATTTAAAAAAAAAAAAATTACAAAAGTATATTGACAATTGCTCTCAGATCAGTACTCAAGGTCCATTCACAAAAACGCCGAGACATGTGTGTAAATGGCTTAGATATTTACACTATTATTATTTACAAAATATAAACTTCAAGGAATAAATATTATGGATTTAATGAGTATCTGAAGTATTCTTCAACATTTTTAATTCAGAAATTACATAATTTACAAAAAATACTAAGTGCAAATTGAAGATAATATAGAAAAAAAGCATTTTTCTAAAAATCGAAAAAATCTCTATATTGTTCGAAATGTGACACCCGAGAAGGTCCAACCAGGCTTAGAATAGTAATTGTAAGCAGTTTATCGAAATCTGAAAGAAAAATTAGGTATACAAAAGTTTTGGCAAAGATCTGCACATGTCATTGCTCTTAATAAGGGGAGCTATGAACCTTTGGGTACTACTGTATATGCTACACTTTGGTAACTTTGAGTATTTCTTCTACAAATTAATATACTTTTGCAGATGTCAGTTATTATTACAATAAAATAATTAAAAAAGGTGACTTCAACGACAAAAAATTATTCGCCAGCATTAATAATTAATTTGCAACAATAACTCACGCCAAAAATTATCTCTCGTGCACGCAGCACACGACACGGCAGTTATCTCGATCGATAATTGCTTTTTTTTCTTCAAACCCAGTGAGTTGGCGCTGCTCTGTAGCTCGCTGCATTGCCGCGGTAAGATGCATGGCTTACACATACGAGGCTTCCAGAAACTAAATGAAATGGTCAACCGAGCGATAAATCAGCCGTTAATGCATGCGCTTGGCGCAGCCCGGCGAAAATTAAAAATTCGTCTCCCTCGGCGCAGTGGCGGCGTCTCGACTCCGTATAATGCGTATATAAGCTTGCGTGAGCGTGCGCGCGCGAGCGAGGGATATTCCCCCGTGAAATCTTCGTCACATCCAGTGCTTTATCATCCACGGTGCGACGAGCTCCCGTGTATGCGAGAGCGCAGAATGCGCGAGAAGCTCGTCGGGTTGTTTCTCCGTCGGCCGCCAAATCGATAGCATTCCGCGACGTGCGACGTACATTACATCCGCGCGTCTGTAAGGTTGGGATAATATGATAGCGTGCGCGATATCCACGTCGTCTCCGACCCATTGCGCACTCGAATAATATGAAACTAGAAAACGAGCTTTCCTTTCTTCTTTTATTTTTTTTTCGTTTTTCTCGATTAGTATTTGTTTATCTTTCTGATAGATACATTGTTAAAAATCTAGTTAGGAAATGAAAATCAATAAAGCTAAAAAATTACACTGAGAAAAGAAGAATTTATTTACAATAAGTAATTAAATTCCTTAAATAATAGAAAACCACTCGGAGCTGACCACCGACTAGATTTGGGTACTGGTATCTTAGCTTGAAACAATCGAGCGCGTCTTTTTTTCAATTGATTTCTTGTTTTTATTATTTAAATACTTTCTATTCAGTTCAGAATCATTTGAGCCGTGTCGACTTAAAACTTTGCACAAAAAATGTATTTTAATATTTAACCATGAATTATCATAGTTGTTAAAAGTATAATAATAAGTTTTTTCTATTTTTAATACCAATATATATTGTCTGCTAATGAGTTGTTAGTATAAAAGCAGTGATTCGGTGAATATTATTCATATCGATAATAGAATAGTATGAAGAGTTCTCTTCGAGCCTTTACAGTGGGTAGACGTGTTTACAAACGCTTCGTGTATATCGGCTCATCGGTGAATAGTACGGGTAACATAAATCAGGGCTTTAGCCCTTGCGTGCTTCGCCTTCTCGCGAGTATAAAATCACAGCTGTGATTTTACAATGGCTTTTCTAACGAAAAGCCATCAAGTATCTTCAAGTGTTTCATCGAATGTTTATACTTATTCAGTAAAAAGTCACAGAGATGTTAGTTATGCAGAAGCTAGTCAAAAGGATCAACGAGACCAAGGTTTGATCTTAGATTGTGTCGATGGCTTAAATTTGACTGATTACACGTGTGCAATTGGTGATATTGTTCAATCAAGAAATATTGTGTACTCGATAAGCATATCTAATTCAAAAAATATTCTGACCACTTTCTTATTTATGTAAATATTGACTCTGTAAAACATTATTATACAAAAAAAACATTCAAACTTAAGTCGATTCGAACAGATTGGGACAAATTTAAAAAAGAGCTTGATAATAACTACGAAAAATTTCTCTCATACGAATACGAACTACTTACTCCTAGCGGCTAATATGATATTTTTGTAAACACGATTACGCAAGCGGTTAAAACTAGTACTCCGAATAAAAATAAAAAAAAAAAGTTGTAATTTTCAAACTAAAAAGACTTTGCCTAGCAAGTTATAAGAAATGGGAGTTAACTCAAAATCTTGAAGACTTGATTAATTATAAAAAATACTCATCTCTGGCAACAAAAACGTATAAGAGTAAGTAAAGGAATGTTTCAAAAAATTTGCTGAAAGCATAAATTTTCGAACGGACACGAACTATGTATGGAATAAATGCAAAATTTTTAAAAGTAGCTGGATTAAGACATCTCCTCAATACGCGTCCGAAAATTTGCAGCTGTCGGATAAAATAGAAAACGCGCTAAATAAAATATGTCATCACTGGGTACAAACAGATCCCGAATGGCTTCCTTCGTGCAAGAAAAATGATTTTTTTAATCATCTTTTCAATTTCACCGAGTTTAACACCGCTCTAGACTCCAAAAACACTAAATCGGTACCAGGAATGGACGGCATCGATTTCGAGGTCCTTCAAAACTTACCTATCAAATTCAAATTACTACTAGTTGACATTTATAATCTTATGTATTAAAAAAATGACTATCCGCAAATTTGGAAACATTCTTTTGTCCATTTTAGAAATAAACCCTATGGCAATAGCTTACGTCCAATAGCCCTCACACCTTTTCGATGCAAATTATTCGAAAGAATTGTTAAAAATAGATTTCAGTCGTGGGCCGAATACAATAATGTTATATACCTAAGAGCCAACATGGTTTTAGAAAAGGGAAATCGTGTGCGGATAATTTAGCTATTTTAACACGCAAAGTCGCGGAAGCCTTCTTAGAAAAAAAGACATATTAGCAGCTTTCCTTGACGTCGGAGGAGCCTTTGATAATATAAAAATTGACATTCTTTTAGCGAAGCTTGCTAAACTTGAATGCTCAAAATTGTACAATTTATCAAATTCTTAACACAAGAAAGGTTTATTTTTACTGATCACCTAAACGATACGATTCGAGTAGTTCATAAGGGCGTACCTCAAGGTAGCGTCCTCAGCTCATTATTGTATATTTTGTGAGTAGCTAATATTACTGATAATTTGCCAAAAAGTGTCATTACCTCTCAATTCGTCGACGATTTAGCTATATATTTGAAATGCTTATCAATTAAAAGAGGAAAAAGAATTCTAGAAAACATTATGAAAACAAATAAAAAAAATCTTTTCGATTTAGGCTTAGAGCTTACTCCAAGCAAAACCAAATTTATCCACTTCAATAAACAAAAATCCAACCTGGTAGCACTGTAATTAAAGTAGGTGACTGCACAATAAAATCTACAGAATCAGCTCGCTTTCTGGGCATCATTTTCGACTACAAAATGTCATTTTTCCAGCATACCGACTTTATATTAAAAAAATGCTCTAAAGCTCTTAACATAGTCAAATTTCTCTGTGGCACTTGGTGGTGCTCAAATCCAGAAACATTAATTATTTTTTTCAAAAGTTTTGTTCGCTCCATTATAGACTACGGTTGCTATATATTTTTTCCAACCCTAAAACACATAACCGAACGAGTTGAAAAATTACAATACTCGGCAATAAGAACTGCTCTCGGTTATCGTCGTAGCACTCCCACAAATATCTTACTCGCAGAATCTAAGTTATTATCTCTTGAAGATTGTACTAAATATTTATGCAATTGTTTTCTCGCCAAAGCTCTATCTAATGAAAATTCTCTTTTGTGCAGCTCAATTAAAAGATTCTATCATATCAATAAAAAAATCAACCCGCATCAAAAAAGAATTCTTAACCAATGTATTTCTACGACTCTGGACAACTTTACAAAAATAGATACTCGCAGTGAATTAAATGTATATTGCTATGATTACAATACTCTTACTACCTCACTTCCAATTTCTACTCACCTCGGTAAAAAACTTAAAAAATCAGTCAATGCCAATTTAGTATTGGACAAGTTCCTAGAAAAGAATGATGCAATCGCTGTTTACACTGATGGCAGTAAAATGACAGGGACACTTTGTGTCGACTCTGCATGTATATGCCCAGAATTGAATACATATTTAAAAACGTCCATCGATATTAACACATCGGTATTTACAGCAGAATGCATCGCTTTGAATAACGCCCTCGATATTGCCTTAAGTACTCATAACCGTAATATTTGTATTTTCTCAGATTCACTAAGCGCTCTCGAATCTCTTCAATCGACAAAAATCAATACAAAAGCAAATCCTTACATAGTAGATATTGAAAAAAAAAATACAATGAATTTATTCTGAGAAACTCCAACGACTTCTTCATTGAATTCTATTGGGTCCCTTCCCACATAGGTATCAAAGCCAATGAGGAGGCGGACTCTCTAGCAAAGTCGGCGGCTCAGTCAGACAACCTTGACATTACTTCCGTCCCTTTTACAGACTTACACGAATCCTTTAAAAACAGTGCCTACTCAAATACTGTGAAAAAAATTGTAGAAAAAGGCTCATCTACTGGCAAAATTTATTTTGAGTTATTCCACAGTCAATATAAAAAACCATGGTATTACGGTAAAAACTTGCATAGAGATCTCACAGTTACAATTAACAGAATCAGGGCAGATCACTATAATTTGGCTGATTCTCTTAACCGCATCGGCATTACAAATGACCCAAAATGTATATGCAAACTCGAAAATGAAAATTTAAACCATGTTATATGTCAATGCGAACTTTAGTTTTCCTAAAGATCCAAACTTATAAAATCCTTGCGTAATGTAAATTATTCTCTCCCGCTTAACATAGAAATGATAATCGCCACACCCAATATTGATGTCTGTCAGTGTATCTTTACTTTTTTAAAAGAAAGTAATCTCAAACTTTGAAATAATGTACATATAACTTCATGATTCTTCGTTTATCTTAGCATACAGCAATTCAAGCGACACATTATAAATTCTACTAACTCTCACTGAGTCAAACAATTCCTTGTACGGAAACACAATTGTATCTATTCACTGTCTCAACTGTACTTATACTTTTATTGTTTGTTGTATATATTTGTATGTATTTGACGCAGAAATAAACCTCATTTGAGGTTTGAAATGCTTAATAAAAAAGAAAAAAAAGAATAGTATGAACATCGATTTTTTAACTACAAAAATATGTGATGAGTATAAGTTAAAACAATCCGTGTTGGTTAAAACGTTTATTTTATGTACTTTTCAATGCTGAATTGGTTTTCCTTGAAGCTAAAAAATTAAAAATATATTTTAATCAACATTTCAATCTATCTTCTTATGAGTTGTTGTGCCATATAATCCATATATTATGTGTCGCGAACGATGGTGACTACGCAGAGCAGTACAGAGGCTCGGGAGGTCGAGACTATATACAGGGACAGCCCTAGCGGCTGTAATATACGCGCACTTCGAACTTCAATTTTGTACTTAAAAATGCTTATTGAATGACCACCACAACTGGTATATTATTGTTCAGTTAGTCATCGTAGAATGCGTAGTTTATGAACGGTCTTAAAGTAGACTTATGCCTTTCTTCGGGCGAACGGCTCATTTGTAAAAGCAAAAATGTGTATGTACGCAAATCTTGAAAAGAAAAAAATACTAACTTCTTTAAATAGTCCTTATAAAAAAATTAAAGATTCCTGGATTCATTTTTGTTTATAACGATTTGTCTATGTTAATATTTTAAAATCGATAATGCAATCTCCCGTGCAGAAATTTCAAAGAGTGTCTCTGCGATTATTCCCGAGCCCTACCCGATTTTCAGACCAACGAAAGTCAGTCCCGATTCAGACCCGGTTTTCCCGCCTTATCATTGTTTTGAGCGTGATTCCTGGATTCCCTGCTCAAATCCTGTCTGATATTCTGAGGTCCGCGCTTGTTTATTTTGAGGTTATGATTTTTACGTAAAACAAAGGATTTCCGTACCTGAATTTCGTCTGAATTCCTCATTTTTTGGTAATACCATTCATCTTATATCGACCCAGCAGTAACTCACCGTTAAATATTTTATTTATTTATTTAAGTCTGTAATTCTTTGTCGTATAAAAATTAAAAGCTCTATCTATTTATCTGAATAAAGCATATAAGGTGTAGGAAATCAACACATGTATACCCGACCCGGAAAACAACTTTTCTAATCTGTCATGAAGAAAGCTATTGACACCTGCCGCTGGCTAATCTAACGAGGTTCACGTTTCGCAATTGCATATGTCAATCCATCAATAGGTTATCAACGCCAAGAACGTCATAGACTACGGCACTATGGTTCATGGGGTTAAGAAATGCAACTCCCTTCGAAACGAGAACCTCGTTAGGTTAACCAGAGTCAGGTGTCACTAGCTTCCTTCACGGTACATTCGAAATGTTGTTTTCTGGGTCGGGTGTACACCCAACGACAAAACCATTTTTTTCAAATGTGCCCTTAAATAACAACTTTTTCATAGGTGTAAGAAACAAATTGGCATCTGCAGTCATCTTTTTGTTGACTTTTTGTTTGACATTCTTACGCCCATGAAAAAGTTGTTATTTAGGGGCACGTTTAGAAAAATGGTTTTACCTTTGGGTGTACAGTACTCACAATTTGAATATATGAAGGTTTTCTGTAAGGGGGAAAAATAGTAGCCCAATAACCTAATAACCCAACAGCATAGATAAATAACATAAATGAAGTACAGTCGAATCCCGCACATTATGAATTCGCGCACTGTAAATGTTCAATCTTAAGGTAGTTCTCCGGCTGCAGTAGTAGTCTACTTGGGGTTACATTAGAAAATTTATTTTCTAAGATATTATATGGCGTTATCTAATGTGATAACCTCACGATTAATAATTTCAAATATCAGAATTTCGATAGACATTGTCTAGAGTATCAAATATTCCCAAAAGTCGAAAGAAAGTGAAACACTGCGCACATATATAGATATACTGTAGCATGGGATCAAAACTTTGGACTATTGTATCTTAAAAAAAGCATAGCTTGCCCTAACATACTTTTTTCTCCATGATTCGTATTGTTTATTATAGCTTATTTAAAAAAAAATTAAAGAAACATTTTTTTATATTTAAACCCCTGTAGAAATTATAAAATGTAATAAAACGTAAAGAAACGTAAAAAAGTGGAAAGATCGTACAGAACGTATAGCAGTGTAAAACGTAAAAAAGTGTGGATTTTTTATGTTTTATATTATATTTTCATATATTTGCGTACGTTTTATTACGTTTTATTACTTTTTATTACGTTTTATTACTTTAGATTACATATTCACACTAAAAATTCTGCTCACTAAAGAGACTTTCACAATGTCAAATATTACAAAAAAAATATTTTCTGAGTGTCAATGCTTCTTATAAGTAACGAAAAGTTTCTATTTGTACACGTGAATTGGTTAGTATATGCCTCGACGCCTAGCGGTGAAAAATTCAAGCTATATTTTTTTCATGAAATTTCGCTACGTAATAAAACGTAAGGAAACATAGTACAACATAACGAAATCTAACAGTTTCTTACAATTTGTTACGTTTGTTTACGTTTGCTTACATTTTCTCCCAGACACAAAAATGTTACTGAATATTCTTCTCCATATTCTTAAGTATCTCAATTTAAAAAAGTCCATCTTATATTTCCCAGATACCACTGTTTAAACAAAAAGTGACGTTCTCATGCATAACCAAACAAGAGAAACAGCATAATCAGAATTTCGTGTCGCAAAAATCAGGTAATCTTATGTTCTTTTGAATGTATTATCACTGAATCGATGATATTATTTCTAATATATCAAAAGACCCGAAAAACTAAAACTCTAAAACCGAAAAACCGCGATGAAGACAAAAACGCATCAAAAACATTATTTCTATAATACCAAAAAGCCTGAAAAACGAAACCAAAAAATAAATAAATGGCCAAAAAAATTAGCCCAGAAACATTAATTTTTACCGTATATATATATCTCTTTTTTTCCAACGGCTATATCTGTGAAATATAAAAATGAAAATTTTTTAAAAATATTCAGAAGATTAGGACATTTATGAAATTATCTTATCTTTCTTTTACTTGAAAAACTTTAATATACAATCATAGTTATCTCTATATGTGTATATGTATACTCCCTAGTAAATTATTCGCGTCGAACGTTTTTTGAAATGGTCCAATGAGATTTCCCGATCTACAGGAGTTAATCAATAAGGTCGCTCTATTTCAAAAACGTTCGACGGGAATATCTTACTAGGGAGATATATGGTATATCTCTATGTATGTATATGTATATGTATGTGTAGGTATACATATTTTCATTTCTTAATAGAACAAGATGGCAGTTGCACTGTGTCGACAAACGGCCACATTTTATTCCACTCGATAGAGACGAAAAATAGCGAAAATCAATACATGTGTAACAAAAAATACGGTGTGTAACATGGGCGAGAGGCTTTTTTCGCCCTTGTGTGTTTACAGTACTCGTCTAAGGCTCGCAAAACGCATTCGTATTCGGTTCGTGGTTGCTCGCTCCGACTCGTACAGCAAACTCACTCGCTGGCGGAAAAAGCGTATTTCTTGCCCTCAGTACACAATATACTACTATTTACGGGTTTGTTCACACCTTCAAATTATTAAATTTATAAAATTTAGTATTTAGTATTTTAGTAATGAATTGCAGCAAGATAGACAAATTCAGCAATTAAATAACTTAAATTTAATTTCCTTATGTCAACATACTACTATTTTACAATCAACTTACACTGACTGCCTTTCATCAAAATAAACGTTCTCATGAAGAGTTTGAAAAGAAATTCACAAATAATCCTTTTGGTCATCCATGCTATATTTACAATTGATTATGGCTTTAGGAATATTTGAAAAAGGCACAAGAAGAGTATGAAGAAATTAAAAAAAATATCTGTAAATTATTAATTTATTACGATATATAAATTAATCTCACATTTAACTAAGGTAGTGGAACCAGTCCTCGATCAGTAACCAATTGTCGATCATTTTGACGAAATAGACAGTTTTCACACTTGTTTTTACTAATATTTTTATTTAGAAAAACTTTTTTTGGATAACTAAAATATTGATGAACCAATAATCGACCATTAAAAATTTAGTTGTTTTTAGTAAAACTTCATATAAAAAAGATTTAGATTAATCAAACAGACTTTGAATGCTCCTCTGCTCCGTTCTTACGCGGATAGGTAATGAGAAGCAACATTTAATTTGACATTTTCCACAATTTTAACTCGTTTCTTTTACTAGAATAAGTTTAGTACTACACTTCTTTGACAACATAAGTATAATAAAACATGCCCATGCAGAAATGTCCCTATGTCATCCCCGGTTATAGGCTGGATTCTGATCAGATTTCCGCATTTAGGGAAAACTTACGGGATTCTGACCAGATGTTCCTATGTAAACCCCATATTTACCAAAAAATTTTCAAACTTAAGATTTCCCTGTCCGAATCCTATCAGGCATTCCATGGTACGCGCTTTTTGATTTCTAGGTTAGGATGAACTTGTAAAAGTACGGGTTTCCCCTACCTGAATCTAATGTAGATTCCTAATAACTTTCAAAAGCTAGGAGAAGTTGAGGATACCACTATCAAAACTAATTATAGTATTTGAAATGTCGGTAAAACAGACATCTATACTTTATAAAAGATCTTTTATGGTGCCATTAATATTTGTACTATTACTAAATGTAATTAACATTTTAACTGCGAGGGCGATATTCGCGCCGTGCAATGGGCCACTTAAGTCACTAGTATCGTATACTATTTTATAGTACTGCTTGCCTAAATCCGCTGTCACGCATATTCGTGCCTCAAGCAGTCCATTCTTGCACCGTGAGATTACCGCCCGAGCGTAGCGAGGATAGGCGTGACTTAAGTGCGGATTTAGGCCACCCAGTGCTATAAAAGATATTTCCATGGATTAATTGAAAACTATTATTTCGTATGATTCTGATCTATATTAATATAATTAGTGTAGTATCCTAATTACTTTTAAGTATATAGTCTGACTTGTAGTCTGAGATCGTGTCCGTAGCCAGTTTTTGCAAGACTCTCTAATCCAGACTTCTTCCAGATTTATCTTATACTTTTTATTACACATTAAAATATACATAAACTTAAAATAATAAAATTATTACTTAATTAATCGCCAAATACAAAACCAGTAATCTAAAAAAAGCAAAATTACATACGATGCAAGAAATACAATCGGTTGACTTAGTTCATATTTAAATATCAATTATCCGTAATGATGATGATTACAATGAAATTATTATTGATTCAAAAAAATCTTTTCTCATTGTTACTATTCAAAATTTAGCAAGATAACAAAATCATATAATACTTATAACTTGGTACTAATTATGATTGTAATAAAATATGGTGCGCAATAAAAATAACTTTTGAACTTTTTAACTTAATTTTAAATTTTTAATAAAATTATGTTTGAATTAAAATTAACTTGTACCTTCGAACTTTATATTTAACTTTTAACTTACTATTTTTATCACTCAGTAACTCTTAACTTAACTTTTCAAAAATTATAAAAGTTACCCTACCCTGCCTTTGCTCCTTTATATCTCTCTAAATTACACATGCTTATAAATATGAATAGGTTGTTAATATTGATAAATATACAATAAAAGTTCTATACGCGAAACAATATAACCTCATTATTTTAATGATTAGCTATTTATATTATTATCTGTGTACATTTATCGAGTTTACAGTCTAGTACTATCTAGTATACCTATGAAGGGCTTTATAACTAATATGGATGCCTCGATAGGATTTCTACCAGAGATGTTACAATCCTATAGAATCTTTAATGAAATATTCAATTATAAATATAATTTTTCTAGTCAAGAAAAGTTTTTGATGAATTTCAAGAAGCGAAATTCAAGTTCAAGAATAATGCCGTCGAAGCATACATAGCTTTTTTTGGGGAATAAGAAAAAAATGGTACGTATAAACTACAGGTATTTTTTTTTATAAGACATTGTTCAGTATAAGATAGAATCTAGAAATGTCATTGATGCTATGGATTGATGCTTTAAATGCCAAATAATTTTAAATTTAGAATTTGTTTGCGCCTGTAAACTTTTATGGTATTTTATATCCAAATTTGTGTACGATATACCTCCGAAATGTACGAAGCCTTATGTTAACGTAACGCACCCCATTGAAAATATAAGAAAAATTGTTTGGAAAAGTAGTAGTCTTTTTAGACACATAATGGCATCCTTACTAAATGAATTAGAGTCTGAAATGTTGATTTCCACTTTAAATCTTTACAATAATCCGGTTATACCGCGAAACATTGTACAAATGTTTATTGAGATACTGACTAACTTTATAATGATTACGTATTTAAATCTTATTCGTAGGCAGCTTTAAATAACCTTGAAAAAGTACAATCCAAATATTCTTCAAGAAATAAATCCAATCTTTAATTCGTGTACATGACATTTTTGAGAAATTCAAAACAGAACATTTCTGGTTTGCCTTATATGAAGTTTGCCTTATATGAGGTCCAAATGTAGGTAAAAATAAATTGGGAGCAGTATACGTATCTAGTCCCTGTTGGCCTCCAAGTATAGCTGCTAAATTGCGATATATTCTTCCAAATACATTATTTTATGACGATAGTTAAATTCAATCAATTGAGAAATTACGGTTTAGACATACAAGTAGATAGAAAATGTTACAAAGTTTATTTTCAATTAGCTCTTATTCAGGGTGACCATTTAGACCAGAATTAAATTCTGGGATTTACAGAAAATTTCGTACACGGTAAACTTTGCAGAACATGTTCATCTGACATAAATCAAATAGCGAATTTAGTTCGAGAAGATCCGACATTATCGAAAACGAAAGAATCTTACAAAGAAGCCTGCAAACTGAATGATCTATCAATAACTGGCATCACTCAGGAATGCATCTTTAACATAGTTGAAGGATTTTACGCTTGTGAAAATAGCTCCTTAGATTTAATGCATGATATATTTGAAGGCACCGCCAACTACACTCTCGTAAATATTTTAAACGACTTAATTTATAAAGAAAAACTATTTACTTCGGGTTTTTTTTAAATATCAGACTTCAAACTTTGGACTATGGAACGTTCGAAAATGCAAATAGAATACCAACAATTAACAAAGAGCATATTCATATCAAACAAAAATTGAAAATGTCGGCATCGGAAATGATAAACTTTTGCAAGTTTCTTGGATTGTTGGTAGGAGACAACGTGCCAGAATATAATAATGCATGGCAATTATATATTTATTTACGTACAATTATAGATACAGTATTATCACCTCGTTACGTGAAAGGGCATTTATTATCATTTCAACCTCGAATAACAGATTTCCTGACGCTATGTAAGACACTGTATGGAGATATAAAATATATATTTCACAACATGCTTCACATCGTAAGGTAGGTAAAAAAATAGACCCCTGGTACATTTTTGGTCAATGCTTTACGAGAGTAAGCATAGAGATATAAGACAAGTTGCTGTCGCGATAAGTTGCAAAAAGAATTTATTGAAAACGATATGTATTAGAAGCTAACTGCGCTGGCATATTTGAGAATTTCCGGAAAAGCCGATTTCGTTGAGGTGTATGATGCTTTGATATTCTTAATGAATAGAATAAAAGGGTATATTTTCCTAATGCTAAGGCAGATGAATCAATTTTTGAAAATAGACACGTAGTATTCTAAGAAAAGGAATATAAAGTTAATATGATCGTAGTTGCTGAAATGGGAAAAATTGATTTGCCGACATTTGCGAAAATAAAAAGAAATTTACATAAAAAATAATTAAATTTTTTTACCTTTACACTTTTCATAACGACTTATTTTGACGATCATTTGTATGCTTATAAATGTAAAAAATCGCATGCTAAAATTTGCAACCAAGCTAAATTATTACCTGATGTACACCCCGCATATTATTTAGAAATAAATGAAACTGTTTATATGGACAAAATATTTGTTATAGAATGAATACTGAAATTAATAAAGTGTTATCCAAGCTTTCTACATATTTCATTCTACTCTATCAAATTTATTTTTATATGTTAATTTTTTGATATTCAAGTAAAAAAAACTATAAACATTCAATTATTAACTACTGGTACAGTTTAATAATAAACAGGATTAAAACGCTCTCTGGAAACCTGGAAAATCTCGAAAAGTCAGGGAATTTGATTTTATATGGAAGTCATGGACAAGTCACAGAGTTTTTTTTGTATTTCTGGAAAAATATAAAGTATACGTCAGTTTAACAAAGCACGCTCATTTAATAACATTAAATTGCTGAGTTATATAGCTCATATTGTACTGTGATGGGGCGAATGGATGATTTAACTCAATTTTTGTTGTTTTATAAATAAGTCTTATGTTATATAGTAGTATTTTTTATTTTGATTTTAACAATTATATTTACTCGGTACATTAGATAGTCGAAGTAAGCTTTCTCGAAAAGTATTGGCGTGGAGTGTGGCACGATGAGCAAGAGTTCGTACGAGAATGTGATGAGTGTCAGCGTTACAAAACGATGCAAACTGGGCTGCAGGGTCTGATGGGCCAGAGAATTGTCGAGAGACCATGGACAGTGGTAGCAGCCGACATGATGGAATTTCCCAACAGTAAAGGCCAATATAAATACTTTTTAGTATTCAGGACTTGTTCACTAGATGGATTGAGATGAAAGTACTACGGAAAGCGGGTGGGAAGGCGGTAGCTAAGGTATTCGAGGAGTTGATGTTGTTTAGGTGGGAGACCCCAGATTATCTGCTCACAGATAATGGTAAAGAGTTCGTATAATAAAAACCTGAATACTACGCTAGAGGAATATGGGGTCAAACATGTGACGACACCATCATATCATCCTCAAGCCCATCCGGTGGAGAGGAGTAATCGAAATGAAAACAATGATAGCCACCTTCGTAGGAGACGAACACCGGAACTGGGATCAACACCTCCACGAGTTCAGGCATGCGGTCAATACGGCCATGCTATCGAGTACTAGAGTTCGCCGGCGTTCCTGAACTACGCGCGGTATCCGTCATCGGTTAAAAGTCTGCGGAGAGATATTGAGAATAGGGGCCCAAAGTTGCAACGAGACCCTACACTGTTCAAAAGAAACTAACTTGATACTATAATGTAGTAAATTAAAAAATAAAACATTAAAAAATTTCAAATTAAACAATAATTATGTCATTTTTTATCATAATAATGTAAATAGTAGGGGAGAACGGGGTATTGTCGGTCACCTAAGCGAAAGTGTTGGTTATTTCTACTTTCAAATTGTTTTTTATTAACTTTTAATAATTATTATGTTAGTTCAAACCATTGACTTTACATATTACTTATTGGTCTAATACAATGTAAGATATCGAAGCTATAAGACGAAATAAAAAGAAGCATTTTGACTGGATTTACTCCACATCAAAGGGTAATACCGGTCAGCCTTGGTACAATTCCAGTCACTATTAAAAAGTTACTTTTATAGGTAAAACATTTCCTTAAATCAATTATATGAACCTTCATATGATCAGTCGCATTATTATTCGCAATTACATAGTGAAATATGTAACACATAGCCACTGTTCAATCAAAAATACTTAAGCAAAGTTGCCCTACCTGAGAGCGCAACGGAACGTTTGCTTAGCCTCACTTTCGGGAGTGTTATATAAATAACATTGTGACCGGTATTACCCAAATGTTGCTTAGTAATTTAAATTGAAATGACAAAAGAAAAACAATAGGTTTATACTCTTTTTTTCACTACTTCGTATTCTTAGATTATTCAAATTAATAAAGTTGCATAAAATAACTGCATAAAGTAACAAATAATATGCATAAAAGCTTATTTTATAGACCAGATTTCTTATAAGAAATGTAGCCCTAAACTTTTATTGTGTATAATTCTTTAATAATACTGAATCGAAGGTTGTTTGAACACTAGATTAATTGCATTTTATGTTGCGTTTGATATACTATTCGAATTATTACCTAAAATGTTTAGATTATTGAAAATAAGAGTGACCGGAATTAGCCAGTGACCGGCATTACCTCGTTCTCCCCTATTAAGGAGAAACAAATAATTACAATTTCAATAACTGGTACTATTTTTTATAAAATATGTTAATAAAAAATATTTATTTTTCAATTTTTCAATTGTATATATTTCAAAGAATTATTGAATTTCTAAAATGTTAGGCATAAACACAACATATTCAGTATTCTTAACTGATAAATGTAATAATTTCTGTTTGATTTCTGTAATATCCAGAACGATTATTTTGTTAGTTTTAGAAATTATTCGATGTAAATGCTTTAAAGTTATGTCACTATCAAATGAGCACTCTACTGTCATTTTATCGTAGCCGTATAAATAACAGTTATTACAAAAATATGCGAATAATGAATTTGCATAATTTGTTCACTTTGTAACACTACAACTGTATTGTCGGTGTTTTTAGACAAATTGTAATTGGTACTGTGAATTAAAATTCCCTTATAAATAAATACACCTATCAAATAAATCAATATTGCTCACTGAATCTAATTGCAAATACTTTCTTTTTTTTTCAACTTTAACATTTTTTTTCCCCCAAGTAAATACCCTGGTAGAAAATTAATCTAGAACTATGTAGATCTATCTAGTTTGCCAAGGAAATAATCGAGGGCCTCGATAAAACTAGATAATTTTCTACCCGGGTAAACTTCTCCGTTATTAGTTGGTAAAGCATTTTTACTCGAGTTATATTTTGTAGTTATCGAAGGCAATAGTCCTTGCATTCATTTGAATTTGCAGATGTTGATATTTTAGAAGAAAGTTCACTTTTTTTCAAATAAGTTTTTGCAATTTGATGAGCTACTCCATGAGAAGCCTGAACAGCTTGCTTAAAGTGAAATATTCCACTCTCGAGAGGAAAAGTGGAGGTTGACCATAAAGGTCTGCTTTGTTTAACCGAGAGCGTTAAATGTAATAATGAATGGAAGTTAAATGTCATAAAGATCTGTCCATAAAATAATTGACATTCACCGACAAATTTCATTAAATCGTATTCGCACGTAGATAAATCACTTTGATTAATATCTTGAATAAGTAGCGTAAACATGCTTCGTACAAGTAATAAGTAAGAATTATGTCTCTTAGTTTTAAGTATACCATGTAAGCAAATTGCACTGTAATCTAAAGCCCATGATATTATTTCAGTAGCTTTCAATTTACACAATTCTGTCAAACTTCTTGGTAGCCGGTGAATATCATGGGTAGGTTTCATTAATATTGAAGTGAATGAATTAGTTGTCGATGATGTGCATTTATATAAAAATGAGTACCAGGCGTACTCCACTTTGTCCATAATTGTTTTACAACACCCAAGAGCACTCCGTGCATATAATCTACAGGATAACCCCATACATTGTCAAAGGCGAAATTTTCATCAACAAAAGTTGTAGAGCCCTTTACGCCTCGTACTGGCTTTCCTAAAGTTTTTACGTTTTTTACATCTTGTAAGTAGCTTGTATTTGTACGTAATTCTGCTTCAAGTAATTCCATTAAATAGCGTACAGTTCCAGCACACGTGCCGTATATATAACACCAACTACATTCAAAGTACGCATTAAATTGATATATATTTTCAACTACAGGTCGCGTCACTAAATCTAAGCAACCGACTACCAAATAAAATTTAAAATTAATTTTTTTGTTCGTTTCGTTTCAAACATTACGATATCTACTCTTTTTTTCATTAGTTTTGATAATTGTTCATAACAATATTTCAAGTACATATTCATAAATTGAGGTTTAGGTTCTTTGTAAGTTAAATGCAATCTTGCTAAAATAATATTCTTAAATCTCATTTTCGGAGAGAGCTCATTAATTATTAACTGAAGCGGCCAAAAACTTTGATTGAAACTTTTAAATAACAGGGCTCCATTAGTATTAAAAGACAAGGTTAGCGTTTCCGGACGTTTGAGCTGAATATCTTTATATAATTGAGAATCATGTATATTGCAAATATTACTTGAATTAGTTTTTCTGCAATATTTTCAAAATTGTCAAATAAGTTTTGTTGGTTATTTTGTTCATTTAAAATCAATTTTATTTGGTGTTGGATGCTTATTGACATAAAATAATGATTGTTTTGTGATGATCTCGACGATATCTTTGTACATGTATTACAGAGAATCGTAGTTCTTTTAGAATCATAAATATCTCTTTTAGTTAAAACTGCACAGCAAGTAGAGCAATAATAGTTTAGCTGAATTTTATCACGCGGAGGATCATGAATTTTTCATCTCTTATAACGAGATGCACTCCAAGAATAAAATTTTGGACCAGCTAAGATTTTTATTAAATCTATAAGATTGTGTTGACCAACGCGTGTTAACTTTTTTCTAAAGAGAATGTCGTAACCATTAGCATGACGTCGACAATGTATAAGTTAGCTTCTGGAAACATTATCATACTACCATTTATAGAACTAGTATCGAATATGTTATTGAAATCATTGAATTCAACTCTGTTTTCTTCGTCAAAAGTACTATGTTGTAATATGTTTACGTCGGATATTGATCCATCACCTTCATTACCGTCGTTATCAAGTAAAAAATAATCTGCTGTTTCATTTTCATTTTCATACTGACGATCATCATTTTCATCGTAATATTGGTAATTATTTTCACCAGAATGTTTAAAATTCATTTCACTACAGTTGGTATTAGTATGCACACGTAAGTCATCATTAGAATCATTGGTACATGATAAGGTATTTTGAATACCTTCTTCATTATTCTGATTTTGCTTCTCTTTATCCTTGACTAAAAATCATTGGCATTTACTTATGAAAGAATTAAATTTTCTTCCTCCCGGCTCGAAAGTACGTGTTCCGCAGACGCATTTCAGGCTGGAAACAGTGGCTTTTGTGTACTGCTAGAGTCAACGCGCGCTCTGATTGGCTGCGAGACTGTTACGGCCGCTTGTTTCCATAACATTGCAGCAGTGAGCAAGAGAGAAATAAGAGGGCGCACAAAGCAAACGTATTGCTGTCTTCGCGCACGTATCGCTTCGATTACGTCAACGTCAGCCTTTCGTGTGTTGTTTTCAGTGTTTGTATATATGGTGTTATTGATATTGTGAATTATTATAACAAAAACAGTGAATTATTACTAAAAAACGTAAAAACAGTAAATTTATCATCGTCGTCATACAACACAGCATTGTCGGTCGCGGCACGCCGGTTCTGTGTTTAACCTTAAAATTGTGTAGTTCAGATACAAAATCGTCATTGCGATTTTGGTTCATAAGTAGATACAAAAAGACGTACAAAATCTCAAAAATGAGTAAATCCTCATCTGAAGAATCCACAGATGAGGAAGAAATATTTAGAAATTTTGACGAAGAGGCTAAAACTATTGTGCAAAAAGAAACGTTGCCACAGAAGTCTGCTGATCGGTACACGCTAGTCTATAACACGTATAAAACGTGGAGAGAGGAGAATAAAAATTCGCTGTCAAACAGTGAAGAAAATAACTTACTTGTTTATTTTGAATCATTGAAAGCAAGACTGAAACCTACA
Source organism: Gastracanthus pulcherrimus (assembly GCA_949152435.1). Lineage (NCBI taxonomy): Eukaryota > Metazoa > Arthropoda > Insecta > Hymenoptera > Pteromalidae > Gastracanthus > Gastracanthus pulcherrimus. Next base: position 43,043,392 of record OX424574.1, read on the forward strand.
ACTTTATGGAGCATATGGAGTATGCTCAAAAAAACTTTAAGTACAAACGAAAATATTAATATTAATAATTTTCTTATGCTAAAAAGTCTGATAAAAAATAATTCTAAAGGTTACATACCAAAGAAAGCTTTTGTTTTAAGATGGCCACAAATAATGAAGTTTATGAATGAAGCACTAGATAATATATATTTAGCTATGAAGGTAATGATTTTTTTTACATATTCGTTTCCCAAATAATATTGAACTTTTTATACTACGTTTAATTGCATTTGTATTGTAGGTCATACTTATTTTTGGAGTTTGTGGTTGTTTGCGCTGTGACGAAATAACAAATATGAAATTTCAAGATGTAGAAGATTTAGGCAATAAATTTCTAGTATCTATCGAGAATAACAAAAATGACTACGCTGGACAGTTCATCATAGGAAGTCTTTTTTATGAGAAAGTTAAAAATTATATATCATTGAGACCATCTGACCCAAGTAGTGACAGATTTTTCATTAAGTATAAAGAAGGAAAATGTTTTCGCCAATCTATTGGCATTCATAAAATAGGTGAAGTACCAAGTACAATTGCTACCTATCTAGGACTACCAAATGCAGATAGATACACTGGCCACTGTTTTCGCCGAACGTCAGCGACGCTTCTTTCTGATTCAGGAGCAAACATGCAAATGGTGAAACAATTAGGAAGATGGCGATCAGATCTAATAGCGCAGGGCTACATAGAAAATTCAATGCATAACAGACAGCTTATTTTTGATGGCGTTGTTCAAGGCACTAAAACAGCAGATACTTTTTCAAAAACATCGATTAGTGAACAGACATTATTGACTTATTCAAGACTATCGACTAGTGCACAGGCATCATTGAATAATGCACAAGTAACTAACGTTTGTCAGGACAATGAATTTAATTTTCAATTGAACTGGGCAGATTTTGAGGACGATTTTAATCTTAATCAAATTGCAAGTAAAAAAAACACTTATTTTACTTTTAAAGTGCACCTATATATGACTTTTTATTTATAATAAAAATTGTTTCAGTTGTAGTTGTACAAAATGATTCTGAAAATGTTAACTCTAACAACATTAACACAATTCCAAGTAAGTAAAAAAAAATACTTACTTTACTTCTAAAATACACATATATACCACATTTATTCATAATAAAATTTGTTTCAGGTGGAGTTGTACAAAGTGATTTTGTCACAGCAAAAAAAATCAAATACTAATACCAATTACAAATGGAAATAAACAAAAGGATGCTCGTAGTAAATTATTTTTTAATAAACCAGGAATAAAAATAGATTTTAAAAATCAATTAACTAATCAGGCGCCAGCGTCTAAAAAGAGAAAAATTAATGAAGATTTGGAGGATCAAAACAGTAATGAAATAAATTCAACATTATAAAAACATGATTTAAATTTTGATAATTGTACTTTTAATAATTGTGTTTTCAAAGTTACTAGATGTGATTGTACTAAAGAAAATAATTCTTAAAACAAAAAAAAAGTAAAAACGTACCTGTAAAATTGATTTTATATTATTATTAATAATATGGTATTATTATTGTCTAATTATTAAAATAATTTCTAATTCAAATATTATATTATATTTTTATTTCAATATAAGTTATCATACTCTCATTAAATAATGTATTATTACTGTAATAATTTATTATAATAAAGTATTAATTATTGAATAAATAAAGTTATACTAATATAAGTAATTTTAAAAAATTTCTGCCATTACATATATTTTTGCTTTTTGATATTTACCCGCCCCGACCAGCAAAAGCTCGGCTACGCCTCGCTTCTGCAAATGTCGGGCGGGCGACCCCACTCACTCTGCCCATGTAGTCATTCAGTTGACCGAGAGCAACAGTAGAAACGCACCTGATACGCAAGGTGGCCGCGAGGAGCGCTGATGCAGGCTGCAAAAATTAAAGCCGGCAGCGAAAGCAAAAGTATATGTATATATATGGCAGAGCGTGTGCGAGCAGCCGACAATGCCATTTTATCAATTATTATTAATTCTTGGACGTACTTTCGAGCCAGTAGAAAGAAAAATAGTATACAACAGACGGCTAGAAATATTGGATGCTCTAGCCGGTGTGATAATAAGGCCTCGGCTTCGCCTCGGCCTTATATCACACCGGCACGAAAATCCAACTTTCTAGCCTAGTGTCGTAATATACTATTGATTTATATAAAATACATATAATTATAATTTTAACGAATAGCTAATCATCGTTCATGATTCAATTTTGAGATTTTATTCCATCGTTTATGGGTTCGTGCACTAACTGAAGTTTTTTCATGTGATGGATAACTTTGTAATTTTTTTTTCATTGCTTACTTCTACGTGCAAAAATAGATCAATATTCTGAGTAGTCGTTTACACAGATTCTTAGTTAAATCTAGAATAATTAAGTAAAGTAGATTCTTTGCTCTATTAATATATTCATCGAAATTGAGAATCTATTTGTCGCCATGAGCTACGTTAAAGTTCGTCACCTCATTTCTCTGGTAAGATGTACTGTATGTTTTTTCAATCTCTACCTTACTGAATAAATATAAGGGAAGAAAATTACTACGATAAAGGGAAAAATAGTTAAAAATTGTGAAACAGAAACTATGTTCAGAGAAAAAAGATGTTTAAAATTTTAAAAGGAAGAATCTGCATTTTGACCGATGTATTCGTTGGTCTTCTCAATAAGGACGGAAATACTTTTTTAAACGTATAATGAACAAAAAAGAAAGCTTAAATATACCAAAGAAAGCCAGGTCGGTATATTTACCAATCTAATGTATAGTTGTTGCATGTAAATGAGATTTCCACCTAGCAGTAGAAGCATCAACTAGTGATCCCCGTCGATTCGAACCGTTGTCGGCGTCGGACGTATTTACAATCTAGTGCTCACGAGTAATTTTCCTCTCTTAAGAGATATAGTATAAATGTTCGGTTTAAAGTGTTTTGAAATTAAAGTCATAATTGCTAGTGCTAATAAAATTTTGTGGATAAGTGCATAGTTTTCTGTGATTGGTGGAGAACGGCGGGTGCCTCTGCTTGCAGGAGCACTTGCACTCAACGTTCTCAAACATGACTTCTCAAATCAACTCCCAGAATATTGCATCCAAAGTATCGTACTCTCAGATGGCTCAACATGTTAGTGCCCACGAAAGAACAAGCGGTAGTATTAGATGCACTTGAAGGCATCTCTGTTCACGAGTATACGCGTGCAATGGGAAAGTTAATTGAACCCTCGGCTATCAGATTTGTTTCACGTATTTCGCATCCTCGCGTGTGCCTATACCTCAACAGTAAGGAAATCGCTGATACACTCACAGACAATAAATCCAAAATAAACATTGGAACTCACACTCTCGAAATCAGACCACTTATATCAAAGGCTAAACGCGTCATTCTCTCAAATGCCTGCCCGATAATTCCACACAATGATATATTAGAAGAACTTGCCAAAATAAACATTTTTCCTTCTTCTCAAATCACGTACATCAGGGCAGGTATCAACGATCCAGGTTTCTCACATGTTTTAAGCTTCAGAAGGCAAATGTATATACATCAAGATGACGTCCCAAAGCTACCTCCATCTCTATCTATAAACTATGATAACACAACATACTACATATATCTCTCAGGTGAAAAATTAACGTGCTTCCTTTGCAAAGAAGAAGGGCACTTAGCAAAACACTGTAAAAATGTTGACACAGTAACGCAATGTTCTTTAGAATCTTCTGATATTCAAAAAACCCAGAACAACATACAACAAAGTTCAATCACTGAAGCAAATAAGGACACAGAGCAAATCCAAGCAGCAATATATGTCCCAGACGACAATGTTCATAAATTAATGCTTCCACCCGCAGGCACCAAACGTCCACTCTCTAGCACCTTGTCAAACACAAGTTCAAGTAGCAACTTAGTCACACATAAAAATGATAAAGAAGCGGAAGTAAATATTAAAAAGATACTCAAAAAAGTAAAAAAATCTGAAAATAATAGTGTTTCTAAAAATGATGTTTCATCTCAGCTACTTGTAGCCAAAGAATTTTTTGATACAAATGCTGGCAAACTACCTTTAAATTATAGACAAGCTACTGAATTTCTCACTGAAACGTTTGGAAAATCAAACATTCTCGAAATTGCGAGCACATACACTCAAGACACGAATGCTCTGATAAATATGCTATCAGAGATAAATAACTACGAAATAGAAAATAAACTGAAACATCGCATTAAAAGAATACAAAAACGTCTTGAAAACACTGATACAGACTTAAGCTCAACTGATGATAATTGTTCTATTGAAAATGAAGAAGTTTAAAATATCAATTAGTATTACTTAGAAATATATAACTAGTTCAAATAAACACATAAACAAAGAAGAAATATATAACGATTTAAAATGGATAAGGAAAGAAATAAAATTCCATATGAACTAAAAACATTATTTTGGAATACTAGAAGTATTAGCCCACGTATAGAAGAATTGACGAAGGTTCTACAAGATCTAGACATTTTTGTTTGCGTCGAGTCATGGCTCACACCGCAGCAGGAAATCAACTTTCCCGGATTCAACACTTACAAGAAGGATAGGATTAACCGAAGAGGAGGAGGTTTACTTCTTCTAATTCGTAAAAAACTAACTTATACTGAAAGTACAAATATAAAAAGTCCACATGAGTCGGTAGAAATGTGTGGTATCAACTTAACAAATATTAACCCCCCGCTAAACCTAGTAATCTGTTATAGAACCCCAGGATTCATTCTCCCTCAAACGGATTGGGACACAATCGTACAAAATGTTGATGAAAATAGTAATTTCATTTTCATGGGAGATTTTAACTCTCATAATATAATTTGTAATTGTAAATTCACTGATACAAATGGAATTAGATTTCAATCGGCGTTAGATAACAAGCACCTAATTTTACATAATGATAGTTCTATTACCTATGCGAATGAACTCCGAAATATTGAATCAAACTTAGATCTAGTCTTTTCAACTAACACTATTTCTGAAAAAATAAACGTTTTTGTTTGTGATGAAAACTGGGGTTCAGATCATTTCCCTATTTACATTAACCTTCAAACTCATAAAAATTACTACGCTAAAAAGTCATTTAAAATTAAAACGGTTCAAACTGATTGGAATAAATTTTACGAAAAACTAAATATTTCTTACACTGAGTTCTTGTTAGCTGAATATGAAAATAAATCCCCGTCCGAAAAATATAATTTTTTTGTACAAACAATTACCAATGCAATAATATTTAGCAATCCTAAAAAGCGTAAAGTTAAAGCTTCAGCTGAAAAATCTCACACAAACCCAGTACCGTGGTGGGACTCAGATTGCGAGAAAATTAAAAGAATACGGCGAGCATGTTATAAAAAATGGAAATTTACAAAAAACTTAGAGGACTTAATATCTTACAAACAAACTGTTCACTTGCTAGAAAAACCTTTAAACAAAAGAAAAAGGATTGTTTTAAAAAATTTGCTAGTACAATAAATTTCAATGTTAACCAAGAGTATGTTTGGAATAAATGTAAAATTTTTAAAAATAAATGGGTTAAAATCAAGCAACATAAGAAAGATAATGTACTGATGGGTGAAGAAATTGAAAATTCACTGAACAAACTAAGTCCTCCATGGGTGGAAACAAGCCCTGATTGGCTTCCTTGCGCAGAAAAAAATGACTTCTTTGATGACTGTTTTAATTTTATTGAATTTAATATCGCTTTAGAATCCAAAAATTGTAAATCTGCTCCGGGAATGGATTGTATTGACTTTGAAATTTTACAAAAGTTACCCATTAAATTTAAGTTATTACTATTAGATATTTTTAATAATATGTATGCTAACAACGACTATCCACAGAGCTGGAAAAACTCTTTCGTCCATTTTATTAAAAAACCTGAAGGTAGCGGGCTACGTCCAATCTCACTAACATCATGTATATGTAAACTTTTTGAAACTATTGTAAAAACTAGATTACAATGGTGGGTGGAGTACAATAATATCTTACCATGCACCCAAAACGGTTTTCGAAAAGGTAAATCATGTGCCGACAACGTACTAAATCTAACGCTAGCAGTAGACGAAGCTTTTCTTGAAAAGAAAGACGTGCTAGCCTCCTTTCTGGACGTTCAGGGCGCATTTGATAACGTAAACATTGACATATTACTTGAAACACTTGCCTCCATTGGTGTCTCCATTAAACTACTTAGTTTTATACGGTTTCTCATGCACAAAAGATTTTTATTTACAGAAAGCTTAAACGATAATTACAAAACTACATATAAAGGAGTTCCACAAGGAGGAGTACTGAGCCCTCTGTTATTTATTATATATATATTTTAAGCGTCTCAAAAGGTTTACAAAAATGCGTAAGAATTTCACAATTCGCTGATGACATTGTATTATATTTAAAATGTAAATCAATAAATAGAGGTAAAAGTATCCTTAAAAATGCTATCATCAAAATTCAAAAGAACTTAAGAAAACTTGGGCTAGATCTCACTCCGAGTAAAACTAAGTTAATCCACTTTAATAAAAAAGGTATCTTACCAGGAACTGTTGAACTAAATTTTGAAAACAATATAATTAGGTCTAGTGAAAGCACGCGTTTTCTTGGTATTATATTTGATTATAAGCTGTCTTTTATTCCTCAAATAAACTCTGTACACAAAAAATGCTCAAAGGCTCTAAACATTATCAAGTTTCTATGTGGAACTTGGTGGGGGGCAGATCCAGAGACTTTAATTTTACTATATAAAAGTTACGTGCGATCGATAATTGATTACTGTTGCTTTATTTATTATCCGACTCAAAAAAGCTTACAAGAAAAAATCGAAAAAATACAGTACACTGCTATCAGAACTGCACTAGGATTCCGTAGAAGCACGCCTACTAACATACTTCTTGGCGAATCAAAACTAGTACAAATTAAAGAAAGAACCATTCAACTATGTGCAAATTATATAGCCAAAGTATTTTCAAATGAAAATTCTTTAAGCCATAAAAATATCTTAAGATATTACAACTTAACCAAGAACCATGCTAGTAGACAAAATAAAAGTATACTAAAGGGTCTCAATATTATTCAAAATCTAACTGCTAATATTATGAAATCAAAAAACTACAATATATATTCTCATAAATATGACACAATTTTAACTTCTATTCCAATCAATGTAAGCTTAGGCAAAGAACTTCAAAAATCTAAAAATCCAATCAAAATATTTGATAATTTCATAAATGCAAATAAAGCTATTGCTATCTACACAGACGGCTCCAAAATGTTAAACTCTAATTACGTAGGATGTGCATGTATCTGTCCGGAATTAAACACTCAAATAAGTGAAACACTTGATCGAAATGCCTCTATATACACAGCTGAATGTTTCGCTCTCGAGCTTGCGTTAGATTTAGTATTAAAAAACCAGAACCACAGCTTCCTTATTTTTTCGGACTCTCTAAGTGTTCTTCATTCTCTCCAGTCCGTCAAGTTTGACATTAAAGTGAACCCAGTGATTCTTAGCATCAAAGAAAAATATAAAAAACTTACTTCGTTAATTCAACCTAATAGTAAAATTGACTTTATATGGATTCCTTCGCACACTGGGATTCCAGGAAATGAGGAAGCTGACAACGTTGCAAAAAACGCAACTCTAAACGAAAACTCTCCAAATTTACTGCTTCCCTTTAAAGACTTTTATGAGCTATTTAAAAAGCAGGCAAAACTTAATACTGTCGAAAAAATAAAAAACCAAGGCTTAAGAAAAGGCACAAATTTCTTTAAATATTTTTATAACCAGAACAATAATCCTTGGTTTTCTAAAAAAAAATTAACGAGAGAATTTATAGTCACATTAAATAGATGTAGATCTGACCATTACAATCTTGGATTATCACTGTCACGCATTGGTATAATTAAAAGCCCGTATTGTCAATGTAGTTCTGGCGAAGAAGATCTAAATCATGTTATTTGGCAGTGTAAACTATACGACGCAAATAGGGAAAAGCTTCTTGACAAATTAAGGAAACTTAAGATTTGTTTTCCTCAAAACATATCTACATTCATATATGAACCGAACATTGTAGTATGTTTGTATATTTGTTCCTTCTTCAAAGAAATAGGTCTCAGTATATAAAAATGAAAATCTTTATTGTAAACCGCCAAGAAGTATATGGAAATATTCTAAAATGTAAATATTGTATATGTATTGTATGTATTGCTCACACTATGTTGTAGCTAAAATAAACCTCATATGAGGTTTCTATAGCTTAAATAAATGAAAAAAAAAAAAAAAAAAAAAAACTAGTGATCCTTGATACATTCTTTTTCTCTGAACTTAGTTTCTGTTACACATTTTTGAACTATATTTCCCTTTTATACAGTATTTTTTCCCCTTTGTACTCGTTCAGTAAGTTAGAGACTGGAGAAATATACAGTACACCTTACAAGAGAAATGAGGTAAGGAACTTTAACGTAGCTCGTGGCAACAAATAGATTCTATTTTGAGATAAATCTAGAATAATATTGCTAAATCATTAATACTATATCATATTATTACTGTTACTTTAATTTATTATAACTAATTATTATTATGAATTATTATTATCATATTATATGTTTCACAAAATCTGTATTTTCTTGTTTTCTTATTTAATAAATAGAAATTCTCATAACCAAAGAATCAATTATATCGAAAACGAAACAATAAGTATGAATAAACAATATACAAATACTTCTACTATTATGTTATAACGAAATTCATAACTCTGAAACTACTTTCAAACGATCTTGAACAAGCTAATCTTATTCAATAAATGGGAGATGAAAGGGTCACCATACGCGCACTGCTTAGCAAAGAAAATATTTAAAACTGTTTCCAGTTGCAAATAATAACGAAATCTTTTAAAATGTTAACCAGACAATGCAATTTATACAAAGGAGGATACCCATGGCAGCCCCTTTGAGGGAACATACGAAATCAACACCATTGTTTAAAACTCGTTTAGATATGAATTAAAAAAAATTTAACCACACTAAGTGCGGGGAAAGCTATAAAAAATAATATGTAAAGCAATGTATGAAGTCTAAATGCACTCGAAAATTCTACTTAATTTTACGACTTTTATCACGTTTTTCTGCACTTTCCTCACACTTTAGATTGTTAATTTTTTTTCATTATTCATGCTTTGATGAGCTCTGAACAATGATGTTGATTTTATATGTTCTTCTTTAACATATCAGATATGATAAATCCGTGCGTATCCTGCTTTAAAAAATATAGTAACCCGCTTTTTCCGCGTGCGCTGGCGCAAATACTTAAACGCGTGGACACAAGCATACTCTTTTTGCGCGGAAACGTATCGTCGTGTATGTACGTGCTTGAAAATACTCGAGGTCTCCTACATACGCGCGCGAGCGTGATACCCTGAGCGTACGCGGTGCAGCCTCTCTCCCGTGCGTACACGCCTACCTATAACCTCGAGAATAACCTCAAACGCCTAGATGCACATATTAGTTGTATACAACGAATATATAATAGCGTATCTAAACATCAAGAACTACGGAGCGCACTACCTTGGACCTTGTCATCGGTCAACATAACCATCTAGATACTTTCTGCAATCAGTACAGTAGTCTCGCGTTATTTGCTTGCTGGTTAATTGCCCGTTAGGCACGCACCCTGATCCACAAACGTACTCACACACGCGACTGTCCCCACATTTCCGCCCGCTGCAGATCGCTACTGGTGTCGTACGACTTTGAAACAAGAGAATGGAGGGGAAAGAGCGCACGCAACTGGTTCTCGCTAATGTCCGATTTCTCGGAATAGCACCACCCCAGAGCCCCGAGCGCAGGCAAATAACGCGAGACTACTGTACTTACATCTATATATAAAAAACTACGAAGCGCACTACCTGAACCTCGCCATCGGCCACTAAAATCACTTATACACCATCGTTATAGAATATACGTATCTAAACATCATAAACTACGAGGCGCACTACCTGAACCTGATCGTCATCGGCCACCAAAATAACTTAGATGCCGTCTACACCTGATATGCGTAAGTAGACATCAAAAACTACGCAACGCACTACCTGGACCTCGTCATCGGTCAACATAACCACCTAAATACCTTCTATGATTAGTACGTACATCTTGATATCAAAAACTACGGAGCACACCACTTGGACCTCGTCATGCGGTCTCCAAAAAGTTCGTTTTCACAAGGGTATAAATATTAGTATTTCCAGATAAATCATAATATATCTGTAAACTCTTATAACTTGATAAGAATTAGATGCGTTTTTGTCTGCGTATTCACTTATTCACTCTCACAGAGAATACCTTCCCTATATATTTGTATTTTCATATTAAAACTGATAAATATTTATTACCAACATATACTAGTAAATACTTGTGTATATTTCCTAAATAATTATCAGATGTTTAAATGTAAATGCATATTAAAAGAAGTTAAATAGACGTATAAGAAAATTCATATAAACTCTTTTAGAACATGTGATTAAATTTCAAGCAGTAATTACATGAGAAATTTCTTCGATCAGATTTTTCTTGCTAATACGTTTACGAATATCAAAAGCTTTGTTATCACAGATACATTCTTATTAACATATTATACGTATTGTCTCATATATACAAGGAACTAGGAATGTCTAATAGTAACTGATAAATACTTATAAAAGTCTATCTGCGCATTTTTTATTACTAATAGAGCTGATAAATTCTCTTAAAATCTTATACATATTACATTAGTATCTTTTAGTATCTATAAGATTTCTATATCTATATGATATTTGTATCTTCGTCTGTGTCGAGACATGGTTTACTTCTAGCATTAATCAAAATATTTTTAATACTAAATATATAATATAAATAAATATCAAATCTATAAAAAAAGACAGAACTGAAAGTACTGGACTATTCCTAGTTAAAAAAAAATTTAGATTTCTACATTCTAAATACAGATTCTTCCTGCAACGAGAAAGCGGAAATCGTCAAAATAAAAAGTACAAATATTGAAAACATTACCCAGCGTGCTTCGTCTCAGACGATCTCGTAGGCACAGGTCCATCAAATAACAAAACTACGACAATTAATCAAGCCGCATCAGGTTGTTCGAGCATGCCGAACGAATAAATCGCTGAACGTCCAGCGTTAAAAACTTATTCAGTGAAGAAAGTCAAGTGACGAAAAAGAAAATTAGATAAATAAGTCAATAATTTGTTTATATCAGTCAAAGCTCTTCACTCATCATAAAACTTATACTGAACGGGCATACAAAGCTAAGGGTTACCTGGTCAAATCAGATAAAAAAATTAAGACTGTAATACGTAAAAAATAAGGAGTCAGATCTCATTGTAAAATGAATGTATACAGAAAATACAAATTTTTATATCTATCGCTATTACTCGGAGGTGAGTATGTAGAGAGTAGACTATATTTATCTCCGTCTAATACAAAGAGAAAGAGAGACTCAAGACAAGCCACCTACAAGCGGCGCTTGGACTCGGATGAGAGGCTAATCAGTAGGGAATTCCGTCAAGCAGCTATTTTGGAAATCGATTGCAATAAAGCATGAACTTGGTGAATTCAAAGAATAACATAAAATTTAAGTTGCTATGTGAATTTAATGAAATTAATGAAATCACTGTACCACGTGTGAAATTAAAGCCGTACGATTATTAAGATGCGAGGTATGAATTCGCGGAAGCAACTTTTTCTTCGACTGTTTTGACAATTGTTGCATACTTATTATTATTTCTCTAATTTTTATTATATTCTAAATGCGATGAGCTCGATTTCATTACGGCGTAAACTATCATATGAAATCACATGGAATCGCTAAATATTCTAATCGAATGATTTCTTATGAAATCAGTTGAAGTCTAGGTGAAATCACTTTTTCATGCAATTACTCATGCACCTTATTCTCACTGATTAGCCTCTCACGCTTGGAAGTTTGAACCGAGTCGACAGCACGCGAGGGGTGCGATTGTTAATAAAAGTCTTATCTAATAAACTTATTGTTTTATTATAAATAACCGTCTCTTTCTTTATTTATCCTGACCTTAGCAGTAGCATCAGTTTCAGGAGTAGGGCCTGCAGGAACGTTATCTCCGACGTTCAAATCTCTACACAACAGATATTACGACTTCATCTAGCAAAAGGACGCTGTACCATCTTAGCGATCGGCATCTAAGGAAAGATTGCCAGTGCCATACTGAGGAGTCCACACTGTCAATCGTGGACGAAATGCCTTATATAATTTTGAAGGGTGGCCCTTACTTCCTACCTTCTAATTTGGAGGACGACAATGTGTGTGCACCCATTATTTCAAAACATAATGGTTCAGATGCACCAAGACTCGTTTATTTAAACTTTTAAAAATTGTTCATATTGATTACTTATAAGCGCTCTATGGCACTTTTATAGGTTCCATTGTAAAAATACGATAATAATAAATAGAAATAATTTCTACAAGTAAAGCCCTAGGGCGGAAAAGTACACTTTCTGCCTGAGTGTTTTATATTCCGCCCACGGGTGGAAAAGAAGCACTTTCTGCCCGCTCCATATACATGACAAAGAATACTTTCTGTGCCGCCCCGTGCAAGTCGGAAAAAAAAAAATTTGTTTTTTGAAACTATCACAAACTTAACTTGATTTATATTTATAACAACTCATTATATTGTGTTACATGTGACATATAAATTTTTGTTATTTTTTGTCTAAGCTCTCGTCCCTTCACCAACTGTGTTCCGTTGTATCATACTTTCTTTCTCTCCAACAGAAAATTTGTTCTATTGCTCAGTTACTTAAATTCCTTGACGCTGGCAAATGCACTGAAGGACTTCAGGAGCATCAGCAACGGCTGCCGGCGGCCATTGACGCCGCTGGGGCGGTATTGCATCCGTACACTCTTTCTTTCCTTCTTTCTCTATCTCTCTCTCTCTCTCTCTCTCTCTCTCTCTCTCTCTCTCTCCCCCCCCCTCTCTCTCTCTCTCCCTCTCTCTTTCTCTTTCTCACTCGCGAGCAAGACGCGCTTGCACCCCGCACATCGCGAGCTCGCGCACTGCACACACGGGATGGACCACCCGTGGCGCCCCGCTGCATCTGAATTAATTATTTGTTTTAATATAAAATCCACGGGGTGTGATTTAGTTGGCCGCCACAGGGGCAAGTAAGCCTATCTTTTTTTCTCCCCTCCCCACTCTCTCTCTCTCACCTGCATATCTTTGTGGACTTGAGATACACTCTTTCCCTCTTTCTCTCTCTTTCACTCTCTCTCTCTCTCTCTCTTACTCTCTTCGCGGCTCGCATAAACAAGTCGGTGTCGTGTTGTGTCCGCCGTAGGGAGAGATGCATGCGCGCTCGGGGCTAACAAGTTACACCAGCGCCGCCGGTGTGAAAGCCGAGAGCACTCGCTTGATGTCCTTTTGCAGCCCGCGAGAGCGCAGAGCTCTATCTCTCTTTCTTTCTTCCCTTCTCGCGCTCTTTATCTCGCTCGCGCGCGTTCCGCTTTTCGTTCTTCGCGGGCTGCATCCTCGTTCTTTACTGCGAGCTCTTTCCCCCGTGTAGCGCCAGAGACGGTAAATTGACTAATGAGATGAGCCCTTGTGCGCTCACGTGTGTGAGTCTGCGTCTGTGCGCGCAGTGCAACTGCGCGAGTAAGAACGCTTATATTTTATTTAAAGAGTTATGCGACGTCTTGGGCAGAGAGCGAGAACCAAAGCGCCATACTCGTATTTCTATATGCGCTGTAGCTTCTGCTTCTGCTGCTGTGGCGCCTGGACTAAAGTATTTATGAACTTTGAAACAGTGAGCCTTTTTTCTCGCTCGCGAATGGCATCAAGCTTTTGCGCGCTATCTTGCTGTCTCTCCGGCTTTTGCGACGCTCGCTTCAAAGCATTCACCCTCTTTCTCAACCTTCGTCTTATTCTTGTTCTTTCATTTCCCTTATTATGAAGCTTTGGGTTTCCAGGATGTACATTCTTTTAAGTACCTTGTAAATTTTCTGCTACTTTAGAAGTTAAAAAAATAAAAATAAAAATGATTTGGATGCACGCGGCCGAGCTTTTAAATGATAAAGCGTGTTTTACGCGAAAGTGTAAGGACGTTTGTTTCTTTTGACTTCGGGGATGAAGTCGTTTTTTTTTCGTCGAGCGAAATAAGATGCGTGACAATTATGCCTCTTCACAACTTTAGTTGTTCAAAAGAAATACGCTCGTATTCGCGAGACGCGCGCTGAATGAAACTTGAGTGTGTGTAAATCAAGTTTCTTATGCGTTAATTCGTGTTTTTATATAACGTTATTGTGAAAGATTGTTGAAAAAGGAAAATGATGCGTAATTGTGTGTTACATCATGCTTGTATAAGATTTAAGATTTGCTAATGCTTTTATTTTTTTCTTAATTATCATTTAAGAATCTATTTTTATATGATACGGAAACATATGAATGAACGTACGTGTTTTCAGTAATAAAATATTTGACAAGTATATTTCATGGTCTTATTAATATTTCTTACAAAATTAAAATAATGTTATTTATTTTTTAATACACTCTAAATTTCTTGGACTCAAATTTAAATTAAATATTGGGCCAACTATTATTTTCACTCCCAATGATGCAATTTTGAGTCCAGATGGATTTAAATGTAAATAGTTGACTAGTTATTAGATTCAAATTAAAGTCGAATGTACAAAGAGATTTGAATATGAAATCCTGGTGTGCACTGAAAAAAATAATAAGCAATGTCAGCTTTGTGAACCCAAGCTGTATCTACTTTTATAGGTGCCAAGCTACATTTTATCAAGAGTTTGGTAGCTTCTACTTGACTATAAGTGGATTTTGCTTAATACAAGTAGTATATGACACGCCCAAGAAGATGTTGCTCTAGTTGACTGACCACGGCAGTTATTACTTGACTGTCGAGTTAGGATAGCCTGTTATTTTTTTTAGTGTAAGTAGATATATATGACATAATCAGACATTTACATTTACAACAGTTCGTTCCCAGAAATTGATGAAATATGGGATCGGTAGTTTGGAGTGTTTGTAATAATGTACATAGTATCGCGTAGATATATGTACAAATGAACATCAACTTCAAGCACCTATCATATAAAAAAATCATAAGACTTTTCATCACGTATGACTACAATACTTTCTAAATCAAAATAATCTGTTCACACGATAGGAATAATAGTCAAAACTCAGAGAAGTATTACGCATTGTATACTCTTATGCTTTTTATTAATGACTGAAATGGCGAGTGTATCAATGCCCAGAACCTTTCATGGAATTTTGTTTTGCCTATAGATTTTTGAAAAATACCTTTTGAAGAGCTGAATAATTCATAAATATACCTTTTCATTAAACACTAGTATAAACGAAATGTGTAAATCCATTACTTACATTGCTATTTTTTTAATAATACGGATCCAGGTATAATAAAATAACAGATACATATTTACCTAAGAATAGCAGTTATAACATTTCTTAAACTAAATATAGTAAATATAAAACCGAATACAATAGTAAGTTGCCTCTACCCCTGTTATCCTTGTTTCCTAAAGCGAAACTGTCACCGAACACACACCATGACTTAATGAGCCGCTAATACCCCGCAATCCGCAGTCTCCTTGCTCGCGAGCAGTAGCGCGCAATGAATGATCACTTGGCGAGTCGTAAAAAATGTCGCTCTCGAATTTTCGACCCTCCCTAGAATGGCGAAATGCTTCAGAAAAAAAGGAACGCATGAGGCCCGCCCAGCCGACACACTATTTCACTTTAATACATAAATACTGGAGATAAGATCGAGTAGCGTCAAATTGGCAGGAAGATAGAGTTCGCCCTAAAATCAAAAGGCAACAATCTAAATTGCCGGATGCTCTTCTCCGTCTGTTCTCGTTTTCTCTGTCGTGCAGCTGGATCCTCTTTTTTCTCCTCTCGTTCGCCTCGTCTCCCTGAATTCCAGAAGCTGCACGAAGATGCAGCAGCAGCAGAAGCAGCAAAAGCAGAAGAAGAAGAAGAGGAGCCAGTAGGCAAAAGAACAGCGCCTCGCGTCTCGTTCCCCCCTTTTTCCACGACGGCGTGGCTCGCGCACGCGCGCGAGCGCGAGTGTCCACGAGTTCTCGAGTGTCCGGGGAATCTCGTTAATGGATGGAAGGTACCGTGTACAGGAGAGCAGCAGCAACGGCAGCAGCGAATCGCGAGACCCGGCAGCGCAGCCCACTAATCACCACTAATGTTAATATTATGCAGCAGCCACAATGCTGCCGTTGCTCCTGCTACGCGGGGCCTCGATAAACCACCACTGGATCCTCTCTCTTCCTCTCTATCTCTCTCACTCTCTCACTCACTCTCTCGTATTCGAGGAGAGAAGAGATGCATGCACCTCTCGCATGCAATCGTCTTGTAAGAGGCTGCGGCGCACACATAGTCTGGCTGGAAAGACGTAGCTGCTGTTGCTGCTGGCGTTGTTTCTGTTGCTCTTCTGCAGCAGCAGCCTCTCCTTTGCCGGGAGTCTCGCGCAGCACGATGCAACTTGTTTCGTTCGTTCTTGCCGCATTAAAGTTTACACAGTTACCCCGCGACGTTTCAGGGCAAAACCATTTGACAATTCGATTGCTTGTATTGGCTTTTTATTGCAACGTATAGGGATGCATGTGTGTCGCTGTGCGACTGTTTATACGAAAGACTTGCGATCGCCATTAATATTCAACGGCTAACACTTATGGAAATATTTTTTATTAGGCAATGCTTCGGCAACTGAGCTACAGTTAATCCAAATGAAGAATCGGTGGATATTTTCAAGTGAAAATAGTTTTAACGGTAATTTGTTGGCTGTCGGCTGTATTTTGTAATTTTTTCAGGTCTTCAATTGAAGGGTTGCTTTTAGTATTTTGGTCGCCGAAAAAAGCGTTTGAGCACAGTCAAAGTCTGAGCACTGTGATACGACGGGACTGGCAAGAAGAGTCCCACACCCTCCGGGTCTCGAAATTTGATTAAACTTTTGGAGGTATATTTTGTACCTAAAAATGAAGCCTAGCACCTGTAGTTTTTTCCAATGATCCCTTTTTCTCAATATAAAAGTCATTATACACAAAATTGGTATAATTTTAGTAAAGAGAAGCACGTTTTCTTTTCAACGTAACTCTGCATTTTTTTACAATACAAACTGGCCCCAAAGCACAATATAACTAGGCGAAAAAAACTTTAAATTAAGCTTTGTTACGTATAAGATATTAACAATCAAAAATGGTTACTAAAGGGTGTTAAAATTTACCGAGTTTATAACAATTAAATTCCGTTCATTATTCATGCATTTCTAGTCATCATATTCGATTGTTAATAACTTTTACACGAAATAATATTATTATGCGCAACAAAGCTTACTTTAAAGCTCTTTTCATCTAGTTTTATTGTGTTTAAGGAGGTTGGTGACTAAAGTAACATGGTTTTAGATATAAGCTAAACCCTACTAAAATTTTAGAATGCTTCACCGTATTTGTTTATGGAATAATATAACGATCAAAGTTTATGTATTTTGCACGGAAATGGTAGGAAACCATCAAACTGAATGCTTTATTATATATTCTTCACATGATTTACCGTTTAAAAGATGCAGGTTACCGAATTGCTTTCAAAGATATAAGCGAAAACGTAAAAATCAATCTAGTACTTTAAGTGCGACAATGCCTGGAATAGACGAATGGCGGCGTTTGCGGAATCAAAACACGCGTTAACGCCCGCCGATGCGTCCGTAATAAAAAGAAGTATAGAAAAATTTCCATTAAAAATCAAGATCTAAAACTTTGCATGCCCCTTTCTGTAGGCTTTTTATAATGTATCTACAATTGAAACTTTTAGTTTGCCGTAAATTTCCAACAGATTTTTATCGATGAAAGGAATAAATACGCGGATTTAAAATAATATTATTTTAACTTTATATTTTTTATTCTTTTACGGAATACATATCAAATTTGTTAGCTATTCCGTACGAAATTAGATATCGTGAATAATATTGTGTCAAATTTTCAAAAATTTTTATTGACACAATTTTGAGTAATGGCGAGTTGAAGTCCACGGAATATTGCGATATTCGTCTTAGAGACGTGGGTCTATTGTTTTTAGCCTTGGATAGTAATTACTACATTTTCACGCACAATACTCACACAACATTCAGGATTTAAAATTTCTCCTCGCACCGGACTCCCCCTGCGACCGGTCCCCGACCTCCTTAAGGGCCATCTTTTACTGTAAAAACACGCAGAGTTACGTTGAGAAGGAAACGTGCTTCATTTTACTAAAATTACACGCATTTGGGGTACAATGTCTTATATCTTGCGAAAAAAGGCACATAAAACTACGGGTGCTGGGGTTCATTTTTAGGTACAAACAAACACCTCCTAATGTTTGTGGACTCTCCTTGTGAGCGGAGCGGGCACTGTGAATAATCTAACTTTCCTAACCCACCAAACGGTCGAAAGCGGATGACCTAACCTACCTGCTACCATCAATACAGAAGCTTTTTTTACAGTATCCGTTTCTAATTTTTCACAATGCAAGTTTTTTAACAGCTCCAAAACTTTTACTGTATTCGTCAAATGGTAATTTTAGTTTCAGAACTGCTTTCATCTTACTTATACTAAAAAACAGAACAATTCTTCAATAAAATTTTGAGAGCAGTGAAAATACGCTAGATAAGAATGTTCACAACTTTCACGATTGCTTATAACTAATTCAGTTTGTTAATTTATAAATATTAATCTGCATTTATTGCCCGGTTGATATTAAATAGAAATACAAAAATAATAACTAAAAATTTAATTTATGTACGTAATATTGAAAAACAATAATAGCATTTTATAAAACAATATGTTCGTGAAGTATAATTAAAACTATTACGATTATAAATTTTATGACTTATTTTATTACTTATTCATTATATTTACTTGAATTTTTAATACATAAACAAAAAATTTTTTAATATAACTGTTTTTAATATTGTTCATATGAAAACTACTTTCTTACTCATGATGTAAGAAAATATGGTGTGCTTACTTACAGCCTTCCAGATTGGCCAATCGCATGCCCTTCTTAAATTGTTTATATTGGATTTTTTAGCCATTCAAATACTGCGTGAGATTGCGAAAAATACATCAGAAAAGTTTTTTAAAATATTGAAATATAATTAAAAATAAAAATTTGGAAAGGTGCAGAAGATTCTAAAAATGATGCTGCCTATTAAGCATACCTTATTTCTTTACATCATGGACTTACTCATAATCCAAGGTTGTAAAACACGAAGAAAAAGATTCTCGACACATGTAGACACTGACTCTCAGATGAACTCTCTGATCATCTGAGGACAAGACATTCACTCCGTGAGTCAATGTTTAATAAAACTATAGTAGCTTCCTAATTGAGCGCCTGGAAGTTTCACATTGATAGCTCGTACCGTATTGTAAATCTAAACTCTGACGTGCATCGCGCGCAATCATACCAACTTCCCCGAAGGTGCATTTTTCCACGTTGGAGTTTTGTTTTGAGACAGAAGAAGAAAATATCATCGCGATTATTCGTACGCAGAACAAACAAGATGTTAGATATTGTTAACCTAAATATTGCACACGTAAGATTGATATTTCATAGGCATTTATCGCGCATCAAGATCTCTTAATGATGCATACAAAGTGGTGGCGTACAATATTGCGCTTGTATGAGACTCAACAAACTATGCGTCATCATAGGCACCTCAAATCAGACTGTAATATTCACTGTGTTCTACGATGCCATAAAGTTACCAATCAAAGTGCCACATAAACTATGTACATAAGAAATGTGTTAATTATAATTATGGCATTGCAGCCACTTTAAAAAAATTACTGATTATTTGTAAGGTACGTATTATATTATAAGGTACGTATTCATTTCAATTTTCAGCATTTTTGTTTCCAATTTTTATTTTTTTCCACAACTAGCTGCATATTTTGAATGTAAATATATTTATGTACAACAAATGTAACTTCGAAAATAAAAAGGACGCATAGCATCACTTCACTGTATATATATATATATATATATATATATATATATATATATATATATATATATATATATATATATATATATATATATATATATATATATATATATATATATATATATATATATATATATACATATATATATATATATATATATATATATATATATATATATATATATATATATATATATATATATATATATATATATATATATATATATATATATATATACATATATATATATATATATATATATATATATATATATGTGTGTGTGTGTATATGTGTGTGTGTGTGTACATGAGTCATTCCAACAAATTTAGCCGAAATCGTGCGTACGGGGTTCACTAAATTTGCCGCCGATTTTTTATATGAAAGTACCTATGAAAAGAAGCACTCCAAAATTTGCAGCCCCCAGGGTCCTCTGTGTGACCCAGTAGAATGTTCTAAAGTTTCAGACATGGCCAAAAACAGCTATTTTCAAAAAATTCTACGGAGCTTCCAGTTTTATCAATTTGAACGTACCAAAAAAGGATTTTTTCGTCTTTTTACGAACTTTAAGAGAAAAAATATTACATACTTTTGGCAGCTTAATGGGGCATATATATACATATACATATAAATCAGAATGATTTGCAATATTTTAAAGTAACTAGTTAAACAATATTTATCAACGGAAATCGTATTATTATATAAAACTTATATAGGTAATTGTTAAAACTGTTCCAAACTTTAGTTGAGCACCGAGATATTTCTAGAATAAACTTTGATCTCTAAATATGATTTCATTTTATCATAACAACCACTTTACTGGTGTTATAAAATATCTTTAGAATCATAACTGTCACTTTTGTCATGAGGTAAAGGTGAAAACCAGCATTTTGTATAAGAAAGTCTAATTATAGAGATGTTGCATGTAAGTATAAGTACAAACCGTATCAATTAACAGTAATTATAAAAATTAAAACAGTTACACTATTTTGTATGAAATAATATATTGTTGGCTTTTAAGTCTGAAATACACTACGATGCTTACATTTACTGTTTAGATGTTATATAATACAGCTTGTGATATTTTCGTAATAAACGAATATAAGGCGAGTGAGCCTAATATAGCCCATCTAAGCTTTGAGCATTTACCAGAAAATAAACTATGCTACTGTAAAACTGATGGATACGTAGTAATATCGAGGGCAGTGTCGACTTGAATCAACGTCTTTATTTAATATCACAGTAAATATAATGACTTGCTCAAAATTATAGTATCGAATTAACTAAAAGGGCAGGTCTGGTTTAAACCCAAAAAAAAGACTTTTTTTTTACATGTCCAGAAAACTATATATGTTTAAAAGCAATCATTTTTAAAATTTGTATGCTATCAAAACACAATAATATCTTAAATTTTACTGTTGTAAAACCTTAAAATCTTGATCCCATATGTCACACAATAAATTATTACTTTCAATACTATTTTTATTATTATTTTTTTTGGAGATCCAATCGACTTTTTAAAATAAAAATTTTAATATTTTTAACAAAATTAATTAGATTTACGAAAAAGAATAATAAAAAAATTTACCGAAAAAGTGCTCATAGAAAATAATTGTTTTGTTCATCATGTCACCTAGTATCATGCGAGGAACAAAGTTCTTTTAATAAAAATGGTATTGAAAATAGTAATTTATTATGATATGTAGGATCAAGATTTTGAGGTTTTACAACGGTAAAATTTAAGATATTGTAAGTATTGATAGCATAAAAGTTTTCAGAATGATTGCTTTTAAACATAAAAAGTTTTCTGGACTCGTAAAAAAGAAATTTTTTTTTGGGTTTAACCCAGCCTTATCCCTTAAGCAGTTGCAAGATAAATGCACTACAAGTTGGCCCCCTTTGGTTCCGTAAACAAAATTTTCGATGAAATAATTTCTACTGATATCATATACATAATTAATGAACTATTTACCCACTAAATCGCGTAATAGCTATAATAGCCATTATCGGTACCAGGGCTATATTAGGTTCAATCACCTTGATTAAAATAAAATTATACAACTGGGTATAATTCAGTAATTAATATACCTACACAAATTTAAAAGCTTTTCTATTTTATTATGAAATATGCAGAGGACAAAAAAGTGTAACATTTTTAAAAATTAGTTATATAACCTTTTACGAAATATGTTTAGCCTTTTACAAAATTTATAAACATTTTACATGAATACATTTAAAATATGAGGGTTCTCTTATTATAACAGAAAAGAACTTAATATCTTGAGGTTTGAACGATGAAAGTAGAGTCATCGGCAAAAGTCGGGCACGCATGCTTTTTCCTACGTACACAAAGCTGTTTTTTCTGTGCGATTAGCTGCAAATAAGAGAGCGAGAAAAACGGAGGATTTCTACGGATACTGTTCGTTATCCAGTTGGCATCTGCCGCCGCGTCGCGTCGTATAGGTCGGCATAGGCATATAATCAGGGCGTGAATTCCAGGTATTTAAGTGTCTGTTCCAGCAATGCGCCTTTCTTTACTCGCTGTAATGATCTCTTTGTCCGAGCGACGCACGACTTTAAGCGAAAACGTCCATTCAGCAGCGGCGACAATAGTTCGTGCCTGGAATATATTGCCCCGATTGCGAGGGGAAGATAAGTGCGACTGAAGCCCGTCGCCTGCCGCTCGCTCTCTTGCGCTCTCTTTCTCGGCTTTCTCGCTTCGACAGTTCGACTGCACGTTGCTGTTTCTTGTATCTTTTTCTATCACTCTCTTTTCCTCCTTTTAGATGAAATGCTTTCGGATATACAATACGTGAGAAAATATTAAATTCCATTTTCTGCTTACGTTGGATTAATAATTTTGTAACATATCGCCAATACATCAGTAGTTACTGTTTTCTTTTATAATGTGAAAAAGGCTTCTTGCTATGTTTTTAAGAACAACGATTTTATTATAAGTTGTCTGCCATCCTGATGAAAAAAGTACTTTTCTGCATTAAAGCGTAAACCGAAAAATTGATCAAACTATTAACATAAAGTTGTAATAGTTTTTAAGTATTATAAAATTTAGTAATTTTTTAATGTCATTTTGGACTAATTTGACAACTATAAAACAGTTTAATTTTGTGGAATATATATATTGCACTTGAAAGCGTATTTGATAGATAGGTATTTTTAGACAAGATAATAGAGTAAAACGAGAGCGTATTTGAGGCAGATAACTGTACACCTAAAACACAATAAGCGTGAAAATCATTGCTTTCCGAATGAAAAGAAAACGTACGTGATTTCAAACTTGTATCCTTACATTAGACGGACAGATACACCTTCAAATTTTAAATTAATTGATAATCCACTTTATGGTAAAAATAAGTCTCTCATCGTATATTACGGGATTTTTTTCGGAAAATATTAACATTTTATCAAAATATAAATAAAAATTATTTTTGAAATTCTTTTGAAGGTCGTTAGGTCCCTTTGATGGGCTATTATGAATACCTCTATATTTCTTGGGCTACCGCAAGGTTTGGAGTGCCAATGTAATCGAATTGGCGCTTTCAAGGTTTTATTATGTTCAAAATACATGTAGTTATGATATGAGAGTGGGAATTTGTATATAAAAATTATTGACCAAAGTTACAGTCTATTTAAGCGAAAATTCTTGTTTTTTTTTTAATTTTATTATGAAATATGGCTTAAATAGACTATAATTTTGATCAATAATTTCTATATGTAAAGTCCCACACTCATATCATAAGTACATATTTGAACATAATAAAATCTTGAAAGCGTCAATTCGATCACATTGGCTCTCCAAACCTTGCGGTAGCCCAATAAATATAGAGGTATTCATTATAACCAATCAAAGGGACCTATTATTATTATTATAAAGGCCAAGTAGTAATGATAAGCAGCAACGGTGCCTGCAGGTAATAGTTATCACATAGTCTTTATGTCGGCTGTAGACGTGCTTGTATCATCACCATTGCTATCATAACTACCTGTTGGGACTACCTATCCATAGCTGTGTAGTCCATAGCCTTGTTCACACAGTCACGCCATCTTTCTTTATTGTTTGCGAGTTGCATCCAATCTTCCTCATAACATCTTATTTCTCGCAGATCCATTTTAATACTGTCCTCCCACCTTTGTCTCGGTCTACCTGGAGTTCTTGCTCCTGTCGGCTTCCCTACGAGCATCGTAAGCTACATGCCCAGTCCACCCTAGTCTTCGGGATTTAATCATTCTGGTAATGTTTGGCTTCCCGTAAAGCTCGTGTATTTCTTGGTTATGTAAAAGTCTCCATGCTCTAGTAATCCCATTTATTTTGCCCCTGATATCTTTCTAAGGACTCTATTCTCAAATACTCTAAATCTATTTTCTTCCCGTTCGGATAACGCCCATGTTTCGCATCCGTATAGAAGTACTGGTATTATGAGTTTTCTATATATTTCTAATTTAGTCTTTCGCAATAAAAATCGTGATACTAATAAGTTATTTACCGCATATAGGCACGCATTTCCCGAATGCAGCCTCTTCTTGATTTGTTTATTAGTTTCATTTTCGTGGTCTATTATCGTGCCAAGGTATTTAAAGTCGGCTACTTTTTTTAAAGTTTTGCCGGAGACTTTCAAATCGGTATCAGCAATCTCGGGCCCTGCTCTGCTAGTGAACATGTACTGGATTTTCCCTTCAATTATTTCTAGGCCTATATCTTTAGCTGTTTTTATTAGTATTTCTATGTTTTTTATTACGGTTTCTCTGTTCTTTCCTATAACGTATATACCATCTGCGTATGCTAGCAATTGCGTTAGGAAGCTATTGACTATAATTCCCTTTTTAATTTATTATACCGCCCTGGCTGCGTATTCACAAACGAAGTTAAATATGAGAGTTGATAGAGCATCTCTCTGCTTTAGCCCGTTCTGTATGTCAGACGGTTGCGATAGGCTCTTACCTGATCTAACTATGCCCCGACTGTTATCTAGGCACATTCTGATTAAATTGATCAACTTTTTTGTTACTCCTATCAATACTAAGACCTGAAACATGTAATCGGATCTAACGACCTTAACAAAAATATAAAAATATTTGTTTAGTTATATTTTCATAAATTGTTCAAATTTACCGAAGAAAACAGGTAATACATGATGAGTGACTTATTGTTAGTTTTACCTTAAAATATATTATCAATTAATTTTAAATTTAAAGGTTCTGAAGATATATTTACTATTATTATATAATGCTATGTACAAATTTTCAGCAAGTTCTAACTTATTTTACCCTTACAGTGTGCCATTATTGCATTTATTATATGCTATTTTCAAAAAGTGATTGGCGCATACAGTTTCTTTTAAATGGTCTGAATAAATGTGTATATACTTACTTCAATGTAACGAACAAAACAGGGCATAATTTTTAATTAAAAAAGATTTTTATTCAAAATAAAATTTTAACAAAATAATTTTCAATGATTGCTTCTAACAGCAAATTGTAGACGAAATTGTTTTAATTTATATGAATATGTTGACAACGTTTCGGGTGCCTCTTACACCCTTCTTCAGGTCAAATAATAATTAATTCTATAATAAGCTTAAATCTAGGTAACTTATCTAGACTGTTCACTGCATCCCACAGAACGCGGTTGAAAATTCCGTTGGACGTATTCAGCCATTCAGTGTCGGTGAACGATCAGATTGATTTTTTTCCACTCTCAATAGGACACTAACACTTTATAAAATAGCATGCTTTTATATTATACTTATTCACTATTGCTTAAAAACATAATAAATTGCATAAAAATGTAACTTTATTTATAATAGTAACACAATAAATTGTTTTACAATATTGTTTGAAAAACATGCCAACTTTTATTTTAAAGAACTTTAACAACTTGTGCTAAAAGTTTCAAATAGATTCATTAAAACCTCAGCGCCAATCACTTTTTAAAATTAGAAAAATAAGTGTTAAGAAAAACGCATTTAAAGTTTCATTTTTGTATGCTATCTAATGTGAATTATTTTACTTAACCGCATGTAACTTTTTCAAATCCTTTTTCAAAGAGTTTTTTTACCTGACAGGTCTTAAAATATTCTTACTTTTACAAAGATTAAAAACTACAATATAATTTTTATTTTGGCAAAAAACACCAGACATAAGTAGATGTACCGATTTTTGGGAAAATATCTTTAAAATTTTTTTTAAATTTAAAATCAGTTTACATGATGGTAAGTATTTAAAACATGTGTTCTTAGGACTCATTCAAATTCCTAATCACGTGACGCTTATTTTGAAAAGGAACAAAAGAGGAAAAGTACATAAGAAAAAAGTGAGAGATGGAGAACTATCCAGCCAAAAGGTGACTATGCCTAGGGTGATCATTATTTATACATTATATGATGCAAGCTAAAATGCTAATAATTAAAGATATATAATTTTGATATTTTTAAAATATTTTTAAAACAATTCATTTCAAGAAAAACGTAAATTCTTACATTCGTTATTACTAATTTTTAAAATGCATTTTACTCAAAACTACAAAATTTGAAACTTCAAAATAGTTACTGTGCTTCAATTTTTAATGAATCGGTCTGAAAAATTTTTACCCATCTATTTCACATATTTTAAACGAAACTACAGAGAGATATTTAACTAAAATAAATAGGGTAGAGGCACTAGTAGTCGCCCATCTAAGGAAAAACTTGTATTCAAGCTATTGCAAAAAATTCAGAAACATCTTTGTTTATAAATTACCGGCTCTATTACACTTTAAATGTATTCTAGTTTTTGATAAAACGTTTATTTTCGCTTAAAATATTTACAGGATTATTATAATATGTGTTTTAATAAAATATGTCAAAAGCGCTAGTAGTCGACCACCAAAATCTAGTCCTCGGCCGCTTGATCGCTAGTAGTCGGCCAGAACAATTTATGGCAATACATCGCGCTTTAAAAACATTGTTTATTCTTTTTAATAGTTCTATGATTTAAGTTTAGCTATAGAAGATTGAATAAATATTAAATGAATTAAATTAAATATTAATTAATCGTAATAATCATTACAATTAAAAGTGGCTTTGGACATGGATTATCGACCAGGCCTGGCCGACAACTAAAATTCGTCAAAAATTAAAAAAATTCTAGTAGTCGGCCACCTATAAGCACGTGTCAACAAAGATATATCGAAAAAAATTATTAGTTAATGGTTCTTAAACTGTTTTAACGTCAGAATTAAATGTTTAAATGGCATAGATCATTAAAAAATTATTAATCTAGCGATATTTTGTCTACGGTTTTATTTTTTAAAAGAAAATATCCAAAGTGGCCGACTACTAGTACCTCTACCCTATATAAAGGTTACATTATAATTGAAAAGAGAATTTGTTCTCTCTGTATATTTTTCAATATTGTTATAATATATCATAAGTCATTAGTTTCTTTTTGCAATTCACAAAATTGTTGCGCAGAAACATTTTATAAAAGTCGTGTTTCATCATTGGTTTAATAACTATAAATGACAGTTAAGGTAGTTAATTATATTGGGTAGGGCTTAAAACATCCTTCTTTTATGTATGTAATCATATAATTAGAAAAAAAAATTTTCCGAGGTTTAAAAAAATTATATTTAAACGTATACTCTTCCCTTAACGAATCGTGCTGAAAATAATACACGTATGACTAATCTTCTGCACGTACACTTTTTAATAAAAGTAATTGTTTCTAAAATGCTGTAGATATAACTTATTAAAATACACTTCTTTTTTTAGTAGGGGAGAACGGGGTCAAACCGATCCTAATATTAAGAAATTTTTTACCAAAATCTTTCACCGAATGAGTTTTGGGTGAATAATTATTCCCTGAATATTAAATTTGGCAACATCGTAAAAAAATAAAATGCATTGTGTTTCGGTCTCCAAGACAAAAAGCGAAACGTACGTAAAATCCGCTGCTAACGGCTTTAGCAGAATGCTTTCCGAAAGAGAGGTTCTGAAAAATCGACTTCAAGAATTTTCTAATCAAAATTCGCTTTAAATTAAATAATATTAAAATTAACTTATTAAACATAACTGTTTAAATATTGCCATTCTAAAAATATATTATATCTCGAAATAATGTTCAACATGTCTGAACGCTGACATTAATTTCAAAAGAATAAGTTTATTAAAAATTTGGATTTAATTTTTTTTTATTAATAAGTTTATTTTTTACGAAAATGTCTGTGATGATTATTATATATATAAATTGGAAAGAAATTGCGTCTTTTTTTTAACGCATATATTTTTAACACATTTGACGTATAAAAACATTGATAATTAGATTCAGTTTTACTATTAGGTGAATCACCCATGTATATGTAGACTGTAGAAGATAGTGATATATTCGTGAGAACTATATGAAGACACTTGTTTAATCAATGAATATTTTACTTTAATATTCATTTTTTTAATGTTTCTGTTTAATTATGTTATGAATAAGAATTTATTTAACTTATATCATTTTCATTATATATATTATTTCATTTTTCATAATATCGACAATAATATTGTTTACATTGTTATTTGTTTATACTTACAAGATATATCAATCAAAAGGAAATCACGTGTAATAGACAGATATAACAATTATTTTTGAATATTCTAAAATTAACGATTTTATAAAAATACGTATTCAGCATTTAATCATGTGTTTTCCTTTAAAATAGTATTAAGGTAATTTTTGTATATATAAATTGGAAGAAAATTACGTCTATCTCAAGACAATGTACATATTTTCTATATGTTTGACGAATAAAGAGAAAAAAATATTTTTTAATTTTTACTAATTTCGTAAAATTTGTATTTCTCTTTTATTTGAAAAAAAAAATTTTAATCATTTCTATATATATATCAATCACAAGGAGATCACGTGTACTTTATGAAAACATTTATATTTTCAACATATTTTTATTATAAAGAGAAAAATAATTTTTCTTAATTTTTACAAATTTAAAAAAATTTATATTTTTAATTTTCTATATAAAATTTTTTTAAATAAATGCTAGATATATCAATCAAAAGTAAATCACGTATACTTTATGAGAATATACATGTTTTTAACATATTTAACGTATAAATAGGAGACAATTTTTTTTTTCGATTTTTGGACATTTTTTAAGTTACTATTTTTTTTTAAATGTAATTTAGTAAATTTCAGCTCATAACATGCATCCCTTAAAGAGTTATCGTTCGACAAATTTTGTTACATACATATATACATACATACAGTCAAACAGACATTTTTAAAAAACATGTTGATCTGACTTAGGAAACTTGAAAACAAAAATTCATCAAAATTTCTGATTAAAAATTTTCATTGTCACAAAGCTTTCTTTTTGAGAGAGCAAAATATGACTGATGTATTAAGATATAACTTTTGTACCACATGTATTTCTTTTACAATTTATTTGATTCGTCAGATAAGGGGCCATACTATTTTCTACAAAAATCGCATTTCTTTAGTTGCTTGGTCTGCGATTCATTTCTGTGCGTCTTTGGTTTTAGTTCTACCAAACAATCTATATAGCATCTACATCTTGACACTTATGACTGTTTAATTTTGGGAGATTGGTATATACATATCATTTTTTTTATGAACCGTCTAAAAATGAATATATAATTGTTAATAAGTATACTTATTGTAATTTATTAAGGGCTATAAAATAATGAAAATAAATAAAAAAATTTAAACAAACCTTTATAAAATAAATTAAAAATTCATTTTCAATAATAGGCAATAAATATCTCATTTAAAAATTATCACTGAATGTTTTTAACTTTTATTTGCACAAACTTTGATGTATAAATTGGGTTTATAATTTATTATATGATTGTTAAAATTTTCTTTACAATAGGTTTTACAAAGAATGATTCAGTTTTGTCCATAGGTCTTAGTTATGCGGAGGATTTTGAATTGCTTCTACATATTTGCTTGCTAGTATTCGTAGAAGTACAAAAAGCGCACAACGCACACATATTGGTATAGTTTCTGATCGGGCTATCAAAAAATAAAATCAGGAAAACTATCTAGTCTGTCAGCCCGATCGGATTTGAAATAGCTGCAGCATGCAGCAGAAATAGCATGCTGAATCTATTTACGCCGCTCGTGGCCTTTTCTCAGCGATACAAATTTCTAAAAATTCTGTGTGTATGGATCCATTCCTATACATGAAAAAAGGTGTAATCCTTGCCCTACGGCGTCAAATCGTAGATACGCTGACTAATCAGTGCACGTGGCTACTATTTTTCTCTTTGTCTTTCTAACTCTGGACACTTGGCACCGGAAAAACTCGTGACATGATAGTAACGCGCGGTACTAGGACTTCGTAAAACTTGGCCAACCCTAGCAGGGGTTTTACGGCTAAAAATCTTTTGACTTGTATATGAAAGTTAGCTTGGATAGGACCACTGCCTGACAGCTATTGCCGTCAAAGAGTTGCCAAATGCTCCCAAGACAATCATCTTCATTATAAGAAAATAAATAGATTGATCTCTACGAGTCAAGTTACTGGACTATATCACAGCTTTTGATTCTTATTTAAAAGGAATGCTGTATATTTTACCAGCTTTTAAACTTTTTAATGATCAAAATAAAACTCATGTAATCTGCGTTCAAAATCCAGAAAAATCAAAAAATATTACAAAGATTGATTACTTAATTTGGCATTTGATCAAATATATGCCTTTCATAAATCTATATTCAACCACTAGATGGATACCTATTTGCAGGTTTCCACTAGTGAATTTATCATTTAGAATTCATATATACCAGCCTCTTTGTACATATCACCGTGTGTCGGAGAAAGGCCTGCCTGCGTCTTCCTGACGAGCCGACCACAGATTAAATTTAATTCATTTTTTCTACAATTTTTGTTTTTATAACATTATAACCAATTTTTGTAATTTTTTTTTATTTTTACGGATTTTTAACGCAGATCACATGCATTTTATTTTGATAATTAAAAGGTTTAAAAGCCGGTAATATATACAGCATTCTTTTTAAATAAGAATCAAAAGCTGTGATATAGTTCTGTAACTTAACTCGTAGAGATCAATCTATTCATTTTCTTATTTTAAAATCTATTAAACGAGTAATAAATCCAGTTCCTAAGAAAATAGCAATCTTTTCTTAGACTTACAAATCATCTTTATTACTTTCGTGACAACAATATTTCGTTCTCGAACTTTTTTACCGTTATAACCAACGATTTGTATGAACATCTCAACGCTAAATTTAATTCTCTGTAGCTCATTTTAAAAAATAAACATTTTTTCTGTCGGACATAAGTATGATAAAGAAGGACAAGTATACAAAAAAGAACTTATTATGAAAATAAAATTACGAAAAAAATTTGACAGTCAGTAATTGTGATAGAATCATTTGCAGCACCCAAATCTACAATAGCACAGAATTTCAACTAAGTACATGGATATCTACTTCGGCATCTTAAGTAGAAAAGTAGAGCCGTTTAATGCTCGATCCAGAAGCTCAATCTTAGTTCAGCTACCGTCTCTACGTCTACCAACACCGAGCATTAAACATGGGCTTTTGCGAGGCTAGGAGTAGTGCAGGGAGCGTCTTATCGCCGCGCTGCGGCGAAGATGTTACTCCGCTGCAGTCGTCTCATCCTCATCCAGCTGCAAGATCTCGCCCGCGCTCTCTCTTTCTCTCTCTCTTTCTATCTTTCTTCCTCTCTCTATGGGCAAGCAAACCGATCATTGCGCGGACGCGAGCTAGCACGCGAGATCGCAAGGTGCGCAAACAGCACCGCGAGCGACCACCCGTGCGGCTATTACGCTTTATCTAATGGCAACATTCCGCGGAGGGGGATTCCCCCACAGTTTTTAAGCATCGCATGAAGGTAACTCGTGCATTATATATGTGAAAATTTTTGAAAATCTCTAAGCGCGCTGCCGCGCTAATGAACTACCGACGCGCAAGCGCGTATACACTTCAAACTGTAAAGTGCGTTGTTTATTATATTCGAGGCTGGAAGATAAGCGGTAGCTCGCGCGAATGAGCGCGATTATTTAAGGCCGGGATATTTGATAAGCCGCGCAAGTTAGTGTGGATGTTTTTATAGAGGCAATTATGGTCTTGTTATTTTTTCTTTGACTCCAAATTCTAATTGAGTTATTTTTTTCTCAAATGTACAAGCGAAGTTCCTGAGTTGTATTAACCAAATTATTGATGTATGCATTAAACATGAAAATTGTAGTACTGCTTCCTATAATTTATTACAATAAAATTTGTTTGAAATTGTGAATCAACTAAATTATTATTATAGAATAAACAGAAATTTATAAAAATTTTATATATTTCATTCAGGTGTAACTACGTACAATAAAAGAGTTTTAGTATTGTCTAAAAGTTTTATTTGTTATATAGAAAATATTAATTGTAAATCAAACAATGGTATTGAAAAAGAGTATAAAGCATTGTTAGAAAAACTCTTATACTTTAGTCAGTGATCAATTCAATAATTACTGGCATTGAAACCTTAGAACTAGAAATTTTAGTATTCCGAGTTTGTTATACTTTTTTCTACTTTCTCATAGTCACTGAACAATTTCGATTATTGGCTGAGTCACTTTCAAGGGTATTATATACATACCTTTCTTCTATATAAGAAGAAGGGATGTTTTTCTTCCTTTTCTACTTTTCACTTCTTAATAATTTATTGTTTTTCATGAACGTTAGTAAATAAGCTATAGAGGGGATAGAGCAGGGGAGGACTTGTTGCGGTTCATGCACATACGAATCGTGACATTTTAATTGCACACAATTTAGCCTTGGTCAAATTATATAGGTATATATATTGACCAATGCTAAATTGTGCACAGTTAAAATGTGCACGATTTTTATGTGCATGAACCGCAACACGTCGGGGGGAGGGGGAGGGGGGGGGGGTAATTATTCTTACTAAAAATTAAATTAAAGTATAGACAAATTCAATAATCTTTAAAAATCTATATTTATTAAGAAGCATAATGTAAAAAACAGCGAGATTGCTGACAAAAGCAGTGATACATGAGATTTTAATCTGGTAAAATCTTTTTTCAATTTGTTCAACTTTCAAAATAAATTTTTTTCGAAAATAATTTACTATCTTAACTAACAGATAATACATATATGAAACAATTTACAAAAAATGGTAGAATAAAAATCACACTATTTTTACATACAGCCCCTGGTAATCAGCCAATTTCCCTGATCGCGAGTCTTTTAACACCACGCCCTACAATCGTCGTCAGTCAACAGCGCCGGGAGCAATTACACGGGGCATTTCTCGTCATTTTCATTTTTCCCCATTCCTCCCTCCGGCACCCAGCGGACCGGCAAAGCCTTGCGCGCGAAACTAATGAGTTTCAGCAACTCTCGCATCTTTGAAGGAGACTTAATCGGTTCGTTGCAGCTGTCACTTTGCTCAACGCTTTGCTCGCGCACAAGCGTTCACCACTCGCAAATCCAAATATTCACAGCTCGCAACATGCCTCTCTTGCGTTCTTCTCTCGCTGCTGTGTCGTAGTGCTTATAGTGCGTGGCGCGTCGAAATGCTCTTCTGCGTCGTGCTCCTTGCCGCATCATCATCCATCCGAGCGCACGAATATAACCCGCTCCCCGATATTATTCAACGTTCCGTTTCTTAAAGGGTGCAAGCCACACGAGCGAGCAACTTACGCGCTCGCGCGCCTAGGTGATTAGTATGCACGAAGATTATCCGCGTAACGAACTCCCATTAACGTATACAGCCGAGATAGAGCGAGAGAGAGAGAGAGAGAGAGAGAGAGAGAGAGAGAGAGAGAGAGAGAGATGGTTGTAGTAGCGAGAGAGGTTAAGTTATGCCGCGCAGAAGTGAGTGTCTTCTTTCGAAAGCTGTGCTACGAAGCAGGGAAAAAGTGTGAGTACACGCAGTACACGGTGCATCGTGCGGGTGTGCATACATACCGAATGAACTAGGTAAATATTATGCATCTTTAATGACCAAATATGCGCATGAAGAATTTTAGAAGTTTAGCCGAGATATTAAGCGTGCACTTGAAACATTTTCTGTACAAAAATCGGTGACCACTATATATACAACTCAGGTATGCTGATGATGAAGTATATTTTGAACATAGAACAGAACTTCATCAAAAAGTATTAACGACTTAAAAAGTAAAAATTATCCAATGAAGAATATTTACTTATAAAGCTATGAAAAATGAATTTTATCTCTGAAGAAAGTTATTTACACAGCAAAATAAATAAATTATTTAGATAATAAGTGTGACATCATAAACGCTGGTGCTATACCAACCAAGCTAAAAATTTGGCTTTATCCCCAAACTTATAGTTTTAAACTAATTTGTACAAGGTAATTATTAGATGTATGAGATGTTACCTTAATGTATTCAGGAAAGATCTTAAGTGCCAATTTCTGCTTCATCTAAAAACGCCCTAAGTGTTGGTATTTGTTAAATTATTAGCAACTACATTCAAAGAACGATGCCCACGATACGTAGGGAATCGCCCCCCTAAGAATAACCATAAAACATATACCATCGTTTAGAGCATCAAGAAACATAAATTTAAAAAAATCAGCACCTGAGATTCAAGGGAACTTGAGATATTAAGCATTAAAGTTTTCAACCCCTAAAATACAGAAAATAATAAAGAAACCATGAAAAAGCCACTTGGCACAACTTTAAGCAATCGAATACGGGCTCAAATAAAATATTTTGTCAAAAGCCATTATAAAAGAATGACTCCAACTGAGGGCTGCTGCATTTTTATCATTTTACAGAGGATTAACTGTTGAGATAAAAACTACCTCTAAGCATTTTGATCAAATAGTGGGCGTTAGTACCATTTTCTTTGCCCGAACAAAATAGCAAAAGAAAGCTGACATAAAAAGCTATCAATTTGAGTTATCGTCCTTTGAGGGGCGTGCGCCCTTAGTAGAATTTTAGGACTTACTTAAAATAGCGAAATCAACCCTTAAATTGTCCATATCGCCTTCCTCTACTTAGCATAATTTTCACAATGAAAGATTTCGTCAAAAGCGATTATTGAAAAATCACTCCAAATAAAGACTGCCGCATTTTCACTATTTTACAGCGGGTTAGCGGTTCAGAAAAAACTATCCCTAAGCATTTTGGTTAAATAGGGTGCTTTAGCATAATTTATTTGATCAAAATGCTTCAGGGTAGATTATTTTATAACCGCTAACCCCCAGTAAAATGGTGAAAATATAGCCCTTTATTTGAGCTCTTATTCGATTGCTGAAAATTGTGCCAAGTAGAGAAATTCGATATCGACGATTTCCGGTGGGTTCAGCTAATTTAAGTAAATCATAAAATACTACTAAAGGCGCATGACCCTCGAAGGGCAATGACTCAAATTGATAGCTTTTTATTCAAGGTTTATTCTGCCATTTCGTTAGTGAAAAAAATTTGTGCTGACGCAACCTATATATGGTCGAAACTGGAGCCCTGATCCACTGACCGCCCAGCGATCAGTGGGTCATAGGGTAATACAGAGCGATAAAATCAGATGGGCTATAGGAACTTTTGAGCCCTATAAAGCCGTACGTGAAGATGGCATCTTTTCAGCACTCTAACAGCGAGTATTGGAGGTGGTGATATCACCCTTGGAACACCTATTTAAGACCTGTTTAATTTGGGGTTATATACCCCAGAAATGAAAGGTAGTCAAGGTAGTGTTTTTACAAGGCCCATTGGGGTTCTTCGGTTAGGAAGAGAGCTGTCAAAAGGGGGTGTCCACAAGGTGGGGTTACGTCTTCAACCTTCTGGTCACTCACGATTAACAGTCTCTTTAGAGTACTGAACGAATCGGACGACGAGATTATCTTGGCAGAACTTATGCAACAGGCTCCCTCGATTATAGAAGGCCGGTGCAAAAAGATGGGATTATCCGTAAACCAATCTAAGACGGTACTAGTCAATTTCACGAACAGATATAAGGGTAAACCTTTTAAGCAAATGAATTTGTTTGGAGAAGAGCTCACCATCTCCAGGTCTGTCAAATACCTGGGGGTGACATTCGATAGCAAACTGAAATGGGAGGAGCATGTCCAGTAGACATATAAAAAATATGTAAGTGCCTACTGGGCGTGTAGGTGTGTTTTCGGCAACACATGGGGACTGGAACCCCCCATGATTAAATGG
Source organism: Gastracanthus pulcherrimus (assembly GCA_949152435.1). Taxonomy (NCBI): domain Eukaryota; kingdom Metazoa; phylum Arthropoda; class Insecta; order Hymenoptera; family Pteromalidae; genus Gastracanthus; species Gastracanthus pulcherrimus. Next base: position 43,079,713 of record OX424574.1, read on the forward strand.
CTTTATACGACAGTACTAAGTACCCGTAGTGCGCCAACCTCCACCTGGTTTCTTAACCATGTGCAGCGGGCTGGCCCATTGGTTGCTAGATGGACGGATGACGCCGTGGAATAGCAGCGAGTCGAAGGCCTCTTTGGCAGCTTCGAGCTTCTCGCCTGCCAGCCGTCGTGCTCGTGCGAAGACTGGCGGTCCCGTCGTCACGATGTGATGCTGTAACGGGGCCGAGAGGCCTCCGGTGAGCGATGATGTACTCTGGAGGACCTTGTGGTACTCATCCGCAAACGCTGGCTCGGGTGACGCAGCTGGGATCACAGAGCAGGAGCTTGGTGCGGAGATGGGCGTCTCCATCAGCGTGTCTGCGGCTGCGATCAGCTCGTCGACAGTATTCGTTTTGAAAATGTTCAAAACGCACTGCACGTGCGCAGGCAGCAGGGACTTCCAACGGATGCGCAGCACGTCGTCCATGGCCTTGTCCCCAGCCAGGAAGCGCATGTGTCGAAACAGCTGCGACGGCTTCCTGCCATCGAGTATCAGCTCGTTGAGTATGCGATCGAGCCGCCTGTCAGCTGAGTCGGTTAGGCGCTCGAGGATGCGTGCCTTCAGCCGTAGCGTACTTATTCCCCTCTGGAGTGTTTCTCAGTATATCTGAGACATCCACGAGAGTTTCAGGATCAAGTGCGCCGACTGCGAGGTGGTACTTTGTGGCGTCAGTACCTACCTGGTTCACCTGCATGATCGACTCTATCTGCAGGAACCAGAGCTCTGGCTGGGTGCGCCAGAAAGGAGGCAGTCTGCAAGCGGTGACGCTCTGTACCTGAAGCGCAACATTGCCGCCAAGCATGGCTCCGTGGAGAGCGGCGACTGCTGCTGCTGGTCTGACTCCGTCTGGGAGCGAGGGCAGCTGCGGCGTCGGCTGCGACAGCGGTGGCGGCGGGCGTGCGGCTATCGCAGTGTCACTCTCGTGGTGACGATGGCGGTTCGGCCGGGCGGGCGGCGGCGGCGACGGCGCGTCAGACAAACCTTGCTGCTGAAGCTGAGGCTGCTGCGGCGGCGGCGTGCTGGCCCCCGGCTGCTGCTGCTGCGGCGGCGTCGAAAGCGGCAGGCGAACTTGGACTGCGGCTGCTGCTGCGGCGTTGAAAACGGCGCGGCGAGCTCGGACTGCGACTGCTGCTGACACAGGACGATCGTCGAGTTGAGGTCAGCGGTGTCCTCGAGGTCCTCATCGTACGAGTCGTCGGCAGTGCTGGAGCGAGTGATGCGGCGTGGTGTCGAGGCACCGTGCGGCATGCTCAGCATGCGCGTGCGCGAGCGCGCGTTTTTTCAGCGGCAGCGGCGGCCCTGTTGGCTTTTTCCGACAAAAGCACGGGAAAAGTTTTTCCTCTCACCTCGTTTTTTTTTCCGTTGCGAAAAATCGGTCGTCCCTGACTCTGCTGTAGGCGTGCTGCACCCGAAGATCACGTCGGGGTCACCACTATATAGATCTCAAAGAGAAGCACAAGTCTGTGCTTCTGTCTCCACGTTTCGTCCCGGGTTCGTCTACTGGACTCATCAGTAAGGCGATATAGACGAACCCTGCCTTAGACGCTCTGGAAGGGATTTGCATTCGGGCTTATATATCGGGCTATTAGAGATTTCCGTGCACTTGCGGGAAAGCGGGAGTAATGGCTAGGATATGTGTGTAGGAGCTAGTGGCCGCCTAGCGGTTGAATGCCACAGCTGCAGGGCGCGAGGGCGCGAAGAAGCGAGTCCCCACATATTTTCCCATACACTTCCATACATCCATGCACTTAAAAGCACAAATCTTACATACAGACAGGTATATCTCAAACTCATTCTAATTTTACAATAAAAATATGCAACTGAGTTGACATTTTAGGCATATTTGTCCTATTTATTGTACGTAGGGTGCTGATTTTTATAACTATTATTACAAAATATTATGTGAAAATAATATATTTGTCGTATATAATCGCAAAATTTTTATTTAACATTTGCGTGAATATCGCCCATATTTTGAAATTGAGATGTAAAAATATTAAATAAAAAATAATAGCATTTTTCTAAATAAAAAAACCGCTGCCAATTCATTGGCACTTAGCTTCTTCAAACTAAATTAATTGTAAAAACAAGTCGATGAAGATAAAAAAATAGTTCATATCACCAAAACACTAAAGAAACGAGCGATTCGTAAAAAATTACCGTATAATACCCGATAAATAGGCAACACAAAATTAATAAAAAGAATATAACCTCAAATATATTGAATAATAAAACATTTCATATTCTGGTCAAAGAGCTTTGTCAAGACTGCTAAGAGATAGTGGAAACATTTTCCATCTTAATTTACTTATAAAGATTTTCCATCATATGTTTCCAAAATATCGCCGTTTAATAAAAATGACATTTTCGTGTATAACAAAAGAAGGAAAATGACTTATAAAAAATTTCGTATCGTGGAAGATACATAATTTTATTCTCTTTCAAATACATTTACACTGCAGCGATAATATTATTTCTATATACTAAATTAATTTACCTTATTGATTTCAGAATAACGTAAAATAGAAAAACCATTGTAAAACCAAAACGGGTCGATGAATCTTAAAATTTCTTTTTAATTTCGAATTCTAATTAAGAAATGAAAAAATGAGCTCAAGTTGGCAAAAAATGACCACTCCGTTTTCGTGAATAATAAGCGATCAAAAAAAAGTTTGAAAAAAAACATAACCTCGTATATATTGAAAAATATATATTTCCGAGATATAACCGTTTAAAAGAAATATGACATTTACGTGTATAATAGAAAAAAAGAAATGGCTTATAAAAAATTTCGAGTCGAAAAAGATAGGTAATTTTAAGCTCTTTTAAATGCATTACGACTGAATCGATGATAATACTTCTAAGGTATTAAAAGAACTGAAAAATTAAAACTAAAAAATTAAAAAACCGATAAAAAAATAAAATCGCATCGAAAAACAGTTGAAATAATAACAATTATTGCAATTTTCAATCTTTACAATATTGCATATGGTAACTAAAATGGAAAAATTAATTTTAGAAAATTTTCCAAAAATAATAAATTTTTCTAAAATTTTCTGAGTAGCTGGCGAATAGTACCTACTTTTCGGCCGCTGGACGAATTTTTTTTGTTTTAGAGCGGGCAAACAAATTTTTTTCGTCCGCCGGCCGGCAAATAGCTACTTTTCGCCCGCTTTAGTGGCTCGAAAAGACGCAAAAATCGTACGTATATGACAAAAATTACTTTTGTTTTTATTTTCGATTTTATCTTTGCCCAGTCTTATGAACTTATTAAGTTAATTATCGGATTTAAATATTGTGTGTACTTCAAATTTGATTAATAATTTTTTAAGAGTCTTGGAGACACTTTTAAATACACGGATGACCACTTTAATTTCTTTACTCATTTGTCTATTATTCATAATCCAAAATTTCAATATTTATTCGATATTTGTTTAAATTTCTGTCCTCATTTTGAATTTTGTTCAATCTTTTGGTAATGTTTTTGTTAATAAAGTTTAAGTTATAATCGTTTTGGGTAAGATAATCTTTGATTTTGTTTAAATTTTGAGTTTGGTATTTGGAATGGGACAGTAGTATGCCTCTGTCTACCAACATGTAAATTATGCCTCTTTTTTGTGGTAACAGGTTGTGTGACTGAAAGTTTAAGTACCTGTTTGTTGCTTAGTAGGTTTTCGGTACGAATTAGTAATGATTTTATTGTTTTCGATAATAATTAGCATGTCTAGGAAGGGGATTTGATTGTTCTTTTCAGTTTCTAAGGTGAATTGTAAATTTAAGTTGTAACTATTAAATATCATGAGTGTATTATCTATCTTAGTATCCATAATGCAAGTGAATATGTTATCTACAAATCTATAAAAAAAACTGGGGAAGAAAATTCAATTTTTGAGGCAAGAAGTTTCAAGATCATCTAATATAATAATACTATATCGGCTACAGCTGGAGATATATTCGAGCCCATGGGAGTTCCTAAGATTTGTTTGTAATATTGATTATTGTATTGAAAATAGGTATTGTTATATATAAGGTTTATCCTATGTAAGAAATCACTTTGGATTAAGGCTACGACGTTCAATGTCAGTCCATCTGTTTATTATTGCTGTGCGGATTAACTCGAGTGATATTGTCGTGAAAAGTGATTTTACATCTAATGAGATTAATTTGTAGTTTTTTGGAATCATTAAACCGTCAATAACTTCTTTAAAATGCCAACTATCTTTAATAAAGGAAATATGTTTTATAATCGAACATTTTAGGATTTATTTGAATCTTTTTGATAGTATTTGTAAAGTACCATTTACTGATGATATTATTATCCTAGGGGGAACATTTTCTTTATGTATTTTAATTAGTCCATAGGCTCTCGGTAAGCAGGTGTTATCTAAATTATAAATCTTGTCGTATTGTACTTTGTTTTTATCACCTTTTTAAAGCTTTTTTTTAAAAAAGTGGTTTGTTAATTTTTTAAGCATATCAAGTGGGTTTGCATCCACATTTTTGTAATAGTTCGGATGTTCTAAAAGAGTATTCATTTTATCAATATATTCGTTTTTATATATTATAACCGCAGAATCCCCTTTGTCGGCATTGGCTACAAAAATGCCTTGATTTCTTTTTTTTTAATAATCATGTGTGATCTGTATGTTTTTTTTCTAGTATTTGATCTGTTTTTTCATAGTATTTTTAATTATTTGTCCTTTCATGAAATAATAAATGAATAATTTTATTTCTAATTTAATTGGCCTGTTGTTCATCGAATATATTGGATACAGTACTTTCGATAGTTTTAAAAATATTTATCAAATCTTCAGTTTTGGGTGTAGTGGTATGATTGAATTTTTTACCAAGACTCAGTGTAGTTGAAACTTCAGTTGGAATTATTTTTTCGGTAAGGTTTACAATATTATTGTCTTTTCGTATAATTTTGTTGTTGCAGTTGATAATTTTATTATAATTTAATGGCAGGTTTTTTAAAATCTGTATACTTAATAGTTATTTATAACACCCCATTTTCTTACTTATACTCAAATTAACAGTAAGGCAGTCCTGGGTTAAAATCTAAAAAAGAAAATTGCAGTGTTATTTACACAAAACTTTTTGGATGTGATTTAGAATAGGGAAAGTTTTTTTTCCGAAAAGTAGGTAAAAAGACAAAGATTTTTACCGCTTAAAAACTTAAATATCTTGAATCTGTGGCTCGAACCAAGTGACTCCTTTCGATACTCTGTTTTTCTATTTTCAACCACTCCTCGTAGACTTTCTCAGCATCCAGCCATCGATATAGTCTGAAAATTTTAGAGAATGTTTCTGATATGTTTCCTCACAATATGAGCGCAGCATATTATTAAAAAAGTCTATGTAGTAATAATTAAAAATATAAACCCTTAAATAATTAAATATTTTAATTAATTTTGAGGGGGCTTGCGGCGGCTCAGTCGGTAGAGTGTCGGATTCCCACGCCGGTGACCCGGGTTCGAATCCTAGTCTCTGCCGATTGATACAAGCACCTCTGTAAAAATTACATGTGCTTTGTTTACAAACACACCGCAGACCCCCGTCGTCGATTAGCACCACATGGGAGCACAAACATGGCGACGTTAAAAAAAAAAAAATTAATTTTGAGGTTATATATTTTTAATACTTACTATATAGACTTTTTTTATAATCTGCTGCGCTCATATTATGAAGAAATATATCAGAAACATCCTCTAAAATTTTTAGCTAATATCAATAGCTGGATGTTGAGAAAGTCTACGAGGCAGACCTAAAAATAATAAAAAACATTATTTTGAGATAATTGCATTCAAAGTTCGAAAACACAATAAACGCATACAAACAATACTCGCCTAAAGAAAAAAGTAGGAATGCTTTGTATTTTCTTGTTATATATTTCATTAATATATTTCACACTATTGCTTAGAAAAACATGTGTGATACGTCAACGATATGATCTCATGATAGCGCTGAAACAAAAAAAAGAACGCTGAAAAATTTCCACAATACCGTCTATCTCCATTTTTCCAACGTTACGTTGATGATTTGACGTAAACTGACTTTGATGCGTTTCAATCCATTCTTCATAAGCTGGTGTGTCTTCTTTTCCTTTCCATATAGAACAACTCTTACAAAAATAATTTTTTTAAACATGAAGCACTTTTCCGGTAGAATTGCCTATTACAGTAGAAACACCTTGGAGTGAGAAAAAACCTCTTTTTCTTCAAGAACCATCTCCGGACACAGGAAGTCAAGCACTATCTGAATGCAAGATACTCATTTTATCCATCGCACAATTACTCATAGAGCCTTCAGCAATCAATTCATAAGCTTCACTCAATTGATCGTTGATATTGTCAAATTACTGAGCAACATTGTTTGTGGCAAATCCATAATTCCACAAAATTTTGAAAATCCAGCATGTGCATGATGAAGAGCATAGTTAAAACAGATCTTCTATTAACTTCATATGCATTACTTTTTTGCCAATGAATCTACTTGAATTAATTGATTGATGCAATTCTTGGATTTGTACAATTTGAACTTGAAATGTCAATTTTAAATCCAAGTCCTTGTACATCAGATTCAGAGAAATGCAGTTTTCCATGACATATCTTGCAACATGCAATTTTTTGACGTTCAGGAAATAGGATGTCAATGTCGATAATTCTATTCCTGATTTTACTGTCTTCAGTTATAATGTCCTGAACTTTTCTACTGCAAGTTGAATTTCTTGGCTTCTTTGAAAAAGGACAATCTCCTTTTCTTTCTTACAAAATCTTCTTTCTTTTTGTTGGTCTTCCCCAAGTGAGTTTACTAGGGCCACCCGACACTCTACCTTGAACATCCCTTGGTCTGGCACTCGAAGACATTACACTTAGACTGTATACTGATTTGACACAAAAATATATAAATATTTATACACAACCCACCACAAACAACGTTTCTTACACTTTTTATAAAAATAGTACATTATGCATCAAGGGAGTAAAGTGGGCAATGTACGCACTGTGTGACGTTGCCGACCGAGCGAAGCGAGGTCGGCATTTCACACAGTGCATGCTTGCCTACTGTACTCCAGAGGTGCGTATACTACTTTTCACCACACCCCCGTAAAGAAATGACTGTACGCATCTCAGCAGGCCGTACAGTACCCCATGCTCTGCCTAGAAGTAAAGTGACTTGTGTACGCGCGACGCGCTGTTTTACCGCTCGAGACGCAGTCGAGAGCGGAAAAAGGCGCATCGCGCATGCGCAAGTCACTTTATTCCCTAGGCAGTCCATGCGGTACTGTACGGCCTGCTGAGAGGGCGTACAGTCAGCACTTTACGCGCAGTGTGGTGAAAAGAACATTTATGCACTTTAACACTATATAATTTTATACATACTTATATAATTATTCACTTACATACTTATATAGATACACTTATACAGTATTATACAATAAATATAAAAGCCTTGAAAATGGCTGGTGAATATAGGTTTTAATTTAAAAATAATGTACAATATTTTTATACAAAAATAGGACAAATATTTTGAGATGTTAATCTCAAAGTAAACAACATTAAAGAGAGTTCACAACGTTCATACAGAGATTGCAGATACAGCATATCGGCGTTCTGGTCAGTGATTAGTCAAATTACAGTTCCAGAGGAACATTGCGTCTTACCTTAGTGAATTGGCATCGAAACGATACCGAAGTGCCAAAAATCCCATGTAAATTTTATCTGGTAGCGAAATTTCAAAACAGCCAGAGAGAATAGTTTATCAGTCAATTATGCTATATATAGGTATACTCTACGTGTTACTCTCTGACAGTTTCGAGTTTTATCGAATATATATATATATATATATATATATATATAAATAGACTCTTTGAATTTTTAATTATTTAAACTTATTTAAATAGCATTTTTTACATGAAATTCACTAAATTAAAAAAAAAGATACGTTGAAATTTTAGCTATAATTCTGTAACAAAACTTAATGTCGCAAATTGGGTTGCAAGGGCTTATTGTATAAGAAATTTGCTATCAAAATATGCAATAAAAAAATTATTTTTATCACTCTTTAACCCAGGCCTGCCACCTTATTTTATAAATTGTTAGTGTCTAATTGTGAGAGGTAAAAAATCAACCTGATAGTTCACCGACACTCGATGGCTGAATACGTCCGAAAGAATACATTTCAATAATTAAATTTAACTTTGGATTACTCGAGATATGGTGGTACACATACATACATACATACACGCACACATACGCACGCACACACACACACATACACACACAAACACGTACGTACACACACATATACACACAAACACGCACGCACACACACACATAAACATACACATACACACACGCACACATAGAAACACACATTCACACGCACACAGATACACACACATATACACATAACGCACCCACAAACACGCACACACACACGGACATTTTCTAAAAATAGTCTATTTTGACTCCTAATGTCTCGGAACATGTTACTAACAAATCATCTTCTATGAGGAAACAAAAGATTTGGTTATGGATATGGCTGACGACAATGTCAAGACTTTCTTGTTTCTATGCAAAACTTTCTTTTTATCACCACAAATCATCTTCTATGAGAAAGCAAAAGATTTGGTTATGGATAGGGCTGCCGACAATGCCAAGACTTTCTTGATCTACTCTCGGTCTCGTCTTGAGTTTTTAAAACGAGGCCAAGACCATAATCAGATTTCTTTGTCTTTCTTTGTCAAGATGATTGTTACATATACACAAATTGAAAGAAATGCACGTATTCTTTTTGAATATGTACATATTTTTAAGTATTACATTCTACTACGTCTACTTTATAAAAACGTACCTATTGTTTACATATTTAACGTATTAATTGACAAAAATGTTGTTTTATACTTTTACAAATATTTTAAAATTAACATTTTTATTCAAACATGAACATTTTGTTTTCCAATTATATAGCTCCAAAATCTAATCAGTTCTAAGTTGAGACATACCTACCATGTCTACAAACTTTCTGGTCCTAACAACATCTGGTCACAAAGCTTTCATAAAACCATAATTATCTAACATATACGCAAATACACCTACATCGACACAAACACACGCATACACACATCATGCTCCGTCACACACATACATACACGCATTCATGCATAAATACATTAAAATACATTTCTATCTTGTTCATCAACAACTTTTTTTACTATCACAAAGAATTCGGCACAGAAATAAATGAAAAATTTACGTAAATAGTTAAGCTGCAACCTTCTAATAGTACCCGGAAGTTAAACATATGTAACCGGTGATTATATATCTTCCTGTTTTGATATCGCATTTCGGATATCATTATCTGCAACGTGATTCACATTTATTGTTATGTTTATTATAATAGTTTTTTAAACAGCGACGTTTTTTTTTATTAATAACCATATAAATGCTTTCGAGCTGCAAAATAAATAAAAATAAAAATATTAAAATTTTATGTAGAAATAAAAAATAGTTCTAAATATTTTTGGTTGAAGCTTTAAAATTCATATGTGAAAAATTAATTTTTGTTTGAAGCTATTGACAAAAAACATGGATAAATTAAAATGTATTTTTGTAACACAAGCACGATTTTCGCGTTTTTCTGTACCTATTAAGCGGACCTAAAGGACCATTTTTAATACGTATAAGCGGGCGCAAACGTAATAAGCAAAAAGTTACTTTTGCGCCCGCTACATTTTTTCTGAAAATTTGCTATTATATATAGGTATACATAGGTATATATATATAAATTTTATGGACAATCTAAAATGCAGATGGTAATACAAAGCTCAAAATGGAAATATCTGATCAGTATAAGCTTGAAAAATTATAAAATTTTCAAGCTTCTGCTTTTTCTGTTCAGATATATCCATTTTGAGTTCTGTTTTACCATCTAATTTTTCGGATTTCCAGTTACCAAGTTTTGTATTTTTCTCGTTTACTAGAACGCGATAGTCACAATACTTTATTTTTCTCATTTTTAGAACGGAAGAAAATAATTTTTTGAGTAATCTGTATTGCTTTATTTTATTATTTTAAAAATTTTCTAAGTATTTTGTTTAATTCTTATAGTTCAAGATCATACTAAATTAATTAACCTTTTCAGCATAGTGGTCAGTATATCGACCACCTAAATCGATTTTTAGTCAAAAAGCCCACTTAGCCCTTGGTGCACACCATATTTTTTGTAACGCATGTATTGATTTTCGCGTTTTCTGTCATATTAAGCGGGGCTAAAGCAACTTTTTTCTAATGCGGCAACCATACACTTAGAAGAATTGTTTTAAAACTCATTAAGTATTTCTATTTTGTTACAAGATAGAAAAAGGAGTGATTAGGTATTTTTTTATCTTATATATATATATATATATATATATATATATATATATATATATATATATATATATATATATATATATATATATATATATAAGATAAAAAAATACCTAATCACTCCTTATATATATATATATATATATATATATATATATATATATATATATATATATATATATATATATATATATATAGGTATATATAGCCCCGCTTAATATGCCAGAAAACGAAAAAATCAATAGATGTGTTACAAAAAATATGGTGTGCACCATGGGCTAAGTGGGCTTTTTGACTAAAAATGCCCACTTTGCGCCTTAGGTATACAATATACTAATTGATGCTTAAGAGTATAATTCCCCGTCGATAGACATAGACTTTAGTAGAGTCTCGATTAAATTTTTATCATCAAATAATATTAATCCCACCTATATAAATACATTTTTTACTTATGTGAAAATAGAAATAAGAATTTCTCTATCAATATTGCGTTTATAAAATTTTCTGACTCTGATTGTGTTAACTTTATTTCACTCTGAAAATGAACGTGTGTCGGTTAAAGTCTGTGTCGGCCGATAAACATGTTTTTTTGTAACACATGCACGATTTTCACATTTTTTTCTCCATCAAAATCGGGCTTAAAGTGGCCGTTTTCCAACCAGCGGGCATAAAGTGAGTACTTTACGTCCCCTGCTCGTTTTACGTTACGCCCGCTCGTTCCGACAATAGAAATGAGAATTAAACTAACCTTGGTTTTGAAAATCGATACATGCGTTACAAAAACTATAGTTTGTACCACGGGCGAAAGAGCCTTTTTGACCTCGTGTGTTTGCAGCACTCGAAATCCGGCTTACTATACGCACTCGCCTTCGGTTCGTGCTAACTCGCCTACGACATGTACTGCAAACTCATACTCGGTCAAATAAGGCCCATTTCTTGCCCTTGGTACACAATATACTATTCAATCACTAGAACAACGAGGAAATTGTTGTAATAAAGAATGTGAAGCTTTAATTCATTCACTAAGTATGAGATAACTTGCAAAAAAAACAATTTTTTTATCATTTTCTCTATTATTTGAATGAAAATAATCATTTTTGAGAATCTCTAAAATAACTTGTAGGAAAAGTAAAATAAGAAATTTTTAACTAGATTTTAAAAAATTTCTTTCACTTTCTTAGAACAAAATAGTTTTTATTTAGATTATAAATAGGCTAAAATAAAATTAAAATTAAAATTAAAAATCGCGTTTTTTGACAAATACTGATTAATAAAATGAGTTCAGAAGAAAAATATTAAAATGTAGTTAACAGTTCTTGTTTCAAGCATAATAAGGAATTTTTACCTTGACGCGGCACGTCTCATATGTTAACAGTAAAACTAAATATAAGATACATTAGTCTTGTATCTTTTCTAATCAGTCTATCTCGCAATATACACTCTGCAATACAAAGCGGAAACAGAAGAGTCTCATTTACAGTTATTTGTGAACTTTGATAAGTATGGCAACTGTCCATTATACTTGGTTTGTAACACTTGCGTGTTTCATTATTTTTGGTAAGCTATTTATTCATTAAAATTATTAGAATATACATCAACCAAAAATGTTTAACATTTTCACGTTTCGGTGAGCGTACGTCTATAGGTATATGGGTGAAAGTAAAATAATCGACAATATTGGTACAGCAAAATTTCTCGAAAAAAAATGTTCTAATCTATTACGGACTCGTTACGGAAAGACATTTTCGGCGTTTCGTGCTTATTTAAATAAAATTAAATAGGTAATATAGAAGTCTATTTAGGCAGAAAATATAGTAAGCTGTATGCAGTATTATAATTTCACGGACAGATCAATACTTAAAGTATCTAGAATTAGCTATTAATACGTTAAAGTGTCGGACACGATATTGTAGATTATTTGACTGTTCATCCATATATCATTCGCAAATGCTATATAAAATACAAACACAAGCGTTTATTGAATATTTACATTGATAAAAGTAATTTTAAGAATAATGAAAATGTTATAGACAATGTTGTAGATTATGGCTAGATTAAATTATAAGCTAGATTAAAAAATTGCATTAAAATATTGCATTGTTGGCTCGAAAACTTAATCAGTTCTGTACCGAGTTATTTCTGATAATCCTACAAAATTTTAATAAAAAGTACAACTGCTTTTAAAAGTTATTGTGACTATAAAATGTGATCATGTAAGATGCATATTCAAAATTTAAATCGTATTTCGTTTACAAAAATAACTTAAATAATTGTCAGATATATAAATTGTAAGGATGTTCCTCCTTGTTTATAAATAAGTGCGCTTTTTTTTACTTATCTAATGTATAAATTTACAATAATTTTCTTTTTAATTTTTAAAAATTTTCATAATTTAAAATTACATTTATTTAACAAAAGCCACATTAAAAACCCCTGCTAACTGCTTTAGCACAATACTTTCTCAAAGAGATTTAATGCACTATCCTTTATTGAGTTTTTATATTGACAAAAGTGATTTTAGAAATAATCGACAATCTTATAGAGAATGTTATGGTCAATGCTACGCTCTTAAGGTAAATTAAAACCACAATTTGTGATATATTAGATATATATAGGAGTCATTCCAATGAAAATTCGAAAAACACTACTGGGTCTCAGTGTATATTAAGGGTTGAAAATTTTTTTGAGAGCTTCATTTCATATGTATATTCATCCAAAAAATCGTCGGCAAATAACAAACACTCGAGTGCAGACTGATTTTTAAAATTTGTTTCCTAACTCATATGTATATATATATATTAATTGGAAGGGAATTAAGCCTTCTTTATGAATAAGTGTACATTTTTTACTTCTATAATATATGAATTTACAACAACGTTTTTTCTCAATTTTTAAAAATTTTCAAAATACAAATACGCATTTCTTTAATAATAACCACTTTAAAGTAATTGTAAGATACACTAATTAGAAGCAAATCATATGAGCTTGTCGGATATAAGAAATTATATAATATGTAATGTTTCAAATGAAAAAATAATTTTTCCAATTTTAACAAATATTGATAATTCAAAATCGCATATCTTTAATAAAAACAACTTAAAAGTAATTGATACAACAATCGAAAGTAAATTGAATGCACTCTACAAATATATGCAACTTTTTGACATATCAAACGTACATACACACACGCGCACACGCATGCACGCACACACACACAGACACATACACACACACACATATACACACACATATATACATACATACACACACACACACATACATACACACATCCATAAGGACATTTTCTTGCAACCTCGTCGTCGCGCGCTGTCGGCTGTCGGGCTGTTCGATTGAAGCCTCAAGGTTGCGCACGGTTGGCTGTCGGGCTGGCGGGATTTAGAATCGCAGTTATTTAGAATCGCTGTGATTTAGAATGGGTATGATTTAGAAATACAGTGAGCCAGAACCGCCATAGCATATACCATGGTGAACCAGAACCGCCATAGCTTATATACTAGTGTGGCGTGTGCGTGTGCGTGTACGCGTGCGTGTGTGTGGGCGTGGGTGTGGATGTGTGTGTGTGGGAATGGGTATGTGTGTGGGTGTGGATGTGTGTGTGTGGGAATGGGTATGTGTGTGGGTGTGGATGTGTGTGTGTGGGAATGGGTATGTGTGTGGGTGTGGGTGTATGTGTGGGTGTGTGTTAATATGTGTGGGTGTATGCAGATGTGTGTATGTGTAAGGTGTAAGTATATATGCTTGTCTATTCGCGCAGGTGTGTGAGTACGTGGGTAAATCGGTGTGAGTGTGGAAGGTGACAATAATTAACATACTTCTTAATAAATACTGTATAATAATTAAATAAAAAATTATTATATAAATGATCCTATTTGTAAGTAACAATTTATATGCATATTATCCTCAGGAAACATTAGCTATATAATACAATAGATATATTTTGCTAGTATGATATATAATCCACAACAGAAATATATAAATTTCAATATTATTGTTTACTATATAATTGATACCTCTCTGAGAAAGCAAACCGGCAAATCATGTGGCAGCATTTTTTAGGCAGTGAAATATTTTTTCGCAATTATGTTTTAGCGTTTAGTTTATATCTTTGATAAGTTATTTTTCTCGTACCCTACCGTAGAGTATTGTCTTTATTACCCGTTGTCAGGGAATAAAACACCACATTCTCTCACGCCTAGAAAATACCATGTGCATGCTCGTCTCTACTTTTCCTACCGGTTAACGCTCGGGCTGCAAATTATGCAGGCGCCGTTAGTTGAGAGCAAAAGTAGAAACGAGCATCCACGTCGCAGTTTCTAGAAGTGAGGTTATGTGAATATTTTTTCGACCCTGAAAATATCGATTAAAAACAAATAATTTTCCGACGGAATGAGAAATAGAAATAGAAATCGAAACATTTCGACACGGGTGCGGAAGGTGATTATTTAGAGTGGTATAGAAGTTGTATATTGTACTCGGGATCAATGAGGGCTATTGACGTGTGCGAGTTTGGTGCCCTCTCTTCGCTCGGGCAGCAAGTCACTCTCGGACGTCAATAACCTACTTTACTCCCTTGGTCAGCAACATACTATTTCGGATAAAAATCAAGAAAAAATTGTTTGTATTGTTATATTATAAATCTGTGGGCACAATAATACAAATAGACTATTCTATATGCAACAACTTTTTTAAGATTAAATCTTAAATATAAAATCATATTTTTCAAAAATAAATTTCTGTTCTAGATCATTCTATAACAATCTCATGGGTAAATACCGAAAATGTATGTGTGATAAGCAGAAAACATATAGATATTGATTCATCAAATTCACCGCTTATTCTTCTACCAAATTTCGTAAATGCAGCTTACGCAAACGTTGGGACTCAACATATCCTGAAATATTTATATCCAAGTAATGACGTAGAATGCTATTATGGTAATTCTTTAAATCCACAAAGAATTATGCGTTTGGCTTGTCCAGGTCAAAGTTTAGTGTTTCCGGATACAGCAAAAGTTTTAAATAAGAGTTCTGTATCGTTGATAACATATGGTGAATTTATGCTCAGAGTAACTGAAAATTCTTCAAAAATTTACATATCAAATTTACTTGATTCTCCTATCAAATGTTCAAAAACATATAAACCAATAATGAAATCAGTGAAATATACCAAATATCAAATTGGATATCAATTAAATATGCTTGATTTTTTGCCAACGATATTATTATCTATTGATGCAAAGAAAATAGTGGCTCACGCAAAACTCAAATTTATGGTAAATAGTAGATCAAAATTTATAGAAAATATTAACTATGTAGGCGGTTTAGTATACAACAATCGATCTTTGATTATATCGCAGTCCTATAAAACTGAGGACCAGTTTATAAATTTTCAAGAATTTATAAGAAACGAAACTCTACGGAATATGTATACTGCAGGTAAAACTTTTATAATTTTTTCTTAAATATTGAACATTGAAATTTATATTAACAAAGCATGTTCATTTAAAAAAATAACAATAAAACAATAAAATGTATGAGTATATCTATGTAAATAATGTGTTAATTGAATACTTTTCACGCTTACGATGTTAAAGGGTCTCATACGCATTGCTTACCATGGACAATATTTTCTTAACACGTGCAAGAAATAGGAAGGAAATAAACTCATTTCATTTCTCGTAAAATTTTTCAAAATTTACAAAATTTTGAAAATTTTAAACTTTTTAAAAAATTTCAATATTTCCACAAAATTTCAAAATTTTCAAAAAATTTCCGAAATTTTCAAAAGTTTTAAAAAATTTCCGAAATTTTCAAAAGTTTTAAAAAATTTCCGAAATTTTCAAAAGTTTTAAAAAATTTCCGAAATTTTCAAAAGTTTTAAAAAATTTCCGAAATTTTCAAAATTTATATTTAGTATCTATTTTAAATTGTATTTTGTATGTAAATGATGCTCGAATAAAAATGCGCCACTTCCCATCCGCCTTATACACATAAAAAAGGTTCTATATATGCACTTATTAAAAAAATACGATGTGTAACAGGGGGGGTGGGGGAGGGGGAGGGCTATTTCTGGCTCGGTGATGATTTTAACACTCGACTCCAACTCGTACAAAATCATCCTATCCTCGCTAGAAATAGCCCATTTGCCCTCTTGTTGTACAATATACTATACAACTGTTTTCTGGTTACCGCAATAATAACGGAATCTCTTGAAAGGAGAATACCCATGGATGGCCTATGCCAGCCCCAGAAAAGCATTGATAGGGGATTTATAAAACTGATATGGGTAAAAGTCAATAAGTCGACCATTATCAGATATGAAATTTAAGAAATACAATGTATGCTAAATTAATAAAAATGCAATTTTCTACAATAGATTAGTCATATAGATGTAAAAAACCTACTTGGCCAAGATCAATAACTATTTTTAATTACTAACTGATAATTATTAAATAATCATTTTCTCCTTCTTTTTGCATTTTTCTTTTATCAAATCTCTTTCCTGTGCACATTTTAATAGAAATGAGAATAATCTAGCTTGATCTTTACGCAATATTTGTAACTCAAAAGCACGGCTGTTTAAGAGGTTAACATTTTATGTTTGTTTACTGCTCCTCTATGAGCAGCGACAAATCGTCGACAATATTGCTGTGGCGGTACGAGCGTACACTATAGTATAGTTGATAAAACATCGGGACACACATGATAAGCGGACGATACATTTTTCACAATAATTTCTTCCGTACTCGTAATTTAAATTAAATGAAACTTCTGAAGAAGCAATTCTTATATTATTTCAGGCATAGTGCATTTCTTACACATAAGAATTGTACACGTAATTATTGTGCACAATTTAGCATTGGTCAAATATATCTATATATAATTTGACCGACGGAATGCGTTTCTTACACATAAGAATTATACACTTAATTATTTTACACAATTTAGCATTGGTCAAATTATATATAGATATACTTGACCAATGCTATATTGTGCACAATAATTACGTGTATAATTCTTATGTGTAAGAAACGCACTATGCCATTTGACCAATGCTAAATTGTGTACAATAATTACGTGTATAATTCTTATGTGTAAGAAACGCGCTATGCCTTATTTCACACGATAAACTTATTTTCGAAATTACTTTTTAAAATTTCTTGATATCTGTTTAGTTATAGCACCGGACACACATGACATCAATTAATGCACGCAAGACAAAATGCAGTTATAATTGGACTTTATTTAAAAAATATACAATGAAACCTTATAAAATCACCAATAAATTGACAAATATAACGTCCCTTTATAATCAATTTATACATCTTTATATATTTAAAATTAATTTTAAAGGATAGGATACATAACGCCAAAATCGAGGGACAGATTTTAAGTCATTTTTAAATACTCTTAGCATGAAAATTAAGCTATTATACTTAAGGTGATGCTAAAGCCACCTGTCACAGACAAATACGAGGATTCACTTTTTTCATTTTATTTTCAATTTTGAGTAAATAGCTCTATGGAAAGTTGTTGTTCCAACCAAAAAGAACAACTTTTCATAGAGATATTTTCTTAAAATTGAAAAATGAATAAAAAAGTAGTTCCCCATATTTACCAGTGACATGAGGTTTAACATCACCTTAATCTATTTGACAGCTGAAAATAAGTTTTAGCAATCCGCTGCCTACTTTTCTCTTGAGACATCATCTCGTCATAAAATTTAAAAATATTATCAGAGAAAGTTGGTTGGGGACACGGGATATTTCACATGATATTTCATGGTGTTTTTGATTTTTAAATCGAAATCAAATCAATCAATAATATTGAAACTTTGCAGTAATTTTCTACATGTTATATCTAATATATCTGATTTTAAGTTAGACCGATATATATTGTTTTAAATTCGTGTAAAATAACAGGGACACGACTTGGTCAACTTTTTGACTTTTACCCATATTAGCACGAAGAATTTATAAAATCTTAAGCCCTTAATCAAAAGTTTCCTTCTGTATAAAGTAAAGGAACATAAAATAGAATTAATTATCTTAATTTTAATTACTTAATATCTGATAAAGTCTTGATTTTTTTGACATATTTTATCGAATTTTTCCAATTTTATTTAAAGTGTCGCTTACTTCTCCAGACGAAATTATTTTTAATTGTTTATATTTTAACAAACTTTAAACAATTCAGTCAGGTTTGTACGCTCTCTTGCATGATCTGACTAACCACGCATCCATATACGCATCCTCCTTTAGCCATTCAATGCTTTTACAAATTCGGAGGACACAGTAAGCCGTTTTTCTTTCTCAATAAATTTGGTTTAATCTCGAATAAGAAATGTCAATTATACTGATCCATGTAACAAAAAAATTTGATTTAAAAAGAATATCTTTATTACGTAAGTTTTCTTATTTGTATAAACATTATCAGCTAGTTAAATTTTTAAGAGATTGTGTTATTATCTTAATTCAGAAAATGGTTTTGAAAAGTACTCTTTTACGTCCTTTTAATTGAACGATATACGTTAACGATTTTAATTGATTCGATAAAAAACTATATTTCTAAAAATTTTAAATTTCTTAGTAAAATTACATTATGATATTAAATTGTATTTCAGTAAAAATGGAACGTTTGATGATTCCTTTTCAAGTATTTGATACTTTTAAAACTTATCAAAAAAATAACTACTACTTATTCCCTAATGTAGGTTTAAAGTTTAAAAGGTATTGATAAAATTTATTTTTATATGTAACTTAAGTTTTAATTTGAACCAAATTAAGTGATACGAATAATTTAAACTACTTTGAAAATAAAACCATTCAACTTTATAAATATTCTAGATGGCAATTATTTGGTACCAGCTCAGTTGATATCAACGGATGATCTATTTTATACCTCGGAACAAAGAACCACAATGTTTTATGAAAATACAGTGCCTGTATGGAAAAGTATTAATGAAGGGAATTGGAAACTGGTTGGTGATATTATTAGAAGCTTGGCTGAAGAAACAAAAACAGATTTTGATATTTATGCTGGTACTATTGATATGTTATACATTGATCAATATCCAATATACCTGGGTAAATCTGAAGATATGTATGCTCCGAAAATTATTTATAAAGTTGCATATGATTCATCAACTAATACTCGAGGAATGGCATTCCTTACAATTAATGACCCATATATAAAAATTCCTTCTAAAGTGCTTTTACCAGACAACTTTGTGTATTGTGATAAAATCTTCGAATGTAATCAGAATTATCCAGAATTTTTAGTTATAAAAAAAGGTTATACTTATTGTTGTGCTCTTGAAGATTTTCATTTGTGGAAATCATTGAAAAATCTATTTAAATTGAGAAACGTTGATTGATACATTTTTATTTGTTATCTTTTGTCTGAAAACTATTTAACCCGTGAAGGACATATTAGGTCATTGCTAAAATAATGAATTATGAAATTTGGTTGTAATAGTTTCGCTACGAATAATTGTTCTGAATAATGTTATTATTTATTGTAGAAATATTTCATTGTTATCATTCTATAGTCATATTAAGAAAATGATTTTCTAAGAAAAACGACTCGGCATTAAGGGGCCAAATAAAAAAGCTCGGTAACAAAATAATAGCTTTAAGGTGGCTCGAGCGTTAGGTGCCGTATCAAGCGAGGGCACCGTAAGGAGCATTGCATTAGCAAGCTATTTAATAGTCATAATTTCAGAAAAAAACATGAATTACTACTTCCTAGTATGTTAATGTAAAAACTATGACATAAATGAGTAAACAAACTCGATTTTTTTTACTTTTTCTTTTATCTGTGGGTGTAACAATTTTTTCGACCGCTACTGACTCGGTAAGTGTGGCAACGTCGCAAGGGTCAGCTGATCCGGTAGAACATGTGCGCCCATGACGTTTACTTTGTGATTTCTGTAGTTGTTTCAAATAAACATGCCTCATAATGTGCATGCGACAAAAAGTAAATTACAAATTTACGAGTTTTATGTATTAAAACATTTTTAAAAAGTTATTATGTAAAATATCACTTTGACAAAAATGTTATGTAAAAAGCCAGTGTCAAAAAGATGCTATGTCAATATATTCATATATAAATACATGTTTTTGATTGAATTTTTACATAGCCTTTTTTTACATCTGTTTTTATATAACATCTTTTGAAAAGAAAATCTGATACGATCAAATGATATTAATGTAATTTTAGAAGTTTTTTTATATCGAGCTTAAAATTTAAGTATGATAAAATCATGCGATTAATTATAAATTTATAAATGTATGAAAAGTGTTTTAATTGAGGAGTGGTAGAACATAACCGGATAATTCAAGTTTCGGTAATAATTGTATTTATCTATTATAATTTATTGTTGTCTTTATATATTTTACATTATTGGATACTTAAACTTAATATTTTACCATAAAAACAACACTTTAAGATGCACTTACTCCATAATAAACAATATTAAGTAGATTGACATTTAAAATTGCAATTATCCGATTTTATTCCGACACTCCACAATTATAAAATAATGAAATGTACTTATACGATTTTTACACTGATTTTCTTGTTTATTACAAGTTGCTTTTACTCCTAAATAAATAATGTATTCTGAATAGTATTAATAAAGTAGTCACAAATAAAATAAAAGTCATACAATTTAAAGTTTAGTAGGTTTAAATTTCCCGCCATTTCATGTTCATTTTTGAAATGCGATGTTGCCGCTTATAATAGACATGCGCAGAAAGTACTACAGAGTGTAGTAAATCGTTAGTTTATACACTTTCATCATTATTATTTCTCTATTTTGATCGACTACTCACAATTATTTTTATGCCATTGTAATCCTCATAAACCAGTGTATAACCACCTGTTTTTTTGTTATGATTTAGTATTTTACAACATTACTACAGAATAATTACTCACAGATAATGACAGAAACGTCATAAGCTACGTGTTGTACAGACTCATTTTACAACTCTTTTTTCTTTATAATTTAGTCGATGAGCTTATGATTTTTGGAAAGCAATAAAAAGTTTAACATTTAAAGTATATTTCCCGCATATTTTTAATGTGATTTAGTATTTTTGAAAAGTCGCTCGAGCCACCTTAAGTTAAGTATTCCGTAAAAATTATAAAAACTAGATTAACCCTTTAAGTCCAAAATGTTTTAAAATTTGTATATTTTATTTTATATAATATTATGGAAGGTATATATTACTGAAAATGTATGGGTAAAAAATATAATACTTTTCTTCAAAAGTTTTCCCCTACATTGTATTTCATCCTAATAAGTTTGGTATAAGTCTAATAAACAATTAGAACGTATAAAATGTTCGGATCCTATGGCGGCTCGATAGGACTTAGAGGCTTAAAATATTGTTATATAAAATAAATAAATAATTAAATGTAATATTGATGCAATAAATTATTAAAGTTATAAAGTAAAATGTTTGTATTATTAAGGGATGTTTAATTTATTTACATTCAATGTTTGAACTTTTCAACTAGCTGAATAATAAATATTTATGAAAATGTGATTCATCAGAAAATTTTATTTAAGGTAGAAATTTCGTCGAAATCAGGAAAATACACAAAAATTACTTTATTATCATGAAGTATTATGTAAAAAGAAACTACGCAGCAATGATTAGATAACCCCTTTCTATTTACGAAAAAAATTTGATAATAAAAAATAACAACAAATGAGCTTCTACCTGGAGTACGGAAAAATTAAAGCGCATGTACAACCCAACAAACTTTTATTTTTAAACTTATAATTTTTGTTATATAATTTTTAGAATCCTCAGACAATTTTGAAGACCTCCATTGTTTAATTTTTTACGGTGGGTTTGCTTTCTCAAACAGAAAACATTTTAAAGATGATAATTTTGATATATGAGATTTTGACGAATTCTAATGTTTTCGAGGAATCAGATAAAATGGGTTTAAAATTTGTTAAGTTTTTTATGCTCATATGAATAGGTAGATCCCTATAGATATAGTATAATTGTATAGATCCTCTATGAATCTGTTACCTGAGGACGCATAATGATAGAAGCATAATACCCATATCCAATGTTTTACTTTTTTTGCAAATTTTTTTAAGTGCTGAAACACCTTAAATCTTTTTACTTTATATTTATTGATTAAGGGGGCCAGCTTAAGTTAACCTCTAAAAAATAAATTTATTTTTATGAGTCGATACAAATTTTAGCCATTACTTTGAAAAAAATTTTACTATATAAGAACTTGGTAATATTTGTAATTTAATCGTTGTAAAACCTTAAAAATTTTGCGCCTACGCTATACAATATATTACTATAGTTAATACCATATTTATTGGAAAAATTTTTCTGCATTTACGTTCCTAAGTGACACGATCAATATTATACGGAAAGCTAAACGTTACTAAAACGATTAAATCTTTTCGGCTGACCAAGGCGAAGGTGAGAGGACAATATTAAAATGGATCTGCGGAAAAAAGAATGTTATAAGGAGGATTGGATGTCACTTGCAAAGAATAGAGAGAACTGATTGAATTGTGTGAACAAGACTACGGAATACTACAAAGCTCCTAACAGCTAGTTCCAACCAGGCAACAACTAGTTACGTTGGATATGTTGGTGATGCAAGGATAACTACAGTTGACATACAGAGTATAATAGTTGCGGGCATTCAAACACTATTACTGCTAATTATTGCTAACTAGCCATTGTAATAATTATAATAAATATTAAGTCTAGCACCCGTAGTTTTCTCTAATGGGCATATTTTCTCCAGATACAAACCATTATAACACAAATGCGCATAACTTTAATAAATAGAACAATCTTTTCTTCTCATTAGTAATCTGCATGTCTTTACACTAGAAAAATTACCTGAACGATAATAAAAGTGGACAAAAAGAACTTTAATTTATGCGTCATTTCATATACAAATATGAATTTGATGGAACGTTATTTTTAATAATCGAGAATGGTGACTGGAAATACATGAATACTTGAGCAAATCTAACCATTTTAAACGCATTGATTTTTCACGTATTTTCAGGTACCGTTTTCGATAGTTAATAATTTTAGATCAGATTTATATCGGTAAACAAAACAACGTTTAAATTTAGACCATTTTTCTAGTGTATACATGCAGAGTCATAATGAGAATAGCTTTCTTTCACTAAAATTATGCATATTCATATATATATATATATATATATATATATATATATATATATATATATATATATATATATATATATATATATATATATATATATATATGTATACGGTTCAGCTATAGGTGGGGCGGATAAACAAATATAGCATAAAGTGAAAGTCCAGGGTAACACATGTATGTTTCTGCTTTTTACTTCCTCCTAGAGGAAGTTTTGTAATAGAAAAAAATAGTATGTGTGTGTGCGTACGTGCTTGCGTACGTGCATGTCTGCGTGCGTGCGTGAGTGTGTGTATATGTGTGTGTGTGTGTGTGCTTGCGTACGTGCATGTGTGTGTGTGTGTGTGTGTGTGTGTGCCCGCGTGTGTGTGTGTGTGTGTGTGTGTGTGTGAATCAACATTACTCTGTATGCAGACGGTGACAATGTTAATGTATCTCTAATAGTCTCATCTATATTGCCCCCAAATATCTTTCTCAGCACTCAATTCTCAAATACACCAAATCTATTTTCTTCCCGTTTACTTAACACCCACGTTTCTCATCTGTACAGAAGTACTTGCATTATGATTTTTCTATATATTTATTTCTAATTTAGTCTTTCGTAATAGTAATCACGATTTAAGTAAGTTATTTACCGAATATAGGCATGCATTTCCCGAATGCAGCCTCTTCTTGATTTCTTTATGAGTTTCATTTTTGCGGTCTATTATTATACCAAGATATTTAAAGTCGTCTACTTTTTTGAAAGTTTTGCCGGAGACTTTCAAGTCAGTATCAGCAATCTCGGGCCCTGATCTGCTAGTGACCATGTAGTCGTTTTTCTCTTCACTTATTTCTAAGCCTATTTCTTAAGCTGTTTTTATTAGTATTTCTACGTTTTTTATTATGGTTTCTTTGTTTTTTCATATAATGTCTATGTCATCTGCGTATGCTAGCAATTGTGTTAGGGAGCCCACGGCGCGCTCCGATCACGTTTAAATAAAAAGATCTTGCACCTCGCGAGTTTTTTTATAAATCATTCCTGGGATATCTTCCGATGATTTTAAGCCTAAAATGAAAATAATCCCTAGAGAGATTTTCAAATAAACTCGATATTTGATCATTTTCGTAGGTTATCGTGACTATTTTCTATATTGCATCTTGTATTTAGATTTCTTAGGTTTTAAAAATATATTTCAACATCAGAAATAAGTTTATAAATGCTCAATAGGTATTAAAAATTTTAAATTCATAAAACTTTTCAAAACCGTATTCGAATTTTCAAACTTTGCGATCATTTTATTACATTAAAAAAATATCTTTATTATGTACAATAATTAAAATAAATGTAAACTATTATATTCACATAAAGCATGTTGCAACCTCTCTGCATATTCTGGATGGTTCTTAAAAGCCTGTTCACTATAATATCCAAGTCCCGTCTGAACTTCTTCGCAAAAGTCAGGCACATGAAAAAATACTGCATGAATTTTGGGCGTTATTGGTACATTTAAATGTAAATAACTTTGCTTGAAGGCATTAATCTTATCTTTGAAAGATGGGTCAAGATTTTTTCCAAAGCAGGCATGTACAACATTTTTGAAGTGCTCAAAAGCATTTACATATTTCAAACATCCCAAATTGTGATTTCGTGAACGCAGGAATCAAGTTTGTCTAATAATATCTTGCACGAATTGCCATTAAAACTTGTATTACCCTGACGTATATCACGAGTTACATGGCATGATTGTGCCCATAGAAGAGCGTCTTTCTCGAATTCAGCCAATAAGTGTCTATACAATGTATTTACTACACCTAGCATCAAATGTAGTTCAGGTGGAGGTATTATCTGAAGAAATGTTTTGTCTACATCAGTTGATAAAAGAGGCGGATGAATACAATTTTTATGATTCTTCGCATCTTTTTTGACAGATCCGGCTTGATGCCAGTTTATATAATTTTGAAACGTATTATTTATTGTCCTCGGTATTCCGCAGCTACTTAAATCATTTTTCGATGCGAAACACCAAGTGCATGGGTAAAAGCTGCTATGCGACATGATGCCAACCATAATATTAGCAAGTTTTAAATCTGTCGCAATAGTTCCCTGAAAGTTGTTTATTTTTATTGCAGACCACAGCTGCGATACATTTTCATAATTTTCTTGAGAACTGTTTGCTAATGCTAGTATCAATAATTTGTTAACACCTGAATCTTTAAACCGTTTAGCAGAAATACCATCTTCGAACTTTTGCCGGTGTCTATTTAGCTTTTCATTTTCTGAAGTAGATTGAATGGATAAACATATCTTCAGAAAACCCCCTCCTCCGTCAATACCAAACTTCAAGTGAAATTCAGACAATGAGCGTTTTTCTTTAATGTGTTCTATTAAACCATCAAGATTTGTGCAGTAAGCGACTGTTTCAGCTGCAGATGAAACTTTATCAGCCTTGACGTGAACAAAGTCAAAGTTTTTAGTACCAAAATAATCATCAACACAGTGACTTTTAATTGATAGTTTTTTTTTCAAATGCGGTTCCACGACCTTAACATTTTTCGTAGCTACTCGTAAAGCTGTAGCAATCGTAAGTGTCTTCGTTTGGCTCAAATGTAAACTCGTCTGGATTTTTAAAAAATCGTCTGCAGAAAAAAGCTCAGGATTGCTTAAAGCTTTGTTATTTTGTGAACCAATAGCAACTTTAAGAGATTTACCGCGTGTTTGAGAAAGTGATATAGTTGTAGTATTTTGTGTATTTTCTGTAATAATTTTGCGTTTAAGCAAAGACGAAATTACTTGATCTGTAGCTCTTGGGCTTGTTTGCATAATGTTTTCAGTCAAATTCTCCAAGCGTACGGTAAAGTTACATTTATGAGATTTTCCTTTTCCCAACAAAGAAAAGCAGTAACTACACCGGCTTTCAACGGAAGTTGATTTTCTTTCATCTAGATTAAAATTGTATTATTATATTGTAGTTATTATAACTAGAAAAAGATATGTTTTAATAGCTTACTTGGAACTTTTATATTTGTCACATCAACAAGTATTCCATGTCGCTGAGGTATAACATTATTCTTTGCAAAGTTTGAAAATTTTCCAGGAGGGGGTTTTCTCGCAAGCTCACAAATATGACAAGCACATAAAACATCGTCGCTTGATCTAGTAGATTTCTTCAAAGGTTGAAGATCAGAAAATTTTGGTAGATTCACACTTATATCTGCATCGTTTCTAATTCTGTATAAATCTCTTTTGCAACTACTGCATAGAACGAGAGGTAAGCGGTCATCACTAGTATCGTACTCAAACTGTTTTTCAACAAGCACTTTTAATTCTCCTTTTACAGGAATCATTACTTTAGTTTTTCCAAAGCAAAGTAAACAAATTTGATGACGATTTTTATCGTGTGTTCTTTCCTTCGGCATTTTTACTAACCGTAAAATCAGCATAAGTTTATTTATCGCAGCCATGGCAGCGGAATACCAAATTTATTCTCGATGAAAGAAAAAGAAAAGAAACTTCGAGCGCACAGAAAAATATTTGAAATAAGAAGTTAAAAAATTTAATTTTTGAGCAGTATTTAAAAAAATTTATATGAATTTTAAAAGTTTAATGAGTATTAAGAATTTATAAACTTATTTCTAATATTGAAATATATTTTTAAAGCCTAAGAAATCTAAATACAAGATGCAATATAGAAAATAGTCACGATAACCTACGAAAATTATCAAATATCGAGTTTATTTGAAAATCCCTCTAGGGATTATTTTCATTTTAGGCTTAAAATCATCGGAAGATATTCCAGGAATGATTTATAAAAAAACTTGCGAGGTGCAAGATTTTTTTATTTAAACTTGATCGGAACGCGCCGTGAGCCATTTATAATAATTTCCTTTTTACTTTCTGGTACTGTCTGGCCAAGTATTCTAAAACTAAGTTAAATAGGAGGGTTGATAAAGCTTGGCCCTGCTTTAGCCCGTTGTGAATGTCAAATGGCTGCGATAGGCTCTTGTCTGACCTGACTATGACCCGACTGTTATCTAGGCACATTTTCATTAAAATGACTAACTTTTTTGGTACCCCTAGCTGTACTAAGGCGTGAAACATTTTACATCTTATTATTGAGTCATACGCTTTCTTGAAATCAATGAATAATTGGTGTACCGTTTCCCCGTATTCCCATTTCTTTTCGAGGAGTTGCCGAACCATGAACATCTGGTCGCTTGATGACCTGTTTCTTCGAAATCCACACTGATGATCCCTGAGGATTTCCTCCGCGAGAGGTGTAAGTCTATCTAGCAGTACATTAGAGGCAATTTTGTAGCATGTACAGATAAGAGAAATGCCTCTATAGTTATTACAGTTTGTTTTATCTCCTTTTTTTGTGTATTGAGATTACGATTAAGTCTTTCCATTCTGTGGGCATTGTTTCTTTCCTACATATGGTGCAAATAAAATTATGAATTATTTTCTTAAGTGGATCCCTTCCCTGTTTAAATAGTTCGGCCCCTAAATGATCTATTACAGGGACTCTATTGTTTTTTAACTTGTTGATTGCCTTGTAGACCTCCTGTAGGCTATGTAGCTCAATTTGTGGTTCAGCAATGTGAATTTCGTTATAGTCCAAATCGGTTTATTGTTCGTGTACGTTTAGGAGCTAGTCGAAGAAATTTTTCCTCCTATTTAGTAGTCCATCTGTATTCATTATAAAGGTCCCATGTTCGTCTCTTAGGAAGTTAGTTTTACTTTGGGATCCTTTCCTTATTAAGTTTATACCTGTATACATTTCCTGAATATTATTTCCATTACTGTGTTCTCGTATTTCTGAGACATTATTATTTTTCCACTTTCGTTTCTTATTCTGAAAAATTCGTTTGGCTTGTTCGCTTATATTACGGTAATGTGCAGAAGTGGTCCGATTTGCGTTGATAATGCTAAGCATTATTACTTTTTTGGCTTTTTCTATTCCAATCTTCGTATTTCTCGTCAAACCACGGTTTTTGCTTGTTCTATTTCCGCTGACCTAACACCGTCCTAACAGCTTGTCTTATAGAACTTTTGATACTTTCTCAGGTACTTTCGATGTCACTCCATACCTCCAGGATACCTAACCTATTGATATTCGATACATACTGTTTACTTGAAAGTTCCTCCCTATATTTAGTTTTAATTAGTGGGTCATTTAACTTTTCGAGATCAAATTCCTCTGTTTGGCATGTTTTATTCTCATTTTTGTTTACTAGTAAACAAACCCTAATCTTCAATACAGTCGTAAACGTCAGCGTGCTGTCTGTGGTCAATTAAACTGTGGTCGAATTAGTTAAGTGAAGTTATTTTGAATATAGACCAATTTTACTAAAAATAACATATTGACGGAGGCACAGGTTTTTGGAAACTCGCGACGTCAAGGAGGGAGAGGAAATTAATTTTGTAAATTGGATTTGGCATGGTTTCGTTATTGATTCAATGTGGAGAGGAAGAGGGGGGGGGGGCGGGGGTATTGAAGGTGAAAACAAAGAAACACACACCACTGGAGTTAAATTGATCTTTCGGTATCATCGAGATATGAGCGAGCGGAACGTACTGATTTTCGCGGCAAAGCCGGAATTCCTCGTGAGGCGGAAAAATGGCTATTCGATTCTTGATAAACTGAACGTCGGAGACGGTTGATACGATGCAGTCGGTCGATCGTCGATGACTGAACCTCGGTTGACGAATGATTGGCAATGACTGCTGCGACTGAGGCCCCGGCCGTCCGCGACAGTGGCGGAAAGCCATTGCGTCTTCGGGACAAAGTTTTTCGGCGTGGTCTACGCGCACAAGGGCATATCCATGCTCGTATTTTTATGACAAGTCCGTCGGCTTGTTTTGCGTTTCCGCCTCTTTTATCTTAATATTTATGATCGGGCATGTGGGCAATGTATTGGACTGCATGTCCGTGCGCATTCCTGTGCGTTTCGCGTTTCGCAGAGAAAGTCGATGAGTTTTTAAGAAAACGTCGTGCATCGCGGCTCTTGTTTATAAAAAAGATGTAATATTTTTTATAAAGGTCGCGGCGTTCAGACGTCAATATTATGCTGAATAACGTTGAATATAAAGGGTAAGATATTCTGAAAATGGCTCTGCAAACTTATATAATCATAACAAATATTCCATGTAAGCCCCAGATTTCTAAAATTTAATACAGAGATTTTAGAAATTTCACCAGGCCTGGGTTAAACTCAAATAATTATTTTTTTTTTAAGAACCTAGGTAACTTCGTACGTTTAAAAGCAATCATTTTGAAAAAAATTATGCTATAAATATTTAATAATATCTTAAATTTTACCATTGTAAAACCTCACAAACTTGACCATACACACTCCAATAGATCAGTATTTTCAATAAGGTATTTATTAATGGATCTTTGTGCCTCACACGATTTTAAATGACATGAAGAATGAAAAAAAAAATTTTTCGACGGTTATTGGACTCCTTTTGACGTATATTACAAAATGAATATCAGATTTAGGGCTTCAGAAATTATTGGAACTTGTTATTTGTATATCTTTAACTCTAATACCTCATAAATTTTTTTGTAAAGAAATTCACTCTTTGAATTATAATTGAAGAAATTCAAATAGTTAAAAATTGGCCACTTTATCAACAGCCACCTACCTGTTTTAATGGTAAAGTCGCATAGTAAATGCTTCAGAAAGTCAAGACTAGCGAGACTTCCTTTCTGGATTATTCAACAATATGATGCCATAGCATACGTCTTGATGTCGATATTTTGAGACTAGTATAGACCTAGAAATTTTTATGTATGGTAACTTTACCAACCAATAAACGTCAACGAAAGTTACAAATTTTTCATATAAAATGTAGTCTATAGCAAAAATTTATAATGTATCTTAAAGTACGTAAAAAGCTACAATTTTATGTACCATATGATTTCTTTCGCTCGTAATACGCTGACAAAAGTTTTTTTTTTATCTGCATGCACTGCTAAGAAAATAGCGTTTTGATCCTTTCGCGCGTAAATATGACACTATTTTACGTTTTCAAAACATAAGCTTTAAGATTTAAAAAAAGGAAAATCTTTTAAAATCGAGTAAGAGTAGTAGGGCTCTATTAATTCTAAAATGTGTTTTTAAAATTGTTACAAGTACGGACAAATAATCCGTGAATAACCTACAGGCTTCTTAAACAATAGGTGTTTCACGTGCGCGCGAACTTTGCACTGCATTTTCGCGCTGTCTTGGTCTAGCTTCTAGCCTACTGCCGCACATAATAGTGCCTCTCTCGAGCACTTGCATATAGCTCATATGAACGCGAGCGGTGCGGCGGCCAGTCGCTCCGTCGGCGGGGTCGCTGACTCGAACGGTCGCCGATCCGTCAGTCGATTACTCGCGGGGATCTTACGTGAACATGGAAACAGGTTCTTGGAATCCGGTTCTCGATTCTACATACGACTCTAATCAACGCGGTTAGATTGCTGCATCGTTCGCTAGCTCTCTCTGCCTCTCTCTTTCTCTACCTTTAGCTATAACGTCTGTCTAGTGCGAGAGAGCCACGCGCGCGAGCCGACTCACTCTTTTTGCCCCCGCGACGTGAAACGCGCGAACGCTAACGCGACTGAACGCGGACGAGCGAACGTGTATGCGACTTGTCACTGAATTTCTCTCTCTCTCTTTCTCTCTCTCTTTCTCCCCCCCCCCTCCTCTCTCTCTCTCTCTCTCTCTCTTCCTCTCGCCTGCGCGATTGAGATATACGCTTATTATTAAGTTTATATGTCACTTTTCAATGCACGTTTTTGCTTCTTGTCTGATGCATGCAGTGGTAAAATGGCCAAGAGAAGATCGTTTTTCTTACGTCAAATATGTAGTGGCTGCGTATTTTTTTTAAAGCATTCTCGGGCTTGTAAAAATTTTGCGTACAAGAGTATTTGGGAACTAAGTTTATACGCAGTCATTTCGTTTAATGATTATAAAGAATTGTACCGCATACAATTTAAGATGCATCTCATGGCCGTACATACCTCGGCCGCCACTAACCACAAATAGAATAGAATATAAGACGTATCTTAACACTTTTCATTGTAATAATAATTGATTTGTAAAATAAATTGTATATTGCTTCCTCCTAAAGGAAGCTTTGAAATAATAAAAGAAAAGTTCCCTTAAAAAGTTGTGTGTGCGTGCGTGCTTACGTACGTGCTTACGTGCGTGCGTCGTGTGTGTGTGCGTATGTGCGTGTATATGTGAGCATATGCGTGTGTGTGTGTGTGTGTTTGTACGTGGGCGCGTGCGTGCGTATGTATTAAACCATATTTTGTGTTCACCATAACAATTTAAGGGAAGTATTTTATGAGATGAAATTTTGCAGACATATTAGGCATATCTCAGCGTAGAACTAATTAGATTTTGAAGCTGATCGGATAATAAGAAGTATATTTAAATACAAAATATTAATTTTAG
Source organism: Gastracanthus pulcherrimus (assembly GCA_949152435.1). Lineage (NCBI taxonomy): Eukaryota > Metazoa > Arthropoda > Insecta > Hymenoptera > Pteromalidae > Gastracanthus > Gastracanthus pulcherrimus. Next base: position 43,111,766 of record OX424574.1, read on the forward strand.
ATAATTCTAAAACATCAAAAAGAAATTTTTTTTTTTTATACATTAAATATGTTAAAAGTATGTACGTTTTCATAAAGAATACAAAATTTCCTTCCAATTGATATATCGACGGCTGAGCGGTAGAACCTGTTAACTCGGAGTACGCTCGAAGAAAAGGTTAAATAATTTATTAATTAAAGGTTAATTAAAGGTTAATTAATTAAAATCCATCAAATACCCTAATAATAATCTCACAATGTGTTCAAAGTCCAAAGTGGACTGTTTATGTTGATGTTAAGATTAATTAGCTTCTAGTAGTGCCTGGAAAGAAGTTTAGTTAAAAATACTTTAAGTAGGCAACATCTTCTGGAACTACACTATACGGATAATAATGTAGTCTTTAGTGCAAAATCTGTAAAGGTTAATGGCATAGAATTTGGTAAAAATTTGTTCGTAATACTTGAAAAAGCTATCACAAGGAGTGAGGATTAATTGTTGTTTGGGCGCATACAAGAAATCATTGTATATTCTAACTTCAGTTTGTACTACTAATTGCTTTGTCCCTGATGTTAATGCCTATTCCATTGAATTAAATAGCTTCAACAGTCTATCTAAATTTATTGAAGTATCTGTTCTACCGTATCACAAACCAATCTGTTATTGGACTGAACGAACTTGCGAAGCTCTCGACATCAGTCTTCGTCATATTAGTTTATGACTATAAAGCGTGGGTAAGATACAGTATTAATTAAACTGCTTGATTTTGTGGTTTGTGCATTAATATTAAAAAACGTTAACTATAAACAGTTTATATACAATTTATTTCACGTAAAGTGTAGCTATTCAGGGTGACCACTTTAATTTCAATTTTAAATTCCGTAACTTTTTATGTGTTTCCAGACCACATTCTAAACTTTTATAGAATTTCGAATTTACAGGTCTTATTGCCATTTAATTATTATATTGATAGCCTACATTATTATTTTATATTTTCCGCGGATTATATATATAGAAAATATATTGTTTTTCGATATATGCTATAAATAAATTGTTGGATATAGCGCACGCAATTCCAGGTTTCGTGATAAATTCCCTAATTTTTCAGGTCACAAAGAAAAATTTGTTATTTTCCAAAAAATTTAAAATTGGCAGGTTTGCATAAGTGGCCTGTTAATAGTTACCCTGTTAATAGTAATAAATAAAAGGTTTTAACAATAATTAGGTGTTTTATTTAAAGAATTTGCTTTGAAAACCTTGTACCTCCCTTATAGAAATCGATATTTTGATCATTTTAAGCTTATGTGTGCCATCTAGGTTTCAAAAAATATTAATTTTTATTTAAAATTACAGCTATCTACCTCATGAAGCTAAAATAGAAGTTGCAAGAGCAATTATAACAGGGTTCCCTAAACTTAGAAATAAAAAAGCTGGATTAAGATTTGTAAATATCAAAACCATAGTTTTTATCACAAAATGAAATCTTTTATCACAATTTTTTTAGGAGCACTACTTTGATTCTGACTGGAAAATGGGCTTTACGCGTTATCGCTTACAAAAAATTCAAAAGAAATTTCCCGGTATAAAGAACACAACCACAATGAACACAACGGTACACAATTTTTTTCATCAATTTTTTTTAGAAGGACTTTATTCTTCTATTGACGTGTATTATAATAAGAGTTGAGAACTTTTTTGTTAATTTCTTTTTTATAGAGATCCAATCAGGTTTTTAAAAAATATTAAAAAGAATTTTTCAAAAAATCGATTGGATCACCATAAAACAATAATAAAAAAAAAATTAACGAAAAAGTACTCTACTCTTATTGTAATACAAAGTAAAATGTCTTTGTATTGAGAACTATTTTTAGAAGAATGTATTTTTGAACTTCATTTATTTTTACCTTGTATTCTGGTTATACTGAAAAAAATTAACACAAAGTAATACATTCTTTTACTTACAATCAGAGTATTTATATAAACGAGCATACTTATCCGATCAAATGAGTTGGCTATAATACACTTTTGTATCCACTATTCAATGTGACATTGTCGAATAAAAATATCTTTACTAAAGAATAAACACTAAAACATATGATTACTTACATCGTTGGTAAAACAGGCCTTGTACTATATATACGATCCTTTCAGCTGACATTCTATATGATAAACGCGCGATTTTTCTCAAATGTTGCTATTTGTATAATAATAATTCAAAGCAATAATTTTTTTATTTAACAAAATATGTAACTAAACCTTAAACTTAACGTACACATAGCTTATAAATTAAGAATATAATTTAAACATTTTTTTTACCGTTATAAATATACTTTAACCAATATTAGAGCCATAAATACCTGTGAATATGTACTTTTTGGTTTATGAAGGCAATTTTTCTGACTTTTTATCTGGATATAAGTTAAAAAAGTTGGGGCCTGCGGCGGCTCAGTCGGTAGAGTGTCGGATTCTCACGCCGGTGACCCGGGTTCGAATCCTAGTCTCTGCCGATTGATACAAGCACCTCTGTAAAAATTACATGTGCTTTGTTTACAATACACACCGCAGACCCCCGTCGTCGATTAGCACCACATGGGAGCACAAACATGGCGACGTTAAAAAAAAAAAAAAAAAAAGTTAAAATGTAGAGTACAACATAAATAATGCAGGAAAAGCATAAAACGATTTGTATGACCTATTGTAAGTGTCAAAATAGTGAAAAATTAAGAGAAAGATAGTTTTTCGTGGTTTCGAGTATTGGCCACCGTTTTAAAAGTTCTGAAAAAATTCACACTAGTACAAAAGTAAATAAGAAAAAAAATTTTTTTTTTTTTGATTTTTAACTTATGTGAATTAGTAAAAAAATGGTATAAATTTTAAAATTAAATTTTGAAGTTATTTTTGCCAATGGAGGTATCCTAAAAAAATCACCTAAAATTTGGTGATAAAAAGTAAAGCTACCCTGGAAGTTTCAGTTCAATCGACCGCGAACAGCTAAAGAAAAAAATAAAAGAGTCAGAAACGTATTTTTAAGACAAACTCATAAGAGGAGAGGGGGGGGGGGAGGCAAAAAAAAATCTAAAAAGTTATATTTTTGTAATACAAATCGAGCAAAAATATTTAAAAATTCCGATACCGTAAAGGCACGTTTAACATTGTTAATCGGCTAGAGCCTTTTTCGTTTTGTAATGGTGATTTAATAAGTATAAATCTGTTATTCTAACCACAAAATAATGTTATTTATTTATTGTTATTTATATAAAAAGTTTTTCTTATAATTAAATTGATCAAAAAAATGACCACATGTCTAACAAAATAATCTTTACTTGAATGTGAGACAATTACTGAGATAGAAGGCCGACTTTTCGAATAAGAGAATAAAATCGATTTTTTCATTTTCTTTTCGAGTCTCAATTTGGTTACTCATAAAAAAAATCATGAAAAATATTGTGTATGTAGTTCGAAGGCTGCTCATTCACTCCCACGAAGATTAGCGAGGTAAAACGTGTAGATCGGGCTACAAATATCATTCCTTACTTTTAGGCTGTTTTTAACCTTATTAAGGATTAGCCCTATTTTATGCCTGTCAGATACTTTGTTTTATACTTTAACAAATCGATTCACACAAAAATTGAAAATAGTTCCACGAACGTTCGAAACTTCACCTTTATTATATAGGCTCTATATTTCATATAGCCAGTGCCTAAAAACTCGAGGAAGTGTCGAGTAAATGTTATGATAAGTACTTGTGAATCTTTTGGTCACGTTTTGTTCCAAAAGGAACAGCATTTTATTAATGTTTGAAATTTTGTGAAATATCAGTGTTTCATTTATCATTCACGATAATTTAGTTGATTTGGCAAAAGCTCGAGGAAGGATCGGGAGAATGTTATGATAAATATTTGTGAATTTTTTGTTTATACTTATATATCGGCAGCCAAATTAGGTTGCCCATTTTGATGTAATACAAAATACTGTAAATATCCCACTTCTATCATGAGATCATTATGTCGTTGAGAAAGAGCATTTCGGTTTTGTGCACCATTCAGCAACTCTCTTTGAAGCTTTGAATATTTTTTTCTTAGATTATTGGAAATTTTCTTTACATACTTTGCAGCTGGAAGAACATATATAAATAAATGAGGCTATTTTCCATTGTCGCGAACTTTTTCTATATTTGTGAAATCCTTTAATGCGAAGGCTTAACAAATATACAAACCCATAACAAACACAACCTATTACGTTACGACATTTCGAAAATTCAAAAAGCGTTCGCGACAATGGAAAATGCCTTCGTGTGTACATGCTTTTATAGATATTGTAAATTTTTAACTGATATTGTATAATGTTACTACAAAACGAATGAAATCTTTTGTATTTTAGTTCTATCGAATATTTAAATTGTCTCTAAAGTTAAATATAACAAGAAATACGTTGCATTATTGTTGTATATCTTTATGAACAGGTTTAACATTAAAATAGAAATAGAAACACATAAAGTATTATGAAAATGAACATTATGATCATTCAACGAAAGATCGTTTCTTTTCATATCCACAAGTATGTATCAACGCGAGCGAACTAATCGACAATGAACCAGTATAAAGCTTCTGCGAAACAGATCCTTCTGCCGCAACTGCACAGCGTACTATAGTGTACATTTGTTGCCGAATTCGCTAGAGTTCGTGTTTTGTTCGTCGATTCGTAACTGTGATTGCGTAGTACAGCGTTTCGCTTTCAACTGTTTAGCATATAGATAGAAATAGGACAATAAATGCAAATTTAATAACATGTAATCAAGTTTAAACCTTATCATAGTTTTCTTTTAATTTATAACTTTTTTTAGGTATTATTTTTCTTTTTTATAAATATGACGATGTGATATTTGATATTCGCGCATCAGACAAAGTCATTGTCTTTAAATGGCTTCAGTTGAATTATTTTAGATTGTTTGAGCTAGCGATTATGTACAGGTACCTGGTATCAATTGAAGCCACATAAATATATATACGCTGTTTACACATTTTCGAATGATGAAGAAGAATTTAAAACGTTTACCAAAACGAACATTCATCAGTTTAATACACTGTTAAATTTGGTACGAATTCGTTTAGAAAAGCAAGCTGTGATCCATGTACCTCTTTGTTCTGAATTGCGTTTAGCTGTTACATTACAGTGAGTATAGCTATTTGCTAAAATTCTAGATTTAATAAAAATATACTAAAATGTTTATCTTAAAGGATCGTACAGTGATGCAACCATATTCAGTGCAAATGATTTGGATCAGAAAATAATAAACAATAATATAAAAAATGTGCCAATTCCTCATCTACTGCCAAATACAAACATTATTCTTCATTTTGTATTTTTGATACATAAAATTTTTCCTTTATGCCAAAATTTTATAAACCCTTTTGCGAGGAGACATGGATTGAATGTGGATCAAAGAGTGTTTGATTATAGACTATCTCGTGCTAGATGGACTATCGAGAGTACATTCGGAATCCTTTGTGCTAAATAGAAAATTTATAACTCGCTCATAGCTTTGAATGTACAGAACACCGATATAGTTGTTGCAACATCTATTTGTTTGTATAATTTTATTATAGATACTGATAATAATTTGTATAATGTCCAATTAAATGCCATAAAGCCAAATAGAATTCCTGATTAGAATTGACGTTAAATTTATTTGAATTTCAAACCGACTATTATGGTCAACATGGTGACCAATGGGATTATTGCGCCACCCACGGCTTTTGCGACGCTACAGAGAATTTCCGTCGTTGCTCCGCGGATCGCCAGGAGATAACTTCTCTCCCCGCACCTCGCATTTGTTACATACTTAATGCAATAAATACCTATTCTTATTGTTGCACAATATCTACAGTCCACTCTTTATTTCGCCCTGATCCGTAACATTTGGTCCTTCGAGCTGGATCGGAGTCGGAAAAAGTAAGTTTTTAAAAGTTTCTTTCGGAGTTTGTGGTGCGAGATCGCTGGTCGCCATTTCGGACTGCGGCAACAGGTTTCGCATCGTTTGAGGAGGTAGGTATTTTTCGGTTCCTCAAGTATAACGACAGCAACAATTCCGTTTTATTTAGTAACAGTGCTAAGTGGAGTGTAAAGTTGAAGTGAGAGTTTGGGAGAAAAGGTCTCCAGTCTTGGTCTATAACAATCAAGGAGATTGCGAGCATTTATAGGCAAGAAAACTCGTCATTGTAATCGAGAAGAAGATTTCTGCAAACAAATCTTCTCCTGGACGAAAGTGATCCGCACCAAGGGGAGCGGTATCAACAACATCTTGGGAGGACGAGTTCATTGCGGGGCAGGGGAAAATTTTTCATTTTGGCCCAGCGCAGACCAGTCTATTGCTCACACATGGAAATAAGTATTTACGGCTATATTCCATGCAGCGCAAGAACAGAACACTGTGCCATATAGCACTGTGTGGCGGTGTGCCGAGAGGCGTGCTGCGGACGTTCGGATGGACGATGCCGACTCTGCACGGCCTTTTGCCATGACGATCATTGTTTATCTCGCTGCTTACACTAGAAAGTGATTGCCGCAGTGACACTCCATTTTTTGGTGACGACGCACAACCTACGACCGCGAATACTTATATCTGTGCACGGTGGAGGGACCTTCGAGATTTTCGGCAAGGAACAACTAGTTCAGTGCACACTTTTGTCTCAAGGTAGCTCTTTTCTTAGAATCGTGGACGTTGTTACATAGCATCCTCGCAAAGAGAAAGAGAGACGGAGAGAAAAAGGGATTGAGATAAAGCGAGATAAGTGGCGGCATAGTTGAGCGGCATTTGGGTGAGCAAACGAATTGCCTCACGCCGAGTCACGCTTAGTACTAAAGTTGACCATGAGGGGTGCTTCAGTAACGCTACTTGCAACTCACGTCATGGTACGCGCCCTGCCGCGGCAGTATGGAGGAGCGGCCAGCTATACGTGCGGACCGTGCACCCTCGACATCGAAAAACATGAGACCGCGATTGGGGTGCAAGAGCTCGAGCTGAATTAGCAGCCGACAAAAATATCAGGCTGCGACTTGTTTACAGGCGGGCGCGTCGAAATTGCGTTACGCAGAGTTGTGCCATAGTATAGACGCTGGCCGCCAGGAAGCATGCCAGTCTGCCAGTAGCACTCGAGGTAGTGGAGGCATGCCTACAGCAGCATGGAGCTGCGTCGAGGCGACGGTGACGAGCCAGAAAGCATCCACAAGGTAGGGCTCAAAAGCTCTCGCAAGAGCCGCACCATACTGCACAAACAGCCGAGAATGTTAAGAGGCCGCGAACAGGGTACACGGTTTCGCGCCGCCACAGTTGCTGAGCAGAAAAGGTCGCGATCGGGCACAGGATTTTGAGCTGCTAGCAGCGGAAGAACACGAAGAACCGACCAGGATGCAAGATCTCACGCACCACAGCGTCGGAGAAACACACGAGGCCGAGACCAGGGTGCATGGTTTAGCGCAGCATTAGTGGCCGAGAAGAAGTCAAACTTTGTAGTTGAATAAAACTTTAAATAAATAGCTTTAGCTAGATGGTAGTAATGGCATCTGGTTGTTACTGTTTTATTTAAGTATTCAAAAAAACTCTGTCTGCTCATTGCTTTTAAGAGGAGGTCGGAGCTTACATGCTGTTACGTAGTTACTGATAATTTCGTATTTTTCAGTATTCTCATTCAACTTTTAATTTTTTTCAATTATCTTAGTTGTCCGGTGTTTCATGGTAGATTGAAAACACAGGACAAATAAAGTTTTTAACTTTTATAAAGAATTAAATTAGAATAATGTAAAATTTAATGCAGAAATCTGTAATCGGCTCCGACCTCCCCTTAAGCCTATCTATACATAGTTTTCAATATTCCTACTTTCATTTTTTTTTAATTCTGTTGCTTTTCTTAATGCTTGCGAGTTGGTTATGAGATTTTATAGCTAATATTTCGCATCTCAATGCTTGAATAGTCAATAATTTATACGTTTTTGATATTCTCGCACCTTTTCAATACCTGAGTTGTGGATATAATTGTATTCAAGGCTGTACTTTCGCATTTTTCAATACTTAAAACTTGAATACAATTATATAAAGGCTGTTCTATCGCCTCTTGATGCTTTTCAATAGCTTATACTTTATGACCATTCTATCATTTTTGCAATACGTGAAAATTAAATTAAAATATTTTATGGCTGCACTATCGCCTTTTTTCAATACTTGAAACGTGGATACAGCCAATTCGTGACTGTTCTCTCGTTTTCTATAATTAAGATATCTAATAGATATTTAATAATATTTTCTTCATATTTTATTATCTTTTCAATACAGTCGAGTCGCGGGGACTGAAAAGGTTAGAGACCAAAATTCTCGGGGACTGCAATGTGTATTTAGTATAGGACCGATTCAGTCCCCGATACATCCCCGTGTATAAGAGCATTGCAGCTCCAACGTAATTTCAGTCCCCCGGTTCTCAGTCCCCGTGACTCGACTGCACTTGAAGTGTAAATGCAATATTCTAAGGCTGTTTTTTCGCTATTTGATGTTTAAATATCAATAATTGATATTTTATGAATATTCTATTACTATTGTAATATTTTAAATTCAAAGTTAAATGTTTATAGCCGTATTTTCGCATTCTTTGACACTTGAGGCATGAACACAGATAATATAAAGCTGTTCTCTCGCATTTAACATTAAGATATCTATTTGGTTAAATATTTTCTGGATATCTTATTATCTCTTCAACACTTACAATTTAAATACAAACATTGACAACACTTTGAATTTACTTTCTTAAGTAGAGTTTTTCTAAGGTAAAGTAGATGAATATGGGCATTGGAGTTTAGCCTATAAGCTTAACTAATATGTAAATAAAAAAATTGATATTGCTAATTATAATCGCAGTCATGCAAACCCATGCTACGAGTCTTCAGTCGAGAAAACTGCCGTGCCAAGGATAAGAGGATTTCCATTGTATAGTATCTATTACAGCATTCTTCATCTCGCTTGTAGTCTGTATACTACAGTCCAGGTACACGAGTTGAATCTTTCTGGTTATCGTACTGATAACCGAGGGGAGGATTGTACGCAAGTAAGTATAATATTTCTTTTATGTTCTTTTGCTTAAGTGCATAGGAGCATATTGTCCTATTTTTTACTTAATTAAGAACTCGTCGTAGGTTGATTTTTTCTATCTGGTTATTGAGATCCAGGTCCGTCCGATGAAATATTAAATTATTTATATCGTATAAACTCTGAGTCCCAAGCGAAAAGCTAAAATAGCAATAATGATTGTTTTCTCGTACCAAACTATCTGGAATGTTCACAACTTGTAGACGACGTTATTGCTTTATATAGTCAATTCCCGGCATTGACGAATGTCATGAATAAGTATTATGAATCGGCAAAAAGTATTTCTACATCGGCAGGTCCCGATGTTACTTTAGAATTTTAAGACATGAATACGACTTTACTCAAGTGTATAGAAGGGGAGACCAAAATTGGTACAGTTTGTGTAACAAGTATAAAAAAGAAGTTTAGAGTCAACTGATGAGAATAAGACTGCGGTGCAAGTTAAAAAGAAGAATGGTATATACAACAGATAACTGTTCAAAACAAGAAGAAGCTTAATTGAGATCATAACTGTTATTCTAAAAATCTTAGCAACGTGGACGGTTAAAATAAAAGTAGTTGTAATAGTATCAATAGCTCTATTGTTAAATCACCAACTCTCATACAGAATGGAAATCTGTCAGGAGGCAACTAAATGAATATTAACATTACGTAATATACTTAATAATACGTAACATATTACTTTTTACTAACACCTATGCGTTTGACGCCATTTCAGAAATGCTGTTATTAGCTTATTGCAATTCAAAGATATTCAAGGAAACAGTTGATCAATATACTTTATTTATAAAAATAATATTTTTCTGATCGCACTAAAAAGATTATAGGGAAAACAACGCTCTTGATAGATGGTACAAGATTCGGGCAGAAATATTATTCCCTTTAGGAGAAAAGAATAATAATGAAATTGATTGCACAAACAATATGTCAAGTTTGTTTAAAAGCTAATTCAATAATTTTCGGATAGAGTAAGCTTTATTTCGTGAAAAACTCAGAATTGCATGTGGGAAAAAACACTTTGCTATCAAACTAAAAAAATAGATTCACTGGCAGTAAATGATTTCACAGCGTTCAATGAATTGGTGAATTCTTTATTTTCTAATAAAAATATAAGTGCAGAAATTGTAAAAATCCAAATGCGATTCTACAACCATCCTTAGGAAATTATGCAGCATTTGATGTTGAACTTTGTTATGTCGATCTGTTCGAAAACAGAAGAAATATTCCAACAAATAGTATGATTAAAGCTGTAAATAATCTACCGATTCCAATGACAATCGAACAATGGAAGCATACTTTATCAGGTTTAATAGGATTTATACCATGGATTAAAAATCCTACTCATTATGTTGTTTACTTGAGAAAAGCTGATGTTTGGGTAAGTACGTGATGACTTGCAAAATAATTGTCAACAAATTCCAGTAGGTAAATTAAGTGTTTTCTCAGCTCTCATGCTTTATGTAGTAACATTTTAATACAAATTGTAAGATAATCCGCAATATAATAAATTGTTCTACTAAATTGTTTTTATTCGTGCTCTAAAAAAATAATAATTTTCTAACTGGCTTCGAGCCATCGATCCATGTATAATGATTATATTGAAACACTGAGCCAGCCTCGTCAAAATCGACGGCCCATACAAAGACTAGCACCTTTTAAACTGTCACGAAGAGTAATTAGCACATTTTAGAGACTAGCATATTTTAAACTGCTACGATGTAGCACATATCAGCACTTGCCACCAAGAGTAGCCCATTTGGAAATCTCCCGCAAACACTAGCACATTTTGCCATTCTCCCACAAAGAGTAGCACATATGTGTTTTGTGTGTGTGTGTGTGTGTGTGTGTGTGTGTGTGTGTGTGTGTGTGTGTGTGTGTGTGTGTGTGTGTGTGTGTGTGTGTGTGTGTGTGCGTGCGTGCGTGCGTGCGTGCGTGCGTGCGTGCGTGCGTGCGTGCGTGCGTGCGTGCGTGCGTGCGTGCGTGCGTGCGTGCGTGCGTGCGTGTTTGTGTGTGTGTATATATGTGTGGATGGGTGTGTGTGTGTGTTGGTGTGGGTGTGGGTATGGGTGTGAGTGTGTGTGTGTGTGTGTGTGTGTGTGTGCGCGTGTGTGTATGTGTATGGATGTGGCTCAACTTTATTCTGAATATAGACGGTGAAAATTAATGTTTCGGAGCTTATTTTTTTTTTGTTTTTCTTTAAAGACGGTGACTTGAAACATTTTTTTTTGTTTTTCAAAATTACCTATTTTTTCCCACCAGAAAGTTTTAATAAGCTATTTTCATCGTTTTGTTATTCACGAAATCGTCATATTTTTCAAACGGTTATATCTGTGAAATGTAACAAGAAAAATTTTAAAAAAGAATTGAGATGATTATGAGTATGGAGAAGAATATTCTGTAAAATTTTTTAGGCTTTATATTTATCTTTTGGAGAGATAGAAATCTTTTTCTAAAAAATATCGATTTTTATTCAGTAGCGAATTTTGACTCGTTTTTTTAACCATTTTTTTTATTTTACGATTTTCTGAAATCGTTAAGTCACATTATTTTTGTATCTTATGCAGCCTTTTGGCGTAGCAAATGTCTCATAGCTATTTTTTCATACTTTTATATTATTGTACAGAATCACATCCCGCAGTTGTCCAGGGTTATGCCTGTGTAGTGGGGAAAACGTGTATCAGGGTGAAATTCGCTTTGGGATGGTTGGTTTATTTGTATTAGTCACAGGATTCCACTGCTCTGCTTTACCGACTGCAAGCTTGTTCCGATTCGTTTTTACGGTTTTCATGTACGGCTGACCGGATCAGCTGTTTCGATATGGCGAGGCGAAGCCTAATTAGAAAGAGATATAGCAATTTAAAATTAATTTATTAGAACAAATAATTTCATATTGGAACAATTAATTTAGTTTGAGAATGCTAAAAGCCAATGAATTGGCAGCGGCTTTTATCGGGTTCGGGTCGGGTACTAGACCATTTTGGTACTCAAAAAGTTATTCGTTTACCTGAGAAAATCAAGATACGCGAATAAATAAAAGTAGCAAGGAAAAATCAAGCTTCGTGGGAAAATCCTGAAAAGTACTAGTCTTCGTAGGAAAATTTTTAAATGTGCTAGTCTTCGTGAGGGAATGGCAAAATATGTTAATCTTCGTGGGAGATTTCCACATGTGCTACTCTTCGTGGCGAATGTGCCAGTCTTCGTAAAGACTATCAAAATAATACCTGATTGGTTTCTCTTTTTCATTGAGAGAGTTGTACCAAATATAACGTATTTGTTAAGTATACAAAAGTCGTACATGCGAAAGAAAGAAATAATTTAATTGTTGCAATTTTTTCGCATTTTTCATGTGTGCATTGTCATTATGTTTTATCACGTTCCAGATTCGTTGTCAAAATATTCATTACGTGTGCCTTAGTCTCACTCGTAAACGGATAAGTCTTAGAATTTGGGGGTTTGCCGCACGCCCTCTCACACGTTTATATGTATAGCGAGCTTGCTCGCACATCCAGTTAAACGGCCGTTTCACGCGCGTACACGGCGGCGCGATCGAGCGGTAGCTGCCAATTATCGTTAATTGAGATCCGAAACGCAGCGCTTCAGCGCAACGGCGCGGCGGCTCGCACAGCTGCGCTCTCCTCTTCCCTTCTCCCCCTTGGCGGCAGCAGCATCGGCAACGGCGGAAAGAAATGGTTCCGCAGGAATTTCAATAAGAGATCTTTGTGTCCGATCGTCTCTTTTCTGTCTTCCGCGCTGCTGCCGCTTCTGTTGGCTCGCGCGCGAAAGCCGATTGAGATAACTCGGGGAAGAAAGAGCGAGCGAGAGAGAGACGCTCATGGAATGCACTTACGCATTCGGCAAGCCTTTGCACCGCGACGACGCTTATATAGGTATCGGAAAGTGCGATGCGTGGTCCTCGCTTAAACTCAGGAAAGAGAGAGGCTTAATTGATCGTCGCTCTGCCGTCGATTATCCGGTTCATCTGAAGTCGCGAGCGGCCCGCTAGTCCTCTAATCTGAAAGTGCATTGCGCCGTCCTCGCGCAAGCGTCTTTTCTGGCCGCTGCTAGTACTATTTTTCTACTAGAGTTGGAGCGGGACGAGAAAAGGAGCTGATAAATTTTTGAAAAGCCACGGATGCCGGCGCTCGATTGTGCGTAAGCGCGCGCGCGGTCACCCCGCTGCTTCTTTTTCACTGTATATACATGCATGTACGTATATCTTGTGCTGCAGTGCACCGGCGAGAGATGTATTAAAGAGGCGCGGGAACTCTCTTCTTCTTCTTGGCGGCTCAGCCAGAAGAACTAGGTAATTGACACTTAAATTATGCGGATGCTTACTTCTAAGTTTTTTAAAAATATTTTTAGTTTCTCTGTCGGATACTCTTTAAATAGACAACTCGAAGATTGATTATAGAGAGCTCGTACTTATATTCAGTAGCTGTAAAGTCTGTGTTTGCTGTATAGTACTCGGTGCAGACTTGTTTTAAGATTGGTGTATAATCTATCAATCGTAAATTCGTTATCAATCAGTGATTAGAATCAAATCCTTACAAAGGTAACTGTGGATTTTTCAATTCAAAAAGATGATCATAATAACATTTAAATATGAAGATAGCGAATTATTAGATGTTACATCTATTTTTTTATACTTGTTATAACTTAGAAATTACCAAAAATTCTTTTAGTCCTATAATGATCCACATTATATTTGGTTTGGGAAAAAGTGAACACATAGGGAAGATCGGGGCTAGTTTGGTAACTTTATATTTTGAGACTTTTATTTTTTACCACTTTATGAAAAATAGTACTATTGCAAATATCGTACACTTATCAAGTAATTGGTTGTAACTAACTATTTAAATACTTTCAGCCCCTTGTGTAGTCATTTACTACGTTTCTTTTTAGTTTTAAGAGCATCGTTCACTGTCCAAACTAGCCCCGGTCTCCCCTACAGTACAAAACTACAAAATCACGTTCTCCAATACTGTCGATTAGTCCCACAAATCATCGTTCATTAGTTTTTTTTACCACCGTAAAATCTCGTCGTATATTCGTAGTCATTAACTGATTCACCTCTCATAGAAAATATCTATTAAATAACTTTGAAATTTATGTAGTGCTAAATGGCAGTGATTGATTAAAGCAAAAATCAAGACAAACTAAATTGTATGCTGCGGGGCTTCCAAGAGGTTCTGAAAAAAAACATAGGAAGAAGAACGCGAGGAGGGAGTCGGTCAATCGAGAGGAAAGAGTACAGAAGCGCGCGCTTGGAAAAAAGTCGAAGCTGCGCTACTGCGAGCAAGCGCCCCATAAAAGGATCGATCACAATATAAATGCAAACGCATCGTGCGCACGATGATGGTGTATAAAGATCAACGGTCTCGTTTCGGTGGTCTTATCTGCGACCAAAAGTATGGATAAAAGGAGCCAACGGCCAGTTCTGCCCACAGCATTGTATATTTATGTGTACCGAATAACAGTCTGCTACCGAACGAATTAGATGAGATAGGCCTGTCAAGTTGTCAGTCTTTGGCGGCGCATGAGCACGCGTGATAGCTATCGTGCATGTAATCATTCGAGTCTCATCTAATGTAGTTTCCTATCACAGCACGAGGTGAAGGAAAAACACGCCAAGTCAACTTATACTCTTTCTCTCGCTCGTCAGCCTCCCGAAAGCGAAACAGAAGCCCCTAATATCTCTGGGTTGTGGTACCGATGCGGAACGAGGACACGGGATGATGATAACAATTTAAATTAATGGTTCTTTATACGAATTTTGCTTATTCTACACTAAAAAAAGTATTTCTTAAAGTAGTTGAAGCTGAATTCACATTATGCCTTATATTTAGAAACAATTAACTATAATTCAGACAAGCGCTTCCTTAAAAAACCTTGCTTTTTACGGTAAATTTAAATATTAATTCAAAATATAATAAAAAAATTTATTTTAATTTTCTTGATAGTCGTCGAGTCTCTTTGTTTGGCTATAATACACCTTTGTATATTTCTTGCGAAGGCGCAAGGTTTTGAGAGTCAAACTGTTCGAATTCGAGTTTTTGAGGTTTTATTGTGTTCAAAATACATATAATTAGGATATGAATGTGGGAATTTAAAAAAAAATATTGACTAAAGTTACAGCCTATTGTAGCCTGAATTATTGTACTTTTTAGTTTATTAATTTAAAACACAGAATGCCCAACTTGTGTTAGTTAAAACCCGGAATGGGTTATATTAGCTTGCGAATAAGAGTGAAGGAGCTTATACAAGGAATATCGAATTAGTATAAAACAAATTTACGAGGCATATTTACAGTCCCTTTGTAATTTTAGAGGTATATACATATAAATATATGTATAAATAATAAAATTAAAAGATTTTCATGCCATGGTATCCGGAATAAATGTATCGTATGCTGTTTAATTTCGTATTATGATCTATTCTTAATATTTACTCTACGAATATGTATATTTGTGTCCCGGCCTAATAACTTTTTTATTTTGCAAAATTATACATTCAGGCTAGGTTTATCAGAACATTACTTTATATTTTGTTTAACATAACGGAATTGTAATAGACTCAAAAAATTCTATCTTATCCTTAATTGTTTACTAGGCTCATAGAAATGTATTTTAATTAATTAAAATATAGTGGCCCAAGATACCCCACTTTACAGCAAATCAAGCGTTAATAAATATAGTCATGGTAATTGTGCAAATGTAAGAAGTAAAATCATGTAAAATAATTAAAGAATAAGGACAAGAAATAATTTAAAAAAATGAAATGAAATTAACATCTTTCTATAGTTATTCTGATCGTTTTTGTTTATTCATAATTTATAAATAGTCTATGATGAAGAATCAGTTTCTTCTCAGGTGTAATTTATTTTATGAATAAATATAAAAAATATAGAATTCAAAGTTCATTATTTTAAAAAGTGTTAGTTTTTTAAAATGATAAAAAAAGTACTAAATACCTAGTTATATCCACAAAATATCTTGACTTATACTATTTGTATACTTTTTAAATGATTAAATTATGTTTTTAACTTACCAAAGTGTTAACTGAAACGTTTTAAATCATTTGCGTAATCTCCGTGGACTTTAAAAATCAAAAAACTTTGATAACCTTTTTATAGAGCTAGTTATTTATTTTTATGACAATATCTTCATTAACAGGCAGAACTAAACAGATTTATATATTGGTTAAAATTTTATTGGTGTTTTCTTTTTTATCGAAATTGAAAATCGAAATAAGCACGTTCGTAGAAAATCACCTATATACTAAATAATAGTACACAGCAAATATCTAAATGATAACAAAAAGATAAGCCACGCACATTATAAGCACATGCTCACTTTACTACATACGTACAATCAAGCCTGTAATATACGTCAAGAGGATGTCCGAGCCAAATACAGATACCTACATCGTAATTTTCGTTATTTCATCAACTTATTATTTTCAGTAATGTTCGAGGTAATGACTTTGGCGATCCAGTGTTAACAATAGCTTAAGAAACACAATGGAAAATACAAAAATGTTGGTCAGTACGCAACAGCATACTGGCGCCGACATTCTCTTAAAGTTATGCTCATTGTTAACTTAGCATTTCGGGTTTTACCTATTATAAGTTAGGCATTTTGGATTTTATCTAATCAAAGTTAGACATTTTGCGTTTTGCCTGATCAATATTAGGTACTTTGGGTTTTGTATACTCAATCTTAATCTTAAGCAAAACCAAAATTGCCTAATTTTGGATTTTGCCAGTAAAATATATGGGTGATTCCACGTCAAGTGAGCAAGTGAAAAATTTTAATACACCGTTTTAGTTTTTTAAAAAAATGATGTATTTCATACCCAAAATGTGTAAAACAAATTTCAAACCATTATCTCTATTGGTTCAGGATTAATGCCAAGCTGAAAAACATGATTATTTGCATTTTCTTAATTTCTCTCAGAATGTATGTATTTTTATTTCGAGAACTATAAAAGATGAATTACTTTAGTCAGTGTGTTTTGGAAAGAGAATTTGATGCAGAATATGATAGTATTTTTGGCATCAAGTTTGATGATTTAGATTGGTCCAAATTTCTGCCAAGACACCGATGAAATTTGAAGTTGAACGCCACAAGCAATTTTGTTGAAAAAAATTACTTTTTTTCTTACTCTTTATTTGAGATAACACATTTTTTTGAAAAGGTTTTAATTTATTTATTTGTTTTACTGTTTTATTAAGATACTTTTTACAGTTGTATAACTCGAAACTTATATGCTATAATTCAATCAAATTTTAATCTGCATATTATTTACATATACAACTGTATTTTTGTATATCTTAAAGTAAAATTAAAGTAATAAAATTATCAACTTCTTTTAAAAAAAAGAAGAAAAAAAGTCAAATAGTAGAGTATTATTTGTACAACGTACGATAACTCGAGTAATTCTATCTCTCATCACCCCTTATTGATGCTATAACGTTACGTGCGCAAACCTAGGCGTGCGAGCGCAGCTCACAGGATTCCAAGTTTAAAGTCAATTATCTTTAAAATGATAATGGTTAATGCTTTCAAATTTCGTAATCTTCATAGAAGAATAACATATTACATTTTTAGAAACATCTTATCAGTTTGACTTCATTATCGAACCTCCTTAAGAAACTAGATTTCATTTGATGTATGAAAATGCTTAAAAAAACACTTTTTTTAATAATGACTGATGGATAAAATGAGATAAGAACATAACAATTTTTAAAAAAATGTATGAATATAGAAAATGTGTAGAAAATTTAAAGTAAATTGGCTAAGAATTATTTAATATAACTTACAAAAAATTACTTTTATCATCCCTAGTGTGAGAAATCTATTAAATCCTATTCACCAATACAAAAATTGCATATACATCCTATTCGCAAATAGGATCTTTTTATATTTGAAAAAAGAAATTAATAGGATTTAATAGATTTCTCACACTAGGGATAGAACAAACATAACTGTTTAACCTTAAGGGTCTAAATACCGCTAGGGTGATATGGAAAACTGTAATTCAAAAACGTATATATTGAATTTTTGTTGAAAAAATGTTGTTACTGACTTGAAAAAACAATTAATGATACAAAAGAACACAGTTTTTGTGCTATTAATTACAATGAGATATAACAAAATTAATTTCTTAAAACAAAAAATTTTATATTGGAAAAATTAATTCAGTTTGAGGAAGTTAAGTGCCAATGAATTGGCAGCCATTTCTTATATTTTTATACGAATTCTTAACTTTTCTTTTAGTAATGTATTAGGATTCAAAAGAAAATTTTGCTTTTTTAACCCTTTAACGCCGAGACGGTCGCTTATGACCGCCCATCTTTCGTTGGTCCCCAAAAATCAGCAATTAATAAAGAAGGTTCCAACCCACCTTGACACTTTCGTTTAAATAGAAAAGGAACTATTGGGCACGGTCGACGTGAAAAAAGCGCGTTTTCCTGTCAGGAAAATCAAATTGGTGACCGCACCCTAACAAAATTCGCACAGCTCGAAAAATTGATGCAGATTTTGCTTAAAAAAGATCAGTAGAATATACTTTTTTATAGTTCTACCAATATATTTCATATATAAAATCTTAAATTAGAAAATAGTCACTGTGTGTGGTATTGCATGCTGAAGTTCGGCGGTCGTGCGCGACCGTCCAGGCATATACGGGTAAAATAGTGATAAAAAGGACAATTCATGATACGTCTATTATATAAGGTATTATATAATGTAATCAGCATTTCTAGTGATGAAATAAAAAGAAAAAATCGTGCTGATGCTCCTACAGAATCTAGAATATCTAAAATAACCGACGCTTTATATGATAAGATTATACACCCTCGGTATGTACACCATGGCGAGGAAAATCTGAATGACTGATATAATAATAATCTTATATAATAAATAATGATTTACTGTTCATCAATAAGAAAAACATCTTCAAACTTTTTGATTTTTGGAATAAAGCTAATTTTTACGCCGTAAACGCCTGGACGGTCTCATACGACCGCTGTCAGAAATCGTATTCTAGGTATCTTTTATGCGAGTATAACGGATGGATTCTTAGTTTGGGATCGTTTTAAGCATAATTCAACAGGAAAAAAATTCCTCCCCATCATCAAAGGTCCGTCGGCGTTAAAGGGTTAAGATGTGCTCATTTTTTATAATATTTTCGTTTTTATCTAAAATTCAATGTTTTTAACATTTGTGCGATAAAGAAAGTTAAATAAGTGCGCGCAAAGCAAGGCTAAACGTCAGTAAAAGTCAAAGCTCTATGTGAGTGGTGGATAAAATAAATTATTCTATAAAACAATAAAGGAATCATAAATAATTACGAATTAACTATTATTTAATTATTACTATTTTACTTTAAAGTCATTTTTCTCATCGATTCTTCTTTTACATAACTTCTAGTTGCGTTTTGCGCACCAGATTTTTTTTGTTTTAAATGTGTGGTTATCTACTTTTAAAATACATTTTTTTCTAAATCTATGTTCAGACCTATTGATAAAAGTTTAAATACAAATTTTGACTCGGCAATATCAATAATAAAATACATGATTTTTATGGAAATGAAAAATTAAAAACTTAATTTTGCTATAGAATCTTTTAAGAATCAAATAAAGATAATATTCCTAGTAGCAATTTGCTACATAGATTTCTAAGTTTTGCTTAAAAGAATTTATAATTTCAAGTTGATAAAAACCTGTTGCATAAACGATAATCAAAGTAATCTTTTTTGAAAGTTTTCTGCCTGTACTGATATTCTAAGGGCGGTTTAATGTGTCTAAAAAAAGTATCTTTACAAAAGTATGCAGATACTTTTTTAAAAATATTTTGTGTATCTAGATACATGTATCTTAGATAAGGCCCATAACTGCAATAGATACCTTGCGGATAATGTAATTGGAGCCGCGGTCAGAGCAGAAGAGGCCGAAATTGCCCGGCATTCGCACTATTGTTTCAGCAGCGATGACATGCTATTCCGCAGAAACGGAAAATATTTCTCTTGCTGTTCTCGCAGCGATCCATATCAAGGTTCCTGGAACGAATCACTGTAAAAGTGGCGCGCATTTTGAATGCAGCCCTAACGCTAAGACTGTAATAATTTTTATATTTTAATATTTTACTGTATTTCAATCTTTCTTTACATTTTTTTCTGTAGAAAGATTCAGAATAATTTTGTTCTTTTCCACAATCAATGGAATCTTACTAGTATTATTCTACAGAATAAGTTATGAATAAATAATATAACATAAAATTTTAGTATACTCGTTTTTATTTTTTGAAGATAACATAGATACTCTGTAATAGAATACAACTATGAAGAAAAAATATGCTGGACTTTAAAAATTATGTAAACCTATACATCTACAG
Organism: Gastracanthus pulcherrimus; assembly: GCA_949152435.1. NCBI lineage: Eukaryota > Metazoa > Arthropoda > Insecta > Hymenoptera > Pteromalidae > Gastracanthus > Gastracanthus pulcherrimus. Next base: position 43,132,271 of record OX424574.1, read on the forward strand.
GCCTAAACACTATAATAATCATACTTTAGGCTTGCAATCAGCCACCCAAAAACCCGTAGATATATACAAATTTTTGTATATGAGTTGGTATCGACATATACGGCGGCGACGATTTGGTTGTTTATTTAAACTATGCTATTGTGAAACATTGAGATGTGTTGTTTTCCCTCTGGAAGCATGCACAAAATGTGTTATTCTTCGACGGAAATTTGAAATGTGCTATTCTTCGTCAGGAATTGTTAAAATGTGCTACTCTTCGTGCAATCTTGTAAAATGTGCTTTTCTTCATCGGGAATTTGAAATGTGCTATGCTTCATCAGTAATATGAAATGTGCTACACTGCGTAAGGAGCGACGATATATACGTTGACAGGGTGGTAGACCTAAACATATGCAAAGTTGAAAACTATGAACAAAACTATAAAAGGGCTCGTCCCGTTTATAAATAAATAAAAATAAATAAATAAATAAACACGTTTACCTATAAATGTACAGATGAGTATAATGATCATTTCATCGATGTCAATGAGATGCACGGCTTTATATAGGGTCCTCGTTCAAGGTCGTCCACCTGTCAGTCCCGCGCGACAAGAGAGCTTGCTTGCATAGCGTCCTCTGACTAATAGTAGGTAGTAGTCCACGCCTCGGAATGTCTTTGAAGGCGTACACACACGCGTGCACACGGGCACTACTTTAATGTTGGGGCCTTCTTCACTCGGAGTTTGAGTGTATGTTTTATTTATGTCTGTTTCTTTGGCTTTTTTATCTACTTTTTTTTAATGTTTTTGTCACACGAATAATTTGATTAACCGTTATTCATTGTAAGATTTTCTGAGAATTGCGTGATTGAAACTTGTATTGTATTTTTAAAGACCTTTGATTGGAGAATCAATTGTAAATGCGAAATATGAACTAGTTAAAATTTTTGAAGATCGATAAATTATAATGTTGAACAACAGAAACAGTTTCAGAAATAGAATTAGAATTTTACCTAATACGAAGCTCACTTAATGTCAAATGTCATTAAAACATTATAAAAAATCAGCATTAATGCTTACATCTTTTTGTTCAATAATAAATTTGATCATTAATTTGCTTATCTCTATAGAGTTATTTATTCCGATTTGCAGTAAAACAAAAATTTTATTCTCTTCTAATAGAGTTTCGATTTTTAAAATATATGTTTTTTATACTAATAATACATTCACATTCACTTACAATACTAACAGTTGCATGTTCATTTAAATACATCGTGCCATTCTGAAACTTTTTTAACACTAAATTTACCGGTAGTTATAAGATATGTCTTTTTAAGTTGAAACGATCGGTATTATCCATATGCCATCAGTCTGACCATGCGGCGTAGCACTTCCACAAAAAATGAAATATGATTTAAGATATTAGATGATTATTAAAGAAGTTGGAATCAATTGCAAACTACCCTGGTGGAAAATTAATCTAGAACTATGTAGATCTATCTAGTTGGCAATGGGGATAATCGAGGGCCTCGATAAAACTAGATAATTTTCTACCAGGGTAGTATGAATTATTTTCACTATGTTGAAATTACAAAATCATTGTGAAACCTTATGATACCTAATTTTAGAAAATTCAAAGTTGATTAATAATTTTTTAAATTAAATTTTTGTCAATTATTGTGAGGCTCTCAGCAATCATTTTGAGACTCTCAGCAATCATTTTGAGTTTCCAGAGGGTTCAACATCCCATGTGTAGTTTATGTAACTTTTCATAAGTGTAGGCTAAAGATGCAAATATAATTGTTCCTAGAAATATTGGACCAATCAAAATCACTTATCTAGGTCATGATACAAATCTATAACATTTTCATACAATATGCTTTCTAAAATATATGTGAAGCTTCTTCTTTGATGGAGCAAATGAAGTTTATCTGCTTCTATAAGAATTATAATAGAATGCGTGCAATTTTTATATAAAATTTGAAAGTGTAATTATATTAAGTCGGGTGGAGTCCGTTCATTAGACTGTTTGTTATATATCTGCTAGCACTTTAGAATTTTCATTACAAACAAATAGATAACGAAAAATGTTCATAATTTCGACACTAAATAAAACTAATACTAAAATGAACATATGCAAAATAATTCGACGTCCAAAAAAATGAAGGAAAATTGTATTAATATTATCTCATAAATTTAGAAAAATAATTCATTAGAATAAATAGATATACGACAATGAAAACATGTAACTATTAGAAAAATGATATACAAATGTAAAAATAACATCTTTTTCGAATTTTCAAGCAGTATTACTTTAATTTGTTGAACTTATAATTATTCTACTTATTATATCAATCTTATTCCAAAAATCGTCTCACTAAGGACTCTAAATATTTTCTTTGACTGTTTGTACATTCGTTTTTCTATTTTTGTTGAAACTATTTATTTCTAAGTTGAGTAAATCTAAACTTTGAAAATCGTAATACTCAGCAAATTTATATAAAACAGTCTAATGAACGGAGCCCTCCCTATTAAGTCTTTTAAAGCAGGTTTGTCGTGGATTTGCCCTATGTATTCAATAATTTTTATTTCATACAAAAAATAATCTTTATTGTTCAAACTTTTTACATATTAAAATACACATTTTGAAGATATAAAAATTTTTTTTTTTTTTTTTTACGGATTTTTCTTGACAAAATGGCCGCCTTAAAATTATTTTTTTGTTTGACTGTCGACACGATATCTCACCAACGGATCATCTGAAATCAAAAAACTAAAAAGATTCTTAAAACTTATAGTTTTGGCTATTGCATAGTCTAGGATATTTCATTTTTACCGGAAAAAAACAAAATGGCGGACTTTTGAATTTTTTGGCTCTTTTTTTGCAACATAAATTGTTTATAACTTTTTGAAAAATTTATTGATCGTTATAATCCTAGATCATACAATAGCCAAAACTATAAGTTTTAAGAATCTTTTTAGTTTTTTGATTTCAGATGATCCGTTGGTGAGATATCGTGTCGACAGTCAAACAAAAAAATAATTTTAAGGCGGCCATTTTGTCAAGAAAAATCTGTAAAAAAAAAAAAATTTTATATCTTCAAAATGTGTATTTTAATATGTAAAAAGTTTGAACAATAAAGATTATTTTTTGTATGAAATAAAAATTATTGAATAAATAGGGCAAATCCACGGCAAACCTGCCTTAATTATTTCTATTATAGTTTATGCATATTTCTTACTTCTGGAAATCTAAGCTTTTATAGTATGAAACCGTTACAGAATTAAATTATCGAAAAATTGGTATATCTCTACTGCTCTAAAAAATTCAAAAATATTTTATTTCTAAGTAGCAAATCATTTAATTTTTAAGATTATTTTTCAATTCTTATGTATTATATTTATAATAATATCAATCACATTGCAACATCGAACAAATATCTAAAATACATTTAGTTTTCTCTTTTTTATATTTTTTAGACATTCTCTGTGTTTTTGTTGCACCCTCTGATTTCGAATAGAAATGTAGTTTCCAGAGAATTATATATTTCGAGACACAATCGGGATAATATCCCCCGGAAATTTAAGATTTAAGTTCCCCCTGTTCTCGAAAGTCGGTTACGTTATGTATTCATAACGGCGTCACGGCACGTTGACTTCAAATTTATTATAAGTCACTTTCCAGACTTGGACAGGATAATTTGTAACGATACATTTTTATTCTCTTAATCTATTTTCGATTTGAATTGTCGAAAAATGTTTGATATTTTTAGGTAGTTATACTTGCTTTATGTTAATCTAAAAAAATTTTCCGAAAGGAATCTAATTAAAACAGTAATGCAAGGTTTTACATGAATCTGTAATCACTGCAGCATTCATTTTTCCACATAGATCATAGACTCTTACAGTTATTCAAAATATAAATGTAAGCAAATACAATTTAATCACATTTAAATAAGAGTTATATAAATGTTCTATAATTTAAATTCTGTTTAAATTAGTGGTTCATAACGCGCTCCGTGTGTTTTTTCTTATACTGCGGGTCAAAATATATTCGGGTTATCTTTACTAAAATTAGACCTTGATTAGGATTCTGATACGGACCTGATCAAGACTAGTCTTAACTATACAGCTGTTGATCTAAATCGTTAGGATGATTAGCGAACGGGTTTTCATTTTTCATTCAGATTAGCCTCATTATTTCCTGATCAGTTCCCTAATATAAAAATTGTATGCTCCAAGGCTCCTGTTTTTGTGTGCGTGCTCATGTGCGAGTGTACGTGTTAATTATCATTTTGGTATCTAAGGGTACGTTCATAGTAGCGAGCGCTACACGGGCGTGCATGCGAATGCTGGGGTACTCTTGCGATTACACACAGCAAAGCAAGAAACGGTTCTACATATATTGGATCTCAGTAAATTTATTGCTTAAATATTTCAATATTTCATCAAAGTATAACATGTAGCATTCAAATCGAGTTGAAAAATGTATGTACAAAGATGTCTACCCAGTAAAGCAGTTTTAAATGAATTCTAACCCTTTATTTGAGAAATTTAAGCAGATACATCATCAATAATCCTAATAATGATCGTTCTTTTACACAAGTAATAGTATACGCAAACTTTATAAAATGAATATTCCTGAAAGTAACATATTTTAAGTCGAAAAATGTCGTTAAGATTACAACAATTATATTTAAAATTGATTCAGCTCGATTACATGCATATTACATAATAATTAATAATAAATAAAGCAAGTTTGTATATAGATTTTTCGAAGCTTTTTGATGCTAAGAGTACTTTTTTTACGAAATATTGTAATAGGGATATAAAATAGAAGCATAGCTTATTTTGCTATATGCGTAGTCGCAAGGGTACCTGAGCGTTCACGTGCGCGCTCATGCTACATAGACAGACATATACATTCACGCACACACACATGCACACGCACACGCATACGCACATGCACACACACATACACGCACACATTCAGCGCCAGGGAGCCACCTTAATCAACATTTATAATATTGTAAACTTTATTATTAGCAATACAAAAATGTTACTTGATATGCAAAAGATATTAATTTTTTCATACAATTTAAATATTTTTTTAATACTCTATGCTATACTTTTGCATTAGTTTAAATTACAAAATTTAAATATATAAATTTCGTCATATTAAAAAGTGGACTTGTCATTTTGATTCTTCACCACACAATTGAATAGAATGAATAATTCCATATTGGAACAATTTATAAGATTCGAGAAAGCTAAGTGTCAATGAATTGGCAGCGGTTTTTATTTGGTGTTTGAAACTAGAACATTCATTAACTCATCAATACAAGCATGCTACTTGTCTTTATCTTGCACTTATTCCGTCTACGATAAAGATAATGTTTACACTTTATTTCATTTAAGGGGGTAGTCTCATGAGGAAAATCAGAGGTGTTTTTGGGAATTATACACAAATAATGTATTATTTTAAACGACTCATACTTTTTTGTATATCAATACACACTTGGACAAGTAAAAAATTTGTTTGGTACATTTATATATACAGCAGTCTTGCGCAGTCGACTCGAAATTAGACTCTACAACGGCGGGCATTCTAGCATCCATAAAAAAGATCAAAAACAGAAAAATCAGAAAAATTTAGTTTAAGTATGGCAGTATCATGCGTATGAACCTCAAAAAGTAAAGTTTTACTTTTACTTACTTTATTCTCTAAGTCCCACCAAAACTTTAATTGATTGTTTTTTTGGCATTTTCAGGTTTATACGCATGATACTGTCATACTTTAACTAAATTTTTCTGTTTTTCTTTGTTTTGGCTCTTTTTACACATGCTACAATACCCGCCGTTTTAGGGTCTAATTTCGAGTCTTCTGCGTAAGACTACTGTGTATCTATTATACATATATATATATATATATATATATACTGAAATGTCCCTGCAACCCAGAGTTATCTGCAGATATCTTCGAGTGTCTGTAAAATAACTGTTTTTTTCCAGGTTTGAGGATACTACTTTTAAATATATTAGGTATTGTATGAATACAGGAAATTAATTTTTACTGCGTAGACAAGTTATTACATACATATTATTGACTTTTTAATTAATTATTTAATGATATTAATTAATTTTACCATACATATGTATGTAACAAATTTTTTACGTCGTAAAATAGTACATTAGTAACACGGGCAAAAAGTCGAATATTTTTCCCGCGGGTGAGTTTACTGGCAGTATCACCCGAGGGAAAACCGACTTTTTTCTCGAGTTACATGTAGTACTTTATGCCCATCTCAACTGTGACCACTTTTTGACTCGGAAAGCGGGACTAATGGACTGTTCAAAGATAGTCGAAAATCAGGGTTATTGGTAGAACTTGATGAAATAAAAGAATTTTGACTATTTCGTAGTGAAGTCACTTTTTTCCCGCAGTTGCGGGAAAAAAGCGATTTGCGAGAGAAATGTTTTTTTTCCCGCTAATCACTTTTGCGGGCAAAAAGTGTAATTTTGGTCTCGCTTTTCGGGGATTAAAGTGGCCATTTTCGTTCAGATGGGCATAAATTAATTTCCTGTATCCATGTCATAACTAATGTATTGAAAAGTAATATCCCCCACGCCAGTGGATAAGGAACTTAATAACTATGGTGATTTTATATGATGTGCTGGATCAAGATTTTGAGTTTATTTTTTAAATTAAAGGCATTGCCAAGTATTTGTAACAAAAAAAAAGTTTTGGAATAATTTCTTTTGAAAGGAAGAATTTGTATTGACGCATACAAATAAGCTTTGTGTTTGTGTGCAACGGTGGCGTAATATCAAAGTCCATACAGTGAGAGATACAGAGCAATAATTTTCAGACTTTTATGTATTACAAAGTTAACACTGCGTTTTATCAGCCAAGAATATTTTTTTTAACGTGAACGAATATTTCCTCGATAAGAATGTATTGATGTATAGTAATTTAATTAACGCCCATATGAGCCTGTACATTACATTGACCATATCCATGTAGTTCTAAGATTTGCCGACTGGCAGCGCTGAACCGAGGTTCTTGCACGTAGCGAGTAGAATTCGATGTAACAAACCTTTGTAATACAACTTTGTTTGGCCTAAATTTTATAAACTCACTCGATTTTGTCAATGAAAGGCCTGCCACATTACAATACAGGTAATTAACCCTTTGAAATCTCATAGTTCCCAATATCTCAATACATTTGAATGAAAAATCGGCAACGATGAAAGAATAACGCGTCAATTACGCGGCTAAAACATCCGAGGGACAAAAAGCCGCAGGATGAAGAAGAAGAAGAAGCAAAACGAGCTGCGGGCGAGGCACACGTGCGTGAACTCAATGCCGAAACAAGCTTTGCGAAAAGCCGTTCACGCGCGGAATCCGACTGCCGCTTCTTATATACTCTTAATTTATTTAAGGACGTGCCAAAACTGGCCGGGCTCGCGCGAAAAAAGAGGCGGAGTGAGCCGCCGCGCAGGCGAAAAAGCGACTGCACGTGGATAAAAAGTGTCCGCAGAATCGAGAAGGAGGAAGCTCCTGCGCGGAGAGATCGGCATTCCGTCACCGCTCTCCAGGAACCGCGGAAGAAGCGAGAGCGATATTTAAGGGTTTCGCTTGATGTACTGCATCGCGAATGAGGCTATTTTACACAATATATCCCACCGGGCGTAATCGCGCACGTATAACAAGACGAGCGTCGAGAGAAACGGTTTCTCTCCTCCGCGAGATGCGCGCGCACTACCTACCAGTCTTTGTTTCATTTGTCCGGCCCAAATTTGGCTAGCGTGCGGCCGCGCGATTTCTTCTCTTTCGGACGTATGTACGTGCACACACGGTCGTGGCATGAAGAGAGTGAGTGAGAGAGAGAGAGTGATGGAGGGCGGGAGGCAGAGAAAGATCGTTCTTTAATGAGAAACGTTGTGGTTTTGCCGGAGGAGAGAGAAAGAAAGACAGAGGAGAGAGCGAGAGAGAAAGAGAGAGAGAGAGAGAGAGAGAGAGAGAGAGAGAGGGGGCTGGAGAGCATTCCTCTCGATCATTACCGCGGTGACTGAGAGAAACAATTCGCTTTGTCGAGGAGCTTGTAAGCCGGTGTATCGATGATTCCAAGCTCGATCGACAGGTTGCTTCGAGGTTGAGCGCGCCGAGCGGTGTATCTTACAAAAGTGTAAGGATTAATGATACGTGCGCTTGTACGTACATGAAGGAAATTCTTTGTTAGACCTTTTTTTCTAACTAAGAAGAATGTGCAAATGTAACTCCGGTCATGAAGATCATTTTTTTATTTTTTTTCTAGTTACAAATACGCTTTGGATATGTACGCATATAATAACTTTTAATAAATTATTAATTTCTTTACTATTACTTTATTGTGAAGCAAGAGTGTTTAAACGGCATAATTATAAGTTATCCACAATTCTTGAAAATTTATACTGACTACGACATGATCAAACGCAGTATTTAAGAGAGTTTAAGTAGATAAGGTTATGATCATGCTAGATATCATTTAAAAATATTATGGGTATACGACATACTATACTCACAAAAGTTTTATGTCCTACTGGTATGCATATTAATTCTCATTGAGTTCGTACCAAGACTACACAGATCTCAATCCAGTTAAAGAGTGACAATATGTATGCTTACTTAAATCCACACTGGGAGACTGGCATTCGATTCTAAAAGGAAATACTTTTTTAAAAATTGTGACGCATGAACATACAGTTAACAATTGTTTTATCTTACCCATTTTCATGAGCAGTCACCGGAAAAAATTGCTTGCGTCATTATATACTATTTGCACGCGTGCTTTAATGAAAAGCGCATTTTCACCTACTGCAACAACAGTAGCAGCTCTTTCGGTCTCTCGCGCGTTCCTCTGGATCATTACCTCGACTTGAGAAAGAAACAATTCGCTTTGTCTCGGATGTACCAAGCCGATTCTTCCGCTGCTGTCGATCGACGTATATACGTGCGCTCGCAACGTTAAGCGTCTCGCGCTATCTATCTTGAAGCGCGCGCAGCTCAGCTCCTCCGCATCAAGAATCTTTTTTCGCGGCGGACGTCAATCAAGCGCTCGCAAGCTATCAACGAGAGAGGAAGAGGGAGGGAGAGAGAGAGAGAGAGAGAGAGAGAGAGAGAGAACGATATAGCGCATCGAAAAGAAATTTAATTAGCCTTCAATGTTTGCTCGCTGTCGATTGTTCCGCGAGGCCGAGATCTCGTGCTAAGGGCTCTTTTTCTCTCTCGAGGCGCGAGTGCACGACTCATGCGCTACTTCTGCTTCTCCCGCAGCAGAGACTGTTGTATAGTAGAACTTGCTGTGTATATGTGTGCACTTCGTGTGTTTCTGCGAGTCGTGGTGTCGGGACAAATTAATGCCGCTGCGCTGATTATCGATTCGTCGAGATTAATGGACGATGTTGAATAGTAATTAGTATTCGATGCGATGGCTGTGAGTTATAGGGAGAAAAGAAAACGGTAGATCTTGAAATATTGAATAATCGAGCGTGGAAAAAGTATTAGCTTTTATTCAAGAACCTTGTGTAAGATTGGTACTGGTAAATCCAATAATACGGCAGTGACTGTATTATAATAAGGCAATACTTTTGTGAAGAATTTAGTAATTTTATATTAGATTTTTAATTGGAGTAAAACTTTTTCGGAGATAAACTAATTTTACTGATAGAATGGTATTGCTAATAATTATTCAAATACCAACTTACTTTGATCTAAAGCGTAATATGTTAAATGTCCATATAAACAATGAATTTCACTGCAAGCAATACAAACTATCAATTTAAAGTTAAAGAATCTCGTGCATTATAAATTATAAATAATAACTTTTATCGAAACAACGTTGAAATAATGATGCTCATTTTTTCCAATATTATTAAAATCCTTATTTTCTTAATATCTGCAAGATATTTATAACCCATAATAAAAAGATGTGCTAAGACAAATGCGATTAAATAAACTAATAAGTTACTATAGTTACATATAAACAAAGTACTACTATAATATATTCTTGTCCACCAAAAAGTAATGTAAAATAAGCACAAGTTCACATATATTCCAAAGAAGATCGTATAAAAATTCAAAGTACGTAAAGGATCTCGGGCGCAAGATACACTGCCCCGATAAATCACGAGCCAAAACCTACAGAGTACACGCCGTTTTTAATCAAGAAAAACCATTGGACACTCATGTATAAAATATATTATCTTAATTAAAATATTACAATAAAACTCGTACGAAATAAATCTCTCTCCCTCTCTCGCGCTCACAAAACACCGCTGTGCACGAAAGCCACTTTCGAGACGCGCGCGAGCGCGCAGCGTGCACGCGGCTCTAAAAAGCGATCGATTTCAATTGGGAAAAGAAATTTCTGTCGATTTGTAAGCGATGCGCGCGAGAGACAACAGCGGTGCACATCTCCGGAGAAAAAAGAGAAGAGCAGTGCTGCCACCGACGACTGGGGTCTCCGAATTTCTCTCGCTCGCCTCAGGTGTAATGAAAGTTTATAGCTTGTTGATTTAAGGGGACGAGGATCGATATATACGCGCGGCGCTGCGGGTAACGAATGAGCCAGGCGAGCGACGGGACAGGTGTAGTCAATGCACGCGTAGAGCCATCGGAATGGATGGATTAAGATATGATGACTAATACTGTACTATCCTACTACTGACGACTAATATCGTACTACTTATTATTGAGTTTTGTAAATGTGCACGAGGAGAACACAACACTAAATAGTTCGGTACAATTATAAAAGTTTGAAAAACACTTATTTATCACTGGACTCATTGTAGTAAAGTGCTAGTCCTTGCGAGTATATTTCGTATGGATACGTTTTACTATTATAAGTAAACAATTTTATTTATGAAAGAATATAAATGCTTGCAATTATAATTTTTTATTTTTGTTTTCTTCTTATATAATAGTTACATCGGGTCCTATGGTGGCTCTGTTTACAGAGCGATGAATCCCCACACCTGTGACGCGAGTTCGAATGCTAATCTTTGCGGATTCGTACAAGCACCTCTGTAAAAACGACATGTGCTTTGTTTAGAAATACACTGCAAACTCCCATCGTCAATTAGCATACCGAATGGGAAAACAAATACAGCAACGTTGAATATAGAAAAAGATAAAATAAAATAATAATTAAATGTACATACATCATAGTATGGAATCATTACTTGATAAATAATTTTGGACAGGTATTACGTACTAATATTACTGCAGTACATTTTTCTTATTAAACATTGTATCACAATCATTAAAATATCAAAAAGTGTATATAAAATGATATTAAAAGACAAAAATAGCTCGTGCAGGAATTTTAGAGAGCGTCCCCGCGATTAGCCCCAATCCCGACCCGATTTTCGGACCAACGGAAGTCAGCCCCGATTCCCTGCCTGAATCTTGTCTGATATTCTGAGGTCCGCGTTTATTTATTTTGAGGTTATGATTCTTTCATAAAACAAAGGATTTCCGTACCTGAATCTCGTCCGATCTCCTAATTTTTAGTAAGCAAAGAAAAGTGGGGGATACACGTCGGAATCTAACTAGTATTTCCTATCATCTACTAAGTAATATTGACGTAAGCTGTAGGCAAGATAAATAAATCTCTATATTGAAATTATCATTTATTTTTATTAACATTAAAGTATTCTTTTTATTAATGTTTTCATGTTCATATACTATTATTGTTGTTTTGATAGTAATAACAATAAAGCAAGTGAATCAATTACTGTGACCTTGGATATTTGCATTTAAAAATATATGAAATCATAAATTGCATTTATTTCGACTCTATCGGTCTCCACGAGCACATTTCCCTTTAATTTTGTACCTATCTCATTCTCTTTAATGGAGAGGTGATGAAAATATCATTTCTTCCATCTCCATAGTAGAACTTTTTTAGAAGGCAAATGTAATCAATAAGAGGGAAAATGTTTTGAATTACAAAGCCTACGAAATTTAATTTGCGAAAATAAGGTTTCTTAAACTTCTACTGGGCTCATCAGGAAGTCCCCAAGTATATATATACAGTGAAATAAGTATGGTAGAGTTAACAAATATGTAAATATCACTGTTCGAAAGACAATGTTGCTGAATTTTATGTGAATCACTATTAAAATAACTTAGCTAGAGTTTTATTATCAAATATTTTGAAGTATTCTTCCTATTAAAATAGAGTAATTTACTAATTTTCAGTTTGTTATATGTAACATATAATTTTAGTTATTTCAAAGCACTCGGCACTTCATTACTGATACATACACTTTATTTGCGCTTCATAATGTTCAGTTTCAAAGTTTGATGTATAAAAAAGTAGATTAAAGTAAATTATTTTATTAATAATAACTAGCTTAAACATTACAGAAGACTATACGGTACTTTTTAGATTAACTATATGTTTGTTTTTGTTCTTAAAAAAAATTAATGTTAAAAAATAAAAGTAAATAGAATCAAAATTAAGGTTCACAATTGAGATGAATTTCAATTTCTATAATAATTCAGCTAACTATGTAACTTATAATTGAATTTAATTTCTTAACAGAGAATTCACACTTTGTAATTTTTGTTATAAGAGTTTTAATGAAGTTATTCAAAAAGTTATTAGTCGGTCCCCAGATCTATCATCTTACATATTTTATAAATTATACAATGACAGTAACTGAAAATGGGTAAGTAAGTTACATTCGTATGGTAGAAAGAGAATATACATTTTTAGAATTTATTTGAGTCACTTAAAATAGCTTGGGTAGAGTTTTATTGAGAAAATATTTGTAAGTATTCTTTCAATTAAACTAGCGCAATTTAGTAATTTTCAGTATGTTATATGTAACATGATAGTCAACAGTGAGTTTCGAAAATATTAACATAACATTTTGTAAGAGCGCACTCAAATTTACAAGGCAAGTTCATACAATATAATACTTTTTAGTTGATCTATATATCTTTTATGTTTGTTTCCAAATAGTATTTGTATGAAACAAAAGTAAATAGATTCAAAATCAAGGTTCACAATTAAGATGAGTTTTAATTTTGGTCACATCTTTCTAACCTCAATTTTAAGAACTCGAATAATTACACTTAATGAACATTTTTTAATTTCTTTTTAGTCCTAGATTATCATTTCTAAATAAAGTTCAAACAATCAAACCTCAATAATCTAATTTTATATACCGTTTATTATGCATCAACAGTTGTCATGTCTGTTTGCTGCCTATTTCGTTGTTGTTCAGGCGGCCTGGTAAGTGAGTGTCCATTCCCTGGGGATTAGCACAACCTGCGAAGGCCCTGATCTGCGCGCCATTACATACCTTATAAGGTCCTGTACATGCACCTGATCAAGACCTTAGCTGACTTCTCAGGCACCTGATAAGGGCCTAATTACTGCCTGAACTGAATTTCTATTCGGGAAGTAACAGGTCCGTGTGGTCAAGTGGTTAGAGCATCAGCACAGCACTCTCAGCAGTCTCGAGGTCGTCAGTTCGATTCCATGCATCAATCAAAATATTTTAAAATTTATAATTATTTCTATATTTCTGTTTCGGATAATCATATAATAATTACTGTAAATAAACCTAGTTTAAAAAAGAATTAATACCTGTAGAGTATTCGAGAAGGGAATTAAATAATTATTTCTTTGCTGAAGATTAACATCCGAAAATCGGGTCGGAATCGGGCGTATATTTCTCTAGGCCGAATCGTATAAAAAATGGTATATAAATCGGAACCTGGATCGAGTGAGGTTTTCCAGTCTGATTCCTACCTGACCTACGGAAATATGGTCTGAATCGAGTCTGGTTTACACGAGATTTGCTGCACGGGGGATTTTTATATAGCCCTTTGTATTTATATTCTCATCATATGAATAATGTTTTAAAAATTTATGATGGAAAACAATCATTCTTTAATTAATTAGGCCTTATATTATGCATATTTGTAGTTTTATATACAATATTAAAACAATCGTCAAAATTAGAGGAATTTAAATGATAATATATTTGCAGCGACTTTTTATATAATCTTAATAATATATATGACATACATATGCTTTTTTGTTCACTATCTTAACAATTAATTTTTTATTATTATTGTGCGTTCAGAGAAATTACCTGGACCATACGACGCAGAATTCTCCGTGTATTCGCACCACTGCTGGAATGGTCTTTCCGCGTATGCACTCAAGCGCTTGTAATTGCGCGCGTGCGAGCGCGCCTTATGGCTGCGAAACCATCGCCACAGCGATGTCATTATCATCGACTCGTGCCCGCAGACTTTGGACAAATTTGGCGCGCCGATCGATCCTCGCTGTCCATTCTAATACCTACCGCGTGAGAATGCAGAACCGCGCAGCGACATTATAAAGTATCCAGCGTCACTTTATAGGACTCGATTCCTATACGCGAATACAGTCCCGGTGTGCCTTGCGCAACTCCACGAGTATGCGCTTCGCACACGTTGCATGATTTTAGCTGCTTATGGAGAAAACGGGATTCAGATAGACGCACGCACACGCTCGCGCTAGGAAGAAGGAAATGATCCTTTTATTTGAGAGGCTGTTGCTGCTGCTGCTATTGCAGTTCGAGCTGTAAATTAACGCGCCGATCGGTTAACTAGTCTCGGACACCCCGGGGCGTTCGAGAGAGCGCGCGCGCGCGCGTTCGACGTGTAATTTGTACGGTTTTCTTTCTGTCTGCTTGCAGGCTGTTTTAGAGTAAACACCTTTTTCCCGTGATTGCAGAGAGTTATGACGCACGGGTCTGATAGATGTTAGGAATCGTGGACAGTATTCTTGCAGAAATAGTAAGCCCATAAGAGAATACGAGCGAAAAATATTTCTGATAGGTATAGAATTGACACTTTATACGGTGACGTACAACTCGATGATCAATTATTTAAGATATCGGTATTTTAAGTAATATTTGTTGATAGTTAATAAATAATTATTTTCTCATAACAAAATTCGACTTGTTCTCAAAATAAATCCGTCTTCTCCAGTGTATTTAAGAGATTTCGGAAGAACTTTATAGGAAGTTTTTTGTTCGCTTACTTGACTTTCACATTCGTATAAAAATATACTTATAATTATTAATTCAAAAATATGCAACAGATGCAATAAATTATGAATTTGAAAGTATCTACTTTACAGAAAAATATCCATTTTCCAGTAAAACGAGTAAGCCGGAATTATAAAATTGTCAGATGTTGTATATCTCTTCGCAGTTAATTAGTAAAATTGAATCAATTACAATCAATTACACGTCTATTTACCGCGATGATATATATTCTCTTAATAACATGTAAATGCGCGTAGTGAGTAAAATTAATAAATAATCGTTATATTGAAGCACGTATGACTTAATTGAATAATTGGAATTCATTACAAGCCGCTGCTAATTGCGGATAGTCAGTTGCTTCTTACGTGCTCTCGCGCGCGTAACTGTAGAATCCGTTAATGAAAACTCATTTTTAGAATCCCGCTTAATTTCTTATACGCATCTGAAGAAGCTTCGCGTGCGTATAATGTCTATACATAAACAAAATTTCAAAGGTTCATTGCTCATGCAGAAACGACAAGAATTCCAATAGCATAACTTGGCTACGAGAGAAAAAACGACTGCAAAAAAAACGCAAATCGTCCAGAACATAATTATATTGCGATTAATTTTGGCTCCTTGCGCCATTTGCATATATAGACATATTTCGCTGTGATGGCGATCTGTCCCGGAGTGATCGTGGTCGTGCCGCCAATTACTAAGACGACGATCAATGACCGAGGATCACGGCGAAGACGGATGTCTAATCGGAATTACGCTAATTGACAGAGGGCCAGGGAGAAGAGAGGCGTCGTCGATCGACCAGTCATCTTTCATCTCGTGCTCGTTCCCTCGTACAATCTTTCATTCGAGCGCGCGCCGAAACAACTACGAGAACAACGAGCAAGCGAGCGAGTGAGCGAGACGGAGACATGATTTTTGAGCATCGATCAATTCTGGGCCCTCCTCGGACCCCCTCGACGTGTCGTTTCATGTCTAATGAGACTTCAACATCGACGACAACGTGCAAGAAGGCTGCGGCCCAAAAGGAGAGCGCACGAGCTGTTATTCTCTTCTCGCCCTCACTCCTTCTTTTTCGATGGACGCACTGTTGTTGAAAGAAGTCAGACAACCCTTTAAAAGTAAAAATTTGTTTGACATTATTATATACATAAAATTATACAGACAAATAAAATAAAAAAAGAATTTTCAAGTTATATTATTCAGTTACAATGACACATAAATGGCGGAAGAAGGCTCCTAAAGAGCACACCTTGTTTTCTTTACACCATGTCTTACGCGTTATGTTTAGAAACAGCTTATGAAGTTCTTTTTTGAAGTTATTGTTTACATTAACTTTAAGGGCATGCCTGGGTTAAACCCAAAGAAAGATTTTTTATGAATCCAGAAAACTTTTTATATTTTAAAGCAATCATTGAAAATTCTTATGCTATCAACACACAATTATATCTGAAATTTTACCGTTGTAGAATCTCAAAATCTTGAGCCTACATGTCACAATAAATCATTATTTTCAATATCATATTTACTAAAGTAACTTGGTTCCTCACGCAATTATAAGTGACAATATAAACGAAAAATTTTTTTTCGACAGTTATTCGTTTCCTTTTATTTTATATTATAAAAATATCGGAGTATTTTTTCGTTATTTTTTTTTTATGAAGATCCAATCGATTTTTTGAAAAATAATTTTTAATATTTTTTAATAAATTGATTGGATCTATGAAAAAGGATCATAAGAAAAGCTTTAACAAAAAAGTGCCTAGCTTATTTTGTAATATATGTCAACAGGAGTCGAATAACCGTAGAAAAAAAGTTTTTTGTTCACCATGTTACCTAGAATCGTGTGAAGAACAAAGTTCCTTTAATAAATATGGTATTGAAAATAGTGATTTATTGTGACGCATAGGAATAAGATTTTGAGGTTTTACAACGATTAAATTAAATATATTATTAAGTGTTGATAGTACAAAAATTTTCAGAATGAATACTTTTAAACATAAAAAGTTTTCTGGACTAATACAAAAAAAAAATTTTTTTTGGCTTAACCCAGGCCTGCCTTCTTAAGATCATATAATTATTATGAGATACTTGAAAGTATAACTTTCATTGACTTTTTAATTGCTATTGATGTAAGAGCATTATCTTCGCGTCATTAAAAGTGAGGTTTCAATTTTTAGCTTCGAATGGAGCGTACAAAATAATCTCTGTATGTCAAAAATATTATTATTAATGTAGTATAAATGCGTTTGATAGAGTATAAAATTATCTATCTTTTCCGGCCCGAAATTTTTGATAAAATAATTCCCTTCGTTTTTTATAAACAGTTACAAGGAGTATTGTTTTAAAACTGTTATTTATAGGAAATGTATGATCGAAAATCATTAAAAATATTTTAGATGATTAGTAACATGAAGTACAATATTCAGTAAAATTATCGAGCCATTTTATTTTTCTGTGCTGAGAGGTATTTCACGGTAATTTTTTACTAAACAAAGCTCATTTTTCTTCGTTTTTAAAGAAGATTTGAAATCAAAAAGCATTTATAAGATTTATTGATTCGTTTTTGTTTTATAAAGTTTTTTCATTTTTATGATATTAGATTTCTTTATCAAAAATTTTTTAATTGCAGATTTCTTGGGTAATACGCGGTCATTTTTGGCCAAATTCCTACTAGGGATATAACGTTAGTATACATCATTGAAAAAAAGGCCGTAAGTCGATTTGGATGTAGCATAGCACGTTTTTATATAAGAGTTGTAAAAAGATTAATAGAATATAATAGTTCTAAGCATAATAGGTATTATATATATTTTAACAAATTCAAATAATGTACATTTTTAAGCAATTGTTTTATGTGTAGAAAATTAATAATAGTGTATAAATATTAATATTTTATACGGATCTGAACTTAACAATGTCACATCACCATTTAAGATTCCTCTGTACAAGGGACCAGTTTCACAATACATACATGTACACTTGAGAGTCCCTGATTGCGTACATATAAAGAAACAGTCCACTGCGGATCGCCCGACAGTTCACAGAAGGATTGCCGTACCGCAAAAAAGTTTGAGGAAGAGTTTGAAGACACATTGAATGAAAGAAAAACAGAAGAGTCAAAGAAAGTCGAACGTGCATAAGGCAACAGACGAGACAATAACAGGCGTTATTGGAAACGTTTTTAAGGATGTTCGAGGGACACTGTATTTGGAAGGAGAGTCGGTATAATGGCAAAAACTTATCATTATATGGATAATGAAATACGAGGAAGTGCAATGATAACTAACATCCAACTTTTGCCATTATGATCTTCATTAAATATTTAAATTCTATACTATTATTTAATATTCCTTTGGCAACTTTTACTTAGAACATATATTAACTTTTGCTGTACAATTAAATTTCTTTCAGTGAATGTGATGCAAAGAGGATGTTGTTGACTATTCTAAAATACAATTATAATTCAACATCGATCATTACACAACTATATAAAAATTTCTATGAAGAGATTTTCTAATAAGGTTTATCCAGCTCTAATTTTATTTAAGTATTGAATCAAAATTTCGTTGTAATTAAATTTAACTGATTAATTAGTGACTCATTAATTCATTTTTTATCAGACCTGTTTATAATTAGATGAACTGGTTTGGTTATGGATGCGGTTAAATTTTTTGATCGTTTAAATTCCATCTGTATACGAACTGCAATCCTATATAGTGCTTGTAAAAAGTCAGTTATGTAACATTCATTTTTACACCTGAGAGCAAAATTTATTTATGTAGGTATTGTTTGTGCTATCATGTATATATATATATATATATATATATATATATATATATATATATATATATATATATATATATATATATATATATATATATATATATAATATCGTTATTCATTATTTCTAATATAAAGTAATATATTACCTTTTAAACTTTCATTATTTTTTAAGATTTATATAATAAGTATATGTTACTCATTTACTTCTGACTTTTTTGGATGGTTTCTCATTTACCATAACATTATTCAAATGTAAATTATAATAATCTTATGACTAAATGAGTATATTACAAAATAGTAAAATATAAATATTAAAGCATGCATATTTTTATCGCAAGAATACAAATTTACGTATATAGTAACAAACTTAAATATTACATATCTGTTTTCAGGGGCCAGTATACTTACTCCAATCCCAACCAAAACAAACATTATTCAGAACATTTAAATCCTGAAATTGTAACAAGAGAATCCGCATCACGCATTCGAATCCCCGTCTCCATTCAAGCCATGCATCCTGATCATTTCCCAGCCCCGGAGCTCACGCAAATATTCCGCAATCACGGATCACTTGTCAAATGGGCCGCATATCCCTCGTTATTCGCAAAAGCTTGACTTAAAAGCGACGATCGCGAAATAAAGAGTTGTCACGTCGGAGACAGGACATTAAAGAAGATGTAATAAGAAGAGCAAAAAGTCAAAAAAGGAGAAGTCAAGACGAAGAAGAAGAAGAAGAGGAAGAAGAAGAAAAAGAAGAAGAAGAAGAAGTAGAAGAAGAAGAAGTAGAAGAAGAAGGAGAAGAAGAAGCGTAAGAAAACGAAGCGAGAACAGAGCATTCGGAGAGGACATTTAAATGGTATAGGAAAGAGCGCGAGAGCAAGCGAGAGGGAGAAAAGAAGAGATAGGCCGCGTTGGTACGCTCGCTCGCTCGCGCGCAAGGGGGAAGAATAAGAGAAAAGATCCCGCGCGCCGCCGACTCTCGCATCGGCTCGCCGCCACGAGAGATACACGGTGTGGGAAAGAAGGGGCCAAAGAGTGGATTGAAGATGTAAAGGGGCCCGTGCATCACCTGTGTCGGCCCACGGGTATCGCCGCTGGCGCGTATACACACCACCGGCGCACATGAGAAGAAGAAGAGAGAGAAAGATAGAGAGAGAGAGCGGAGACTCGATCGGCAAACGAAGCTGAGAGACAAAAAGGCGAAAAAGTTGCGAGAGAGCGAGAGGCAGCAGGATGATAAAGGAAGAGCGAGAGAGAGAGATAGAGCGCATTCGCGCGAGTAACAAGAGAACGAGAGAGAAAGAGAAGGAGGAGGAGGAGGAGATGGATAGAGAGATGACGAGAAAAAAGGAGGAAAAGGGAAAAGGAGGATACAGGCGAAGAGGGCCTGGGAAGACGTGTAGAGGGGGGAGGGGGGGTCGGGAACTGCCCGAGGGGAGAGCTGCTGCTGCAGCGTGGTACGTGTGACAAGTGAGACTTCGAACCCCTCGAGTTGTATCAGAAACCTCTGCACTCTAAACGCGAACGCGTTTTGCATAAATCCTTGGTGTATGCTTGTGTGCCTGTGCGAGTATCTGTACTCGCGCGAACTACAGAGATTTAAATCCGTTTTAATAAAACGTGTGATTTTAACATTATTATGTTATAGTTTTATTGTTTTACTGGGTGTTAAGAAAGTTATATATTATTAACCACTTTTTCAGAAAAGAGTGAAAGTTTACAGCGATCTGAAATAACTACGCAAAATAATCGCAAAATAAAATGCATTTATTGCAGTTTAATTTTTTTAATGCAAAGCTCGAGCAAAGCTAGCCTACTATAACATAATATATAGATTTATTTGCTTATTATTAATTAGTTTATTTATTTATTCATATTTTATATGTATTGTTATTAAGTAGCCAACTGAAAATATGATCCTAAGAAGAATTAGATTCTCTACTACCCTTGTAAAAATTAGATCAAAACAGCTGGTCAATTCGAAATCCTTATCATCAAAACGCACAGTTGGTTTTTGAATCGATTAATTAAGGAGCTGCGTGAAATAAAGGACTAACAAGGAGAGTGTCCCACTTGTGAGAAACTAATTTTGGTGAGGCTTTAACAGGTGGTTTCTGGTATCAAAAAATTAACCCATATTTTATTCCAATGCGCCCTTGTTCTCGAGATATGAGATATTACTCCGAATATGTTATTTTAATATAAATATAGTGCCTCTACTTTATATGACTGACTACGTAAGTTTTGACGCCAAAAAAGAATGTTGAAAAGGTAAATAAATGTAGGTAGAAAGAGCTTCAATTTAAACTTTGATTGTAAAAAATATATTAATTCGGTCCTAAGTTATTAATAATTGTAAATGCATGAGAAATCAACAAATTTAAGAGACTAATATTTTGTTATAAAACAAAGCAAATAAATTTGTATAAAACAAATAAATTAAAGTTCTCTCCACTTACATCTATTTAAGTACTTTTGCAGTATTTGTTTAGCATTAAAACTTACGTAGTCGTGATATAAAGTAGAGGTAACATTTTTTATTAAAATACTGAACATTTGTAGCAACGTAGCTTATACTCGTATCTCGAGAATAAGGGCCCATTGGAACGTTATACGGGTACTGGGCTTCATTTTTTGATGCTGAAAATCTTCCAAAGTCTCACCAAAATTCGTTTCCCGCAGGTGGGATACTCCTATTGTAAGTGACATGCGACGATATGTTATAAACATCTTCAACGCCGTTTACAGAAAAAAATTGTTCATGCACCATTATTAAAATATATTTGGCAAATTATATTTAAAAAAATATATATAGGACAGAGGAAAGTATGCATCATTATTATAGGGGAACCAGGTCTAATGCGTTCAGGTATTAAATTACCTCTGCAAAGTTCGCTTGAACTTCAACCTTGGATAAACAATAAACAATAAACAATAATATCTACAGGACGCTATTATTATCATTTGTAGTAATAGACAATTATACAGTTATTTTGTATATTATTTGAATTCATCGATTTTTATATAGATATTCCCTTATTCCATTCCGACCCTCAATTGACATTCTTTTGCGGCAAACAAACCGCCTAAATTGTTCTTATTTCAACAAATACATGGGCGAATTGCAAAAATTCGGGCTGCTCCGAGGTTAAGGTATTTATAGGTGACTATAATATATTAAAAGTATATTAGAAATATCTCCCATGCTTCGAGAAAAAAGTAATGGATTTATCTGTACCAAGCTTTTCACTAGAAAAATTGTCATTTATGCGGGGTTACTTATCAGAAAATGGTCAACGCTTCTACCAGGGTAAGACTGTACAGTGTACATAGTCAGTTTGTTCGCTGATCCTGCTAACAATTATGAAAACATCATCATAAAAACAATAAATTAAGCTGTAAGTCTACCTTAAACTTACATAGTATTATCTGATATCTATATGTAAAACTTTATTATTGTAAAACTAGGTTTAAGATTTTCAAATCTTCTAGATGTATATAATTTTCTGTACTGTCAAATTTTTATAATTTTCATTTTATAACTGTATAGTATGGCAAATTTTTCTTAAATTCCTATAAAAGGTATCAAGTTAAATGATGTGTATAATAATAAATTGAATTTAAGGTGAATATATAACTTACTTAATAAAAAAGTATTGTACAATACATTTTGAAAACAAATTCTATTTTCGTGCCTATTTATTTCACAATATTTTGAACCATCAGTAATATATTTTTAAATTAAAGAATATTATTAAGCTATTTAACAATGTTTATTTAAGAATCCAAATGAAGAATCATGAATAACGACTGGTTATATTTGCAATCGTAAAAAATCGACGTAAACCATTAAGGCCTAAACATCACAGTCAATTACCGTCTTTAAATTAGCAGCTTTTGAGCAAACTCCATAAAAATAATACAATACATCAAAAGAACAATAAAACGCACGACGCTCAAACAAAAACGGCTGGCACAACGGAAAAGAAGCATCCTTTTACTGCATCTCCAAACAACAGTAAATTCATTGTTTTCCACGGCGAGTTTACGACTCGCGCGCGCGCGCGAGGGGCCTTTCATTACCCCCCGAGCGTTAAAACGCGAAAAAGCCCGCGCGCTCGCGCGCTAAAAATAGTCGACGGCAATCTCATTGTACGTACGCGCGATTACACACTCGCGCGTGCACGCGGGTGTGCAGCGGTCCCATAAGATTCTTTGATTGTGCGCTGGCGCGTAGAAGCCTGGAAGAGAAGCGAGAAGAGGCTCGTACATGCGCACGTGTGTGCGCGAACGGCAGTAGATACCCTCCGGCGCTAGTTCGACGGCATTCCTTCCTTCCTCCTCTCCGCTGTATATGTACAGCAGCCGCGACGCAGGCAAGTGAGCCTTTTCATTCTTCTTATCGAGCCTCCCCTCTCTCCGTGTCTCTGTCTTCCTCTCAGCTCTCTTCAGCTGCATTATGTGCTGCAAGCTTCGCTGTCTCCGTTGCTCGCACAGGTGCCGCCGACGAGCCACTGTGCGTCCATGGCCAATTTTAGAACGGGAAGAGAGGACTAAATGCCATCGCCGCCGCGCGGCTTTGTCACCTGCCTGAATTGGTACGCTGGAGCGTGGGGTGAATGAGGAGAATCTCAGAGAAACCTTTAAATTTGATTTTTTCATTGTATTTGCTGTTTGGTAATTGTAATGATGATTTGGACAAATGAGATAACTTTTGATAGGGGAGAACGGGGTAATGCCGGTCATTGGCTAATTCCGGTCACTCTTATTTTCAATAATTTAAACAAGTTTAGGTAATAATTCGAATAGTATATTAAACGCAACATAAAATGCAATTAATCTAATGTCCAAACAACCTTCTACTAAGTTTTATTAAGGAATTATACACAATCAAAGTGTAGGCCTACATTTCTTATAAGAAATCTGGTCTATAAAATAAGCTTTTATGCATATTATTTGTTGCTTTATGCAGTTATTTTTTGCATCTTTATTAATTTGAACAATCTAAGAATACAAAGTAGTGAAGAAAAAAGAGTATAAACCTATTACTTTTTTATCATTTCAATTTAAATTACTAAGTAGAATGGGGGTAATCCCGGTCACAATGTTATTTATATGACGCTCCCGAAAGTGAGGCTAAGAAAACGTTTCGCTGTGCTCTCAGGTAGGGTAACTTTGCTTAAGTGTTTTTGATTGAATATAGGTTATGTTATTATATGTTTCACTATGTAAGTGCGAATAATAATGCGACGGATCATATAAAAGTAAATATAATTGATTTAAAGAAATTTTTCACCTATAAAAGTAACTTTCTAATAGTGATCGGAATTATACTCGTACCAAGGCTGACTGGTATTTCTCTTTGATGTGAAGTAAATTTGGTCAAAATGCTTTTTTTTATTTCGACTTCTTGCTTCGATATCTTACATTTTTATATTAAACCAATAAGAAATATTTATAGTCAATGGTCTGAACTAACATAATAATTATATAAAGTTAAAAAAAAACAATTTGAAAGTGGAAATAACAAGCACGTTTGCTTAGGTGACCGGCAATACCCCATCCTCCCCTATTGTTTAACTTGTTTAGCGCAGCGTGGCTTCGATTTTAATTTTCATTTGTATGAAACAATTTGTTGTACCACTGAGAGGCTAGTAATTGGGTATTTTTGCATGAATTTCAAAAATGCAAAAATGAGTTAGAGAATCTTTCATTATTGACAATGAATCTTCATGAAATTTGAAAAAAAAAATAAGACATTGCACGATTTTTAAAACGTAATAATCTTTAAATGAAAAGTGCTCAAGCATTGAAGAAATGAAAAAAAATTTACAAAAATCATGGTCTCATATGTATATTTTGATTGAATTATTAATTTTAATGTGCAAAAGCTAAAAAGTTCAATCGTTTACCTCATTTTTACCGAATTATTGAGAAGCGGGCGTTAAAATTTTGCATCGACCGCGAACGACTTTTATCAACCGCTGGCAGCTTGTATCGCCCTATGACAATCTTTATGTTACTTACTCAACCTTAACTAATTAATTCTTTTAAATGACAGTTTTGTACATGATAAAAATATAACCGAGATAAGTTAACAATGTTATAAATTTAGAGTTATTTCTAACCGTTACATAATAAACTTGTGATACACTCTTTTGTCCAACCTTTCACAATTAATTTAGTACACTGAGAAAAAAGAGTACTTGTATCAAATGATAGTCATTAACTATAAATAATCATGGATTTGAATATAGCAAATTGAATATTCATTAACAGTTAATGCCTGGGTACTTGAACTCCTGGGTACCATCTCAATTGTTATTTTTGCGCCGCTTGCAGCTTAACCCTTTACGCTTGTGGCTGATATACACCAACAATAGCTTTTGTTGCTAGTATTTGGCAATTATACAGATTCTGCTTTTAGTTTAGTGCTTAGGAAGAATCTCTTTATGACAGGAAAACGTAAAATAAACTCTCATTATCCGTTTGTATCTTTCACACATGCAATAGTTCGCTTGCTTTTTCAGCGGCTACCGAGCGAGCGAGTTCTTCACTGTTAATCAATCTGTCATTTGATGTGAATAAAAAATGTTTTGGAGACTCAAATAAATAATTTATTTAATGCGAAGAAACGTTTTTCTCATTACTCAATATACTTTAAATGAGGATATATTTTTATTATTTACTTTGAGTCCACAGCAAAAATTTAAATTTAATTATGATAACTTTCATGCACCGCCGTTTTATTTAAAAAAAAATTGTAATCTACGAAGGCATATCAGCTACTGGTCACTTAATAAAATACTTAAAATAAGAATGTTTCAAATGCCCGAGAGATATACAAAAATATTTGGATGAGTCTTGATTCACGCTCAATCCGGTTTTCTTACGTACGCGATCTTTCTTCGCCCTGCGTTACATTAACATGCGAGAAAGCTGAAAAATAAAGTATTACGGTTCTCTGTTAGTCCTTTCGTTTCTCCCGATTTTCTTTCCCCTTTCCTTTTCTTTTCCAAAGGGGACCGAACTTAGAAGAATTTCCCTAGAGTAATTAAAGTCGGAATACTTAAATAGAAAATTATTTATTTTTATTGCCTCTCTCTCTTTCTGTTCTCCCGCTGAGATATTTCTATCTGCGTGGCAAGTGACGCGTGTTGTAAATCACGGGCCTCCTTATCAGTGACTGAAGGTGCCGAGCATTAGCCACTGGTAACCGCTCTTATATGCGCTACTCGAGCGCAGCTCGCGGCGCTCTTGGCCGTATGTGTATACGGCGCAGCGAGAAATCGAGAAATAACTTACGAGCGGTTTTACTATGTACGCGAACAGGTTTCCACGGATTGTTTATTTCTTTGTCAATATAATATAGCCTGGCCGCCGATACGACGACGCGCCGGTGAAAAATTAGTCAATTTCAACATCCTTTTTCTTCTTTCTTTTTTTTTTCCTGCATATAGCCGATGGCCCAGATCGTCAGCGCTCGCATTTTACGTTCATTTGAATAATTGAATCGAATGTCAACGGCCGATCCCGCCGCGTAATGTACGGCGAAGACCTATGCATACGTGGACTTGTAGTCTTACATTTGCATTTTAACGTTGCGTTGTTTAATGCCACGTATTTATAGATGAAAAATCTCTATGGTAACATATAAATGTCATATTAAAGTTATTTTGTAAATAAAACTTTCATTTTAATTAAATTCAATTAAAAATAATTTAATTGCACACATACATATGTGTCGAGTAATAACGGCATTTAATTCGATGAAAACATAATATACGTTTATTAATTAAAAGTAGCTTAAAATAATTTCAAAATAAACATCATTAAAAGGAATTTTATTTTATCATATGATCTAATTAATGTCCACTGTTTATTTCGTGATGTAAATTGCATCAGGCTAATATAGCATATTTTTATTCTAAAACGAATTATAGCACCTACGCAACATTACATTTATCATTCTTACCTTAAAATTTGCATTTTTTTATTATTTACTTCATTTAAATAAACTTTTATACATTCTACCCTCTAAGTATATAATATTTGGTTAAATCATTGTTTTATACATACAACCATTTTAAAATAAATTGTAAATCGATGATTCTCTGAAAATATCTATATATAATATTATATTAGTGATTTCGCCCTAACTTACCCACTTTCGATCCACGCCTCTTATATATAGTTAACTATAAATATTTCATTTGTATTGATATAAAACTCAAAATAGCTAATTATCGTTAAAACAAGATGCATACTTTTTGTCCTGCAGTTTGCGATAAAATATTGATGACAATAGTATCTACACTGAAAACACATTAGTTTGCTATAAAGTTACATTGTAAAGGTGGATTCTCAAACTATATCTTATGCGTAACTTTAACATTTAACGGTGGTTACCTTGAATTATTAGCAGGAAACTTCTTTTTTTGACAAATGTCAACTTTTTAGAGGCTTACTTTTGATATTTCAAATCTTTACGAAATTTAGAACCACCCTACTGTTTATTTACAAGTTTCATATTACTTTGGTGGGCTGCAAGAGACAGCTAATTAAATGCAAAGTGGCAGTTCCGTAACACATAATAGTAAATATTATTAATAACTCAACTTCGAAGGGTGCAAACAAATTTTTTAAAAATGAAAATGTAAATAGATATAAAGATTTACAATTTAAGATATGCAGCGTTTAAAATGATAAGTTGAATCACTAATTTTTGCATATTTTTTGCGCATTTGATCACTATACTTGACCGTTAATAACTTTAAATCTACTTAATTAATTGTACTTGATGCAGCACGTTTCAAATTGCTACTGATTATGTCTACTTTTATTTTTATTGTTGGAAAAAAATTTCGTACCCTTAGGAGCTGAGTTATTATTAATTATTGTATGTTTCATATTGTTAGGTCCGTAGTGCTAAAATGTGAGGTAACTTTTTACGAAAAGAATTTGTTGTGTTTTTCGCTTAGATACTTGTTTTGTATGTTATTATAAGTAGAATAAACTGGATAAGTTATGGCGGAATCAAGTATATATATTCATATATTGTAAATTGTCGTATGAAAGCTGTCGAGAAACATCTCTAATGTCCTTTCTAGACCTTTCAATAGAGTCTTACTTTCACTTTCAAAGTGGAATAAAATTAATACAATCATAACCAGATAAATGTTTAAAAGTCTAATGAATAGAGAAAAATTTTCTCTATTTTTACATACTCTACACTATTTAACGATAAACGTGACGGCGATACCCTGTATTAAAGTCTAGGTGTAGAAGGGGCATAATAGAGAAATAAATATTCAATACTAATGGGTTTACTAAAAAGAAGGGACACTTTTTTAATCAAGATTACAATTTTTTAAATGTATATATTTTTGTAAAAATGACACCTTGAATTATTGTTTCATACTTGCCATCAAAATTGAGTTATTTTAATAAAATTTAGTAAAATTCTGTTATAAAGTACTTATATTGGAATTTTTAAAAGATTAAAATTGTTTTCGGAGATACACGGAGTTCAGTTTTTTGAGAGAAATAAGTCACTAAAAGTATAAGTTTTTAAGGTTTTATTGTTGTGTAAAGCTAAAAAACTATTTACAATCGATTAAACCTAGTGGAATATTAAAATCTAAATTATACAAAAATAATTAAGCAGAGATACAAACTAACATTCTTGTGGAGAATCGCACAATTATGATACTTTTATATTGATTAAATATGATTCTTAAATATTAATTTCTATCAAGTGCATTAATCAAAGTAAAGTAGCTAAGATGTTAAAAAGCTTAATAATTTATTTGCATTATTTTAAATCCGTAAAATTAAATTTTATATTTTTCTTAAATACTTTCAGTAAAAATTAAAAAAAATAAGAATTAAATTTGCAATGTAGTTGTTTGCAGTATTTTCTTACTGCGTAAAATTCAATTTAATGCACCTTTCTATACTGCAGAAGAAGTTATTAAAAATGTTATTTTTCAAATTTAAAAAGGTTTCTACAATCTACTTACCATACAGAGTAAGCCAATTACTGAGCCGCGTACCAATTACAGTGTCCTTCGATATTATTATTTAAAAATTTATAAAATCTTATACATACTCAGTAAAATAGTACGTTTTAATATTAAGTACTATTTCACTAAGTTAACTACGTGATTAATAAGTTTTGAAATAAAAATATTGCAGAGCATAGTAATTGGTGCAGGACACAGTACTTGGCTCACTTACCCTAAATATAATAAGAAATTACGGTACATTTTCCTTTCCTTACGCAGCCTTTCAACTCCCTTCTTTATTTAATTTTAAGAAATGCGATGAAAAGTCAAAACTTATAAAAATTGTCTATCTTATCTAAGATAATATTATTGTATTATGATGAAGCAATGTATACATTTTTTGGATTATTATTTCTGTACTGTATACACTAAAATCAAAATAATACTAAAGAAAAAATATTATTAGTAGAAAAGCAAAAAGAAAAGCCATCAAAATGAATTGAATCGCGGTGCTAAGCACAAAGGAAGTAAGATGGAAAAGGGGGAAAAAGCATAAAAGAAAAGAGAGAGAGAGAAAGAGAGAGAGAGAGAGAGAGAGAGAGAGAGGCATAGAGAGACAGGAGAAGAAAAACAAAAGGACGAAGAGGAAGAAAGAATGTAATCTGCGTATGGTCAACCGTATCACGCAGCAGTAGCAGCGGAGGCTCCTCTTAGTCTACAATCTGTCTTACATATTCATTATAGCTGCAGGGTGAACGGGTATTATCTTAGATGGTTGGTTCGGAACAGCGTATAGCTTGTAATTTTCAGTGGTCCCCACCTTCGATCGTTCTCTTTCTCCTTTCGCATGCCCCTCGCTCCTCCTCATCCTCATCCTCATCCTCATCCTTCCTTTACTTGCTCTCTCTTGTATCTTTGTCTCTCTCTCTCTCTCTCATTCTCTCTCTCTCCCTCCTATCTCTCTCTCCCTCTCTCTCTCTCTCTCTCTCTCTTGCTCACACTTATTACCTTTTCTCCTGCAGCGATCGTTTTTCCCTCTCGCGGGAGAGAAAGAGAGACGAAGCGTTTTTGGAAGTATTTTGCGTTCTCTTTATGCTTCATTATGTAGATAAAATCGTTGCTTCGAAACATTGTTACGGGTAACGATATTTTATTTGAATGGTCGTAAAATTTAAGTGCCTACTTTGAAATTAAAGCACAAATAAATATTGTAATTTACGAGTTAGCCTAACATGCTTTAAAACGTATATATTTTGTAGTAAATTTTCATTAAGTCCGACAGTGAGCATGCAAAAGTATTCAGTGACAATTTAAATAAAATTTATATAAGTGCTTTATAGCATTGTATTTTTCCGACCTATTTTATTAATGTCATATTTCAATCCTTTTGCATCGTAAATGACTTAAAAGTTGATTACAACATTACATTGTTAGAATATAACACTGGATTTTACAATCACATCGTTGCTTATTTTTAAATAACATTATTCATATATTAACTATTATCTTACTATTTATTAATTTATATATTGTACTTGAAGTAATGGAGCATTCTTTAATACAAAACCTATGTAAAACTATTTATCTTTTATTTATTATATTATTTTACATAAAAGAGAACAAAAATCATATAAAAAATTCATAGTAGTTAATGAAAATTTGTATAAATTGAGTTTAATATGGAATTATTTACAACTGAATAAATTGTAGCATTAAAATGAAACTTTAAAGTTTAAATTAATGAATATTTTTTATGTAATTAAAATAACATATATGTATGCGACTAAATTACTCAGCATGATGTATTGAAAAATGAATTCATGTTATCTCTGTACACTCCCATTAAAAATGAGTTTGCTCTACAAAACATCCTCGATCTTCGAATTTCCAAGTCAAGAACAATCAATTTCCGTCACACATGCGATGTTAAACAAATTTATTAAACTCTTAATCGCACGTCCAGAAACAAACTCAAAAAACACATCTGGTTTACTATACCCGTATAACACACCACTCCAACAAGTGCAGAACCACAAAAATCGCGAGGCTCGCCGCACAGTAATAAAAAAAATCTTTTTGGACACCATAGGTATCCGCGCTCTGCAACAGCGAGTCCAATCGCGATTACCCAGATACTATCTCACTCTCCATCTTCTTCTTCGTTCTCTCCTCGTCTTTATACGTCCTTCTCTTTCTCTATCTCCCCTCTCTTTCCCCCTCTCTCTCACTCTGTCTCACCCTGTATCATTCGCACTGCTGCACAAAGGCGATCGCTCGCTCGCGGTGGAAATCGTTTGACGATCCGGGAATCTCAGGCATCCGCAGCGGCGCCTTCTCTGGTGAACAATCGAGTTTCGTCGACGCGCGCCATTGAAAACTCGCTCTATCTCTCTCCCCCGATGGATACGATCGCGGGGAGAGAGCACGCGCGCGTAAAAACGTCCAATTGTGAACTTGCGAACATCGGCGCACACGCGTTGCAATGTGTATGGCGAGAACGGCTCGGCGTTGAGCAAGAAATGTCGCGCGCGGCGAGCATTCGCGGACGCGTCGGGGAGCAAGCTCATTCGGCGCCTTTTACCTCGATCTCATTTGCATATCCAGCTTTTCCGATCGCGCGAAAAATTAATTAAACTGCCGGTGTAAGAAGTGGTTTTCTTTCGACAATTTTATTTTATGTTTAGACCTAAGTCGCTGAATGTAATTCGAGTATAATTAATTGGAGATCGGTAGATCGTTCCTGTAGGCGTTTCTGTAGGACAACGTTGAAAAATGGTTGGGTTAATTGAAGAAAGGACTTTAAACGAATACTTGTGTACTATATTTTTGAAAAATTTTACGAATTTTTAATTTACATTTTAAGAAGCTAACATTTTTATTTCATATTGAGTGTTACGATTTTTTAGTTAAATTAATTATTTTTAGATTTCATGAAACAATTTTTTTTAATTAAAAATGCTAGTATAGAAGTTGCGTAAATAATTTTAGAATGTTTAGATTTTAAACAATTCTTTAGTGAAATCAAAATATATTAATTCATGATTAGATTACTTGGAGAATGCGTCACATTATAATAAATTAATTTCATTACAGTTATCTATTGAACGCAATAAAAGAAGTGGTAATATTAAATTTATTTCTAAATATTAGAAAAACTTTCTTTTTTTTTAATAAAACAGCAATAATTATAAAAAATTCTGTAAAGATTTTTCTTAATTTATTGTCTTCCAGAAACAATGTACCTCTTCTATAATACATTTCTAATATTTTGTATAAGATATTTATAAAACATTAACTCCCAGTAATGAATATTTTACTATCTTTCATAAAATATTGAGAAACAGCATGAATTGATAAGAATAGGCAAAGCTATAGAACACAAATCACTAATTAGATTTGAAAAGGTCGAACGTACCTCGCCTGTATGCATGGAGGCGTCAAGTGCAGCATCAAAAGAGCCGTGTTCTCAGACAGAAGCAGCACGTTCTACGAAACGTGACGCATGTTAACATCGACTTCATGTATATTTAGGGTTCTAGTTTACCCACTTGCTTAAATTTTGAATAGTGTTTGTAGTTCATACAAATTCCAAGCCTCCAAAGATCAAATTATCTCCAGTGTTGTATTAACATTCTTAATCTTGAATTAAAAGTTTATAAACATTTTTGAAAAAAGAATCATTTTATCTATATTACTTATCATAAAATACGGCAGTAGTTTGCCCAGCACTGGTAATTTCTTAAAAGGCAACTTTTAAGTTTTGTGAAAAAAAGATTACTTACTATCATTAATGATTTTTTCTATAAAAGATTTGTATGTAACTTGTATGAATTTCGTTACTACAATGCTTGTAAATTAAGCTATTGAAACCCAATAATAATCTTTCCAGCATAGGCGTACACTTATTGTGCAGAATGTTATCACTTTCAGATCAAATGTGCAACCAACTACTTTGAAAATTATATATATAGTGCAAAATTTGCATGGAGATCACAAGTCATTTAAAGTCCAGAAGCTATCTTACGACATGAATATGTACAATGTTAGTTTGTTAAAGCCAACCACTTACATTTTTAAAACATTAATCGTTCAGTCCTGCAATCATATGCAGTATACAAAATGTGAATTACAGCTAAAATCAAATGACTAAAATTATTCTATCAACTTCAATTCTAATTATAATACATAATTACAAAATATAGTTCCACTCTCAGTCTGATTTCACAATGTACACAATAAAAAAGGCCGAAAGAAAAATCACTAAACAACATCTGCGCCACGTCCCAACCAGCGTGTCGTGCGATAAAAATTGCTCGTTAATGCGCATTAAAATTCAGGAAAAAAAGCCGCTCATAAGCTGCGCGCATAAAACGAGAAAACAAGCGGGCGCGCGCGCTTAGCCACATAGGAAAAGAGAGACATATACCAAGCGCAAGAAAAAAAAGCGCACTCAAGACAAGCTCAGTGTGATTTGTGGAGTAAAACGAGTGATCAAGTGGATAATGCGCGAGGTTCGCATGAATGAGGCGACTCGCGAAGTGAAAACGCTCTTTGCGCGCACTTTTCGAAGTGTCGTACATAACGAGCGCGCGCGCGCGGGGTGATACGCTTTCTAATTACCAGAGCCGAGGCTTGACACGGGGCTCGCGACAGAATCGCGACACATTTCGCGAATTTCCTACGCGAAACACCTTGCTGCCCCGCCGAGGGGAGACCGGTTTCGGGCCGCCCGCGACTGCATTAACAAACGCGCGGCGAGAAAAATCAAAATAAACTAAATAAGGCAGCTTGGAAATTGCCACCTGTGCAAAGTGAAAATTCCTATTAATGCATTTTTCACTATGCTAATATCACTGCATTGAAGCTTGTATACTTGTTTATTTATTCTTTTTCTTATTTTACCTATTGCGAGTTGGATTTACACTTCCTACATTAGTGCTCGCGATTTCTTTTTCGCTCGAGTTTGCACAGCAAACTGTAAAAGGCGGACGAGAAAAATCTGTCGTTTTGTAATATACGGAGGAATTGAGAGTCGCGCATATGTGTAGCGAAAAAATATTTATTGTGAAAAAAGAAAGTCGAATGAATTTATCGGATTTAATTAACGGATTGTATATCTATGTGTGCGAGGTGAATAAACCACTTGTCCAAAGTGCATACGCAATTATTATTTGCAATAATTTATTGTATAATTATGTAGAAATTGTTGTACCTGTTTTGAAAAAAATTTGTACACATTCAAATTTACATAAAACAACAAGAATGACGTAGCTGGTATAAAAAGCTACTTTTATTTAAATGAGAATGATTAATGATAATTCAAATGATTATATGCCGTATAAGGTACATTATTAGTGTATAATGTGTAAAGCATGCAGTATCTCAAAGGAGGATACAATTCAAAGTTATAAAAATAATGTTAATAATCTTTCATTTTACCTTTCTTATTTATTATTATGACTAGTAAAAGTATTGTCATATAATGTTTTATTTTATCAGGTTCAAATTTATTGTTATTATATTTTCTGCAATAAAAGATAAATTTGTATTAAAAAATTGATGGATAACTTAAATTAGTTATCAGTCTTGTAATAATCGTAAATGCTTTATAGTTATTGCATTTATAAATAATGCATTTAAGAAGAACGTTATATGAATTGTTATAATATTACTTTAATTTCTGTAAAAATATAAGTATACACTTTTTAAATTTAATAAAAATCACATGGTCGTTATCTATGCATGTATTTTCAATAGGATATGCATTTGATAAGATGTGCCGAGTAGAAACGTGTTCGTCTTCATTACAATTAAATCCTACAATTAACGATTCTCTATGTCATGTTTATAAACCATTTATCTTTTCATATGAAAAATAATAGCATTATTCAGATTAACAATAAGTTTGCTTCATGAATCAAAAGTTACTTAAAACGATTTATAACGCCAGCCAAAAGAAAATCAATCAATCAAGTATAAAAATTGAATCTCAAATCCATCAGCCACTAATTCCTTTACGCATATAACACATAAATAATTTGTTTCAGGCTCTACCTATATCTCTCTCGCTCGCGCTCGTGCATGTAAGGGCAGCATTTACAATTCTAATTCGGCGGCATAGATTGCGAAGCGCGCCCGTCTACCAGTGTTTCTTCCCCGAGGGAAACGGAAGCATACACCTGTCAGCCAAGTCGAGGCGCAGCAGCAGAGCAGCAGCAGCAGCAGCAGCAGAGCGAAGCAGCGGAGAAACAGCGAGAGACAGAGAAGGATAGGTACTCGCGTATATATACAAGGCGCAAGGCGCGGCAGTGGGTGGGTGGAAAGTGCAGTGCACCAGCAGAAGCGGCAACAATAATCAATGGAGTTGCTGCATTGGGGTGTGGCGCCGGGGCGCTTCCTTGCTGTCCGCGCGACGCACACAGAACTTCGATCGAACTGAGTCCTTGCGCGCGACATCCCTCCCACCCGGTGCAGCTCGCACCTCTGTCTTCTTTCTATAGGCGTCTCCGTCTGTCTCTCCCACCCCAGTTCACGGCTACCCTCCCCTCGCATGGCTTTCCCGGCAACCTTTCCTAGCATCCTCCTTCTCTTCCTCCTCCTCCTGCGGAGGAGCGCCCGGGTGCAGCGTCGTCGTCGTGAATATCGACGGGTGGCGGCGAAGCCGGCGTCTACCGTCGCTCTATACGGTATTCCTTTGACGTGTGGATACTATGGATGTATTCAAAGTGTAATGTCATGAAAATCCAATGTTTTCAGATGCTTTGCTGGAGGCTTCTTTTTTCGATTTTCTACCTGAAACGTGAACTGTTTGACAGCTTATTTTCGTGTGTGCCATCAGTATATTTTTTACAATGTCTGAGTCTTTCTATCTTTGACACGGTAAACTATAGGAAATCGAAAATAACTCTCTCGTATAATAATGCATATATGTCATTTAAAATACAACTATATACATACCTATATTTTTTATACGTTAAAAATAATAAATGTACAAACATTTACTTGTAAACCACCTATGCATATTTCGTTTATCAAAGTGATCTACAATTATGTGTTATATATTTTTAACAAATAAATAGTAGAGACTTAAAACTTTTTTCTAAATATTCGTGTTCGCAAATAGTCATAGAAGTTTTTGTATAATTTATCATTTTCAATCTTAATGATTGTAGTGAATTATTCTTCTACTCAAATAGGCATAGAAGTTTATGTATAATTTGTTATTTTTAATATTAATGAATTTTACTAACAAAGAGATGATGAGAGATGCGGATTCTAAATTTTCATGAAACTTTAAGAATCTTTTCCTCGTGCCTTATATTGAAAGTCAGCACTCGTAGTATGTTTAAGTATTTAAACAAAAATTTCCTTCTGTATAAAGTGAAAAACATAAAAAAAATTAATTCTCTTAATTTTTACTACTGAATGCCTGATAAAATCATGATTGTTTCACTTATTTTATCGGATTTGACCCACTATTTTTAAAGTTTTCCTTCACTTGCCCATATTAAATTTTTGTTTAATGTTCATATTTTGACAAACTCTAAACAATAGAGTCATATTTGTACGTCCCCCCGCGTCCCCTTACTTACTACGCATCCTTGGGCATCCTCATTTGAAATTCTGAAATATATCTGAAAAGTATAGGTCTTATAGAAGTTAATCATCGCAAACCTTAATTAAACGAATGAAAATCAGAACCACGCTTGTACAGTAATTAAAAATAACCTATACTATCGTTGAATATCAGCAACAACTCCTCGTACACAAAATAAACTATTTGCCCCATGCAAGATGATTAAGACGTTAATAGACATCCCACACATAACGCAATAAATCTCTCTCTGGTTGGATAGAACTCGCGAGTCGTGAAGCCAGCCCGCACTAATACAAATACATCCACCATCTCGTTATACGAAATATAATAGAAGACTAAGAAGTGAGCGAACGCGAAATCTTATCATATCGCGGCCGACAGCACACAGCGTCATCGCTCTCTCCTATAAAGGAGGATGCGCGGCTCACGCAAAAATCACTCTCGCTCTACCTCTCTCTCTCTCCCTTTCTCTGCTATACAGCAACGCCGATGACATGTCTTACGAACGACGCCATAACTCACTCGGCTGTGTTCATAAATCATCCGCCGGTGTAGGCTACCGTGCAACAGTTTGCTTTATACATCATCAGTTTTGCGATCCCACTCGCTTTTAGCTCTCTTTCTCTCTTGGTTGGAGAAGCTTCGATTCCGTGATGCACGCTGCCGCCGCCGCGTACGCAAAGCTTTGGCAACTATTACACAATCTGCAGCTGGTGTACACACTAATACTCTGCAGAGCAAGAGAGATATGCATTTGCGCAGTTTATCGTGAATATCGATGGAGATACAGCTAGCACAAATTGATAATAACGCTGCAAGGCACTGCGGAACGAGCGCGAACTACGGTGGGTTCCTCTATATACAGCATATGCCACATCGTACGCGCGTATATATATAGACGTGAGTGTGCATGGTGCCAAAGCGGCGAATAACCAAAGACCCCCGCGCGCGCGTCGTATATGTACACACAAGATACGATTAAACTTTCATAATGTTCGCTTCCTCCCGACAAGTGCACGCGCATAGTATAGATATGGCGCTTTTGCATAATGTATGCGCGTCCTTGTAACTGTCTAATTTCGCGATGCTTACAAACTCCAGTTTTCGATAAATTCTTTAATATATCCGAGATATATCACACCAAGCGCAACGAATTAATCAGCGCCAGCAGCTCGACCGAGCGGCTCCTATATAAGATTTATCCAGCGAATGCGTAAGCAATGCAGAGTTAAAAATCGGAGACCGGCTATTCAGAACTGACGTTTACAGACAACCTTGCGTGCAATTCACTTTCATTTGTGAGTCATGATAGTTATCATTACGCAAAAATGAGTTTTGGCTTTTTATTCGACAAACAATTGAGTTTTTAACCGACTTCGAAAAAGGAGATGGTTCTCAATTCGACCTATATATTTTTGAAGTGAGACTTCTTATGATGCGCCTCCGTATTTTGGATGGGGTATGAATTGATGAAAAGCGTCACGTTCGAATCGTCAGATAATGACAGATTTTCACAAACAGGCGAGCAGTTACCATGGTAACGGTCAATCAAAAACTCATAGGAACGGTCTATCACACTCGCCGCTCTCGCATATAACCTCCCTCAAAAACTCCCGAAATGTTGTGATATTTGAGAAATATATGAGAAGTGCTAAAATAACAATCCGTTGACATTGTTTGCTGAACTTACATAGCATTTACTCTGGTTTACCATATTGTCAATCAAATTCAGATTGTTGATAATCAAATGGCGCCATCAGCTCCATGCGCTTGTGATTATATAATATAAAGTAGCATATGATTACATTTACTTTTAAGAATGAAGAATAAAATGAGTTTCTACCGTCTTTCACTGCTTTTAGGATAAGCGTAGTATGGACTATAGATTTGCTAGATATTTTCCGTACTTTTCTGAACCGATTTGGAAAACTTAACCAATTTGGATAAACTTCTTTTTCAATGAAAGAGGATGATCATACAGAGGTCCCATTGCATCACTCAACCAGTATCGGTGCCAGTACTACGTCAGTACTGGCGTTTTGTTATCTTCGTCCGCCGATTATTCCGAAACTACTGAACCGATTTGGATAAACTTCTGGATTTGGATAAATAAAATGAAAATTTCACTGGCACAACTAAAAAGTATAAAATAAAAAATTTAAAAAAAAACGAACAGACTTCAAAAAATTCTCTAAAGAGAATAAAAGAAAATGTTAAGTTTAATAATATCCAGATTTTGACATTCGCCGAATACAGTTATGCACTTCATACTCTACTCATCAAATTTGTCTTTCAATTGCATGTTCTTATTGATCGATATCGTACGTTTTCTGATTGGTGTACACAAATCTTATATCATTGGTTCTGATTGGTGAACACGATGTCGATCTGCTTTCTGATTGGTTGACACATTGTCGGCAGGCACAAAGTCAGGGACTCAAAATAAAACAGGATTATTTTCGAAAAAATACATCATTAATCCTGTACTACCGAGGTGGCGTCTATAAGACCCTACTCAAAATTCAGTCATTTATAACTTTATCAATATTATATTTCCAGCCCTGAAACCTTTTGGTAAACTCATTAAATATAATTATAGTTATTATGTAAAAATTTGGAGCTATAAAATTAATTAGTTTATAAAGTTATAAATAATTTAAGCATAAAAAATCGAAAAAATAAATATGGAAATTTAAAAAAATTATATTTTTTTTACCAAAAACTGTTTGTTTTGAAAGTTTTACACGTTGAATGAACATTAGAAAAGTTTCCATTAGATTTAGTAAAATATTTTTCAATTTTATTACGTGACTATCTTTTTGACACGCTTAAAACTGAAGGCCCATAATCTCTACAAACAAATAATTTTATCTCATATATAAAATTATTTTTATAACCGTATGTTGTTTTTACCTTTTAATTATTGGTGTCTCTTATTAATACATTTTTTCTATCAAGTATATATTACATACATAAATTGATATTAGCAAAATTTCGCCACGGGGTCTCACAAACGCCACGTCGCGGCATACGTTACTAAATTTGACCTCGGTAGTAAAGTGTTAAAACTCTTTTTACAATCGCCACATTGCCTTGTATATAATATTACTTATCTTAATTTGCTCCGTGTATAACTGGTAAAGCAATCTGGATTGACATTAAAGTTTTAAACTTTAACATAGATAGATAACTTTATCATAGACCTCTTATAATATGGGGACTCTTTAAGGAACTGAGAAAACAATCAAAATAAAGCGTTATTTCCTACTGTTTGTCCACAGTATACATCTATACAGGTACAATATTATAACTTCATGTATAAAAACACTCAAGCAAATTGTTGGATAGTAATAAAATTACTTTATTTTCAAAGTATTTTGAGGTAGCGCAGTATATACATATATGTAATATATACAGTAATGTATGAACATTCGGACTATTATAATATTTTTTGACACAATGTGCGTTTAGGTCGTTTTTTTATCACATCCAAGCGGACACATTTACATTAAAAAAAGACCACTGCTAATTCATTTGCACTCAGCTTCCTCAAACTAAATTG
Source organism: Gastracanthus pulcherrimus (assembly GCA_949152435.1). Taxonomy (NCBI): domain Eukaryota; kingdom Metazoa; phylum Arthropoda; class Insecta; order Hymenoptera; family Pteromalidae; genus Gastracanthus; species Gastracanthus pulcherrimus. Next base: position 43,172,299 of record OX424574.1, read on the forward strand.
ATTGTTCCATTATGAAATTCTTTGTTCTAATAAATTAATTTTAAATTGCTATATTTCTAAAAGGTCTGCTTTTTTATCACTGATGGTTTGTGCAAATATATTTTTTTACTAAAATTGAACAATAATCCTTATCACAGCTTTTTTTCTCTGTACGTGATTTATCAAAATTATTTAAATATTTAAATTATATGATTCACTGAATTCCTAATCATCTAATATTTTTTTAACGATTTTCATCATATATTTCCGAGATATAACCGTTTAAACTAAATATGACTTTTTTCGTGTATAACAAAAGAAGGGAAAAAGCCTATTTAAAATTTGCGGTTGTAAAAGATGGGTAATTTTATGCTTGAAATTCCGAAATGGAAATAAACTCGATTTAAAATTTTTATTACACGCACACACACACACATACACACATACACAAAAACACACACACACACACACACACACACATACACACACACACACATACACATTCATACAGACATTTTCTAAAAATAGTGTATTTGGATTCCCAGTACCTCAAAACATGTGACTAATATGTATTTAACAAAAATTCTTTTACCATCACAAAGCTTCCTCTATTAGGAAACAATAGTAAGAACAATAAGACAAACCAAGGAAGACTACAGAAGACCAATCTCGAGCTGGACGCTGCCCACTGGCCAGAGTAGATTTGCGTGGGTGGGGTCGGTCCCCTGCAGCGGACTCGCTGTAACTGCCGCGGCGACTATAGCTATGATGTAGCATCCAACGATGCAGGTGCAGCAGCAGTAGCAAAAGAAACACATCGTTGCGCTGGTCAGGCGCTGACACGCCCGGCTGCTCGCGCTTGCTTCCGGCGCCATCACCGCGAATGCAAAGAGGCTGGCCGACCCCTCTTAAAGACCGCAGCTTTTTCTGAACGAATAGGTGGTTACCCTGCGCTCCGGAAATTTCTTTTTTTACCTGCTGGATTTTTTATCACGTGTGGTGTTTCCGCGCTGATTAAAGGCGCTCCAGACACGAGCTGCGGCTTTCTTTGAGATCTCCACGCAAATTAACATATGAATAACGTTTAAAATACTTTTCTAAGGCTTAAATATGCTAAACTTAGAAAATCATAAGGTAAGGGAAAATTCATATTTTAAATGTTATTAACGATAATTGATAATTTAATGAAAAGGTTATAAAAAGTCTTAATATTATTTTATTTATATTCTTTTTTTATGGTTTCTTTCCAATAAATTTTTGATCGCTTATTTCTTGGGTACTTATTACGCGGTCATATTGTACTAATCAAAGCTCATAGATTTATTAGAACTGATTAGATTTTGAGCTGATTGGATAATTAAAAATACATTTTTTTAAAAATAACTTAAATCTAAAAATATTTAATTTTTATTTTATACATCAAATCTGTTGAAAATATATATGTTTTCATAAAGCACGAGTAATTTCCTTACCATTAATATATCTATCAATATTAAAAAACAATTTTTTTGTAAAAGCAAAAGAAAAACATAAATTTTAGAAATTGTAAAAATTGAGAAAAAAATTGTTCTGTTTTTATACGTCAAACATATTGAAAAAATGAACGTTTTCTTGGAATAAATGTAAATTTCTTATATATATATATATATATATATATATATATATATATATATATATATATATATATATATATATATACAGCAATTACCTTAAGGGGGTATGAGCGAGAAGTAATTTTAAACTTTAAGACCCAGATCTATTTTGTAATTGTTAAGACACCTGAGTGGGTCAAAAAATAAAATTCTGTTTTTCGTGAAAAAACTATTCCTTGATTTTTATAGTATTTAATTATATTGGCTTAAATATAATTTGCAATCTTTAAAGTCGTTTTACTGCCATAAAAATGCTCCTTGCGCAAGTGCGCACGGTGAAATAATTTGAAACTTGGATCAGTCAAGCTTGAGTCTTCGTCAATGTAAGACGTGTTTGGCTTACCGTGCGCCCGAGCGTGAGTTTAAGTATTGTGCTGTGTATAAGCATACAATGTGTATTTCAAATTTTTCTCTGGGTGTAAAGTTTTATTGATAAAGGTTCATATCGGTGCCTGCTGCAGCTTTATGAACCTTTATGAACTGGCCAGAGTAGATTTGCGTGGGTGGGGTCGGTCCCCTGCAGCGGACTCGCTGTAACTGCCGCGGCGACTATAGCTATGATGTAGCATCCAACGATGCAGGTGCAGCAGCAGTAGCAAAAGAAACACATCGTTGCGCTGGTCAGGCGCTGACACGCCCGGCTGCTCGCGCTTGCTTCCGGCGCCATCACCGCGAATGCAAAGAGGCTGGCCGACCCCTCTTAAAGACCGCAGCTTTTTCTGAACGAATAGGTGGTTACCCTGCGCTCCGGAAATTTCTTTTTTTACCTGCTGGATTTTTTATCACGTGTGGTGTTTCCGCGCTGATTAAAGGCGCTCCAGACACGAGCTGCGGCTTTCTTTGAGATCTCCACGCAAATTAACATATGAATAACGTTTAAAATACTTTTCTAAGGCTTAAATATGCTAAACTTAGAAAATCATAAGGTAAGGGAAAATTCATATTTTAAATGTTATTAACGATAATTGATAATTTAATGAAAAGGTTATAAAAAGTCTTAATATTATTTTATTTATATTCTTTTTTTATGGTTTCTTTCCAATAAATTTTTGATCGCTTATTTCTTGGGTACTTATTACGCGGTCATATTGTACTAATCAAAGCTCATAGATTTATTAGAACTGATTAGATTTTGAGCTGATTGGATAATTAAAAATACATTTTTTTAAAAATAACTTAAATCTAAAAATATTTAATTTTTATTTTATACATCAAATCTGTTGAAAATATATATGTTTTCATAAAGCACGAGTAATTTCCTTACCATTAATATATCTATCAATATTAAAAAACAATTTTTTTGTAAAAGCAAAAGAAAAACATAAATTTTAGAAATTGTAAAAATTGAGAAAAAAATTGTTCTGTTTTTATACGTCAAACATATTGAAAAAATGAACGTTTTCTTGGAATAAATGTAAATTTCTTATATATATATATATATATATATATATATATATATATATATATATATATATATATATATATATATATATATATATATATATATATATATATATATATATATATATATATATATATATATATATATATATATATATATATATATATATATATATATATATATATATATATATATATATATATATATATATATATATATATATATATATATATATATATATATATATATATATATATATATATATATATATATATATATACAGCAATTACCTTAAGGGGGTATGAGCGAGAAGTAATTTTAAACTTTAAGACCCAGATCTATTTTGTAATTGTTAAGACACCTGAGTGGGTCAAAAAATAAAATTCTGTTTTTCGTGAAAAAACTATTCCTTGATTTTTATAGTATTTAATTATATTGGCTTAAATATAATTTGCAATCTTTAAAGTCGTTTTACTGCCATAAAAATGCTCCTTGCGCAAGTGCGCACGGTGAAATAATTTGAAACTTGGATCAGTCAAGCTTGAGTCTTCGTCAATGTAAGACGTGTTTGGCTTACCGTGCGCCCGAGCGTGAGTTTAAGTATTGTGCTGTGTATAAGCATACAATGTGTATTTCAAATTTTTCTCTGGGTGTAAAGTTTTATTGATAAAGGTTCATATCGGTGCCTGCTGCAGCTTTTAAGCTCCTCACTTATCCATCATATGGATGCTTCTGGTAGCAGGGGCGATCCATCTCAAAGTTAAAAAATGTAGTAATCGCAAACAAAATGACTCCAGCCTCATATTCAGACATTGCCCGACAAGAGACCCGACCCTCAAGATTCCAAGCCGTTGTTATTGACGCAGTCGAGGATATTTCTATTAAAGAGTATGCAATTGCAATCGACAAAATTATCGAACCAACAAATATAGTATCGATATCAAAGATCTCTCACGCCAGAGTTTGTCTCTATCTGTGATCTCAAGAATTAGCCCACAAGCTTGTCGAAGAACACTGATTTGTAATTGTAAATAATAACAAACTAGAAGTGAGGCATTTACTAGCCAAAACAAAACGAATAATAATCTCCAACGTTCAATCCATCAATCGTTCCAAACAGTGTTATCGAAAATAAATTAAAATAATTTAACGTTAATGTAAAATCTAAAGTTTCCGTTTTAAGACCGGGACGAAGGAGGTTTTACACACATTGAAAGTCTTTCGACGTCAAGTGTACATTGATGAAGACAGTGTGAGCAAAGTACCTGATTCTACATTAATTGTATACGAAGATACCAAATACTGGATATACATATCTACTTCTAGACTTACAAGTTTCCTCTGCAAAGAAGAAGAGCATCTTGCCAAACAGTGCAATAATATCGACAATACACAAAAACTAACGCAAAGTATTCCGGAAAGTGGTGCTAACACAACCACTGACCAACAAACCTATCCAGGCGATGCACTCTTTCCGTCCTTACCGACCGCTAATCAGCAGGAAAATTTAAAAATTTCTACAATGAAACATCCCCCGCCGACTTCTTCAGTCTCGAGTCAATCGATCAGCGAGACTAATTCACTTGCAGCCTGCCCAAATCAAAATATAAATAAAATTAAAGAAGTTACGATCATTAATAAATATAAAAAGAAAGTTTATCCCCCAAACAAAAAAATTAAAATTGTGTAACCACCGGATGACATATTAACAATTTTAGAAACGGCTAATCAGTTTATGAATAAAATCAAATTCAAACTTCCCTAAGTATTGAACAAGTTAGTAAGTTTTTGACCGGGTCTTATGGAAACTCAGATATAATAAATACTTCTCGCAAGTACACATAAAATCCTTCTAAAATGATTGAAATGCTTGGACTAGTTTCTGATCACATCAAGAAAAGAAGTACGAAATCGAGAATTACTAAGATTAGTAAAAAATAAAAAAAAATACATCACTCAATTCAATATGCAGAATTTGTCATCTTCTAAAATAAAAATCACTGATCTGAGAATATTATTTTAGAATACTCGCAGCATCGCCAAAGGTAAAGATCTTCAAATCATCTTGAAAAATGTAGACATATTCATGTGTGTAGAATCTTGACTTCAGAAAGGAATAAAATTGAACTACTCAGGATATAAGTTGATGTTAAACCCCGTGTTACTGGTAAATACGGGGAACCACTTTTTTGATTCATTTTTCAATTTTAAGAAAATATCTCTATGAAAAGTTGTTTTTTTTTGGTTGGAACAACAACTTTCCATAGAGATATTTACTCTAAATTGAAAATGAAATGAGAAAAGTGGATCCTCGTGTTTGTCGGGGACAGGTGACTTTAGCATCACCTTAATACATACAGAGAAGACAGCTCTCACTCGCAAGGAGGCTGTATTGTATTTTTATTAAGAAAAAATATAGGGTTTAAGGTATTGAGTAATTTTTTAAGCCTCGATGTGACAATCGAGCTATGTGGCATTAACATAAAGAATATTGTACCCTAATTTAACCTTTTTGCTTGCTATCGTATACCCGGAAGTAATCTTTCTCAGAAAAAATGAGATACTCTTGTTAAAAACTCGTAAAAATTTTATTTTAATGGGCGATTTTAACACACATAACGTAGTCTGGAATTGTTTCCATAACGATATCAATGGCGACAGGATATTGAATGCTATTGAAGAAAACGACTTGTTTTTATTAAATTGTGACAGTCTTACGCAAATTGATTTTCATAGAAAAAAGAAATCGAATTTGGATCTTCTTTTCTCAAATTGTCAATTATCATGTAAAATAATTACTAAAGTCCTAGATGGATGTCTTGGTTTCGACCATTTTCCGATTTATGTCAACTTTAACGTCGAAAAACCAATGTACATTAAAAAAACACACAAACTCCACTCAGTTCGTACGGATTGCAGTAAAATTTCTGCTGAATATACTAATTCATTTAATACTTTCTTTTCCACGGAGTTTGACTCAGCTCCTGCAGATTTTAAATATAATATTTTTTGACACAGTTAAAAATATAATCAAAAGAAACACTCCGAAACGTACTATAGTTAAACCTGCGATACACACTAATCTCGTCTCGTAGTGGGATGCCGAATGCGACCGTCTCAAGAGACTTAAGAAAGCGAGATATAACTAATGGACTCATACGGAGGACTTGGAGGACTTAATTGAATACAAAAAAGTAGTAGCATTATTAAAAAAAGTATGTAAATATAAAAAGACGACTAGATAAGCTGGAAAATATCCTTTGTTGATTTTATAAAAAAATCAGACGATATTAGATATAGACCTATCTCTTCGACTTCCTGCATATGTAAGTTATTTGAAACAATGGTAAAAAATCTTTTGCAGTTTTGGTGTGAAAAAAACAACTTATTACCTAGTAGCCAAACTGGATTTCGAAAAGGACAGTCTTGCATAGACAACCTAACAAATTTGACTTTGTATATCGAAGATGGATTCATAAATAAAATAGAAACACTCGCAGGCTTTCTCGATGTTGAAGGTGCCTTTGACAATGTTGTCTGTGATATCCTACTAGAAAAATTAGCATCCCTTGGATGCTCTTCAAACTTAATTATGTTCATGAAATTTATAATTTATGAAAGAATGATATATACTGATCTGTCAGACTGTAATTTTAGACTTGTTTTCAAATACGTACCTCAAGGCGGAGTCCTCAGTCCCCTATTATACACTTTATATGTTGCCCAAATTACCAATAAACTTTCTAAAAATATCCAAATCTTCCAATTTACAGATGATACTGCACTATACACAAAAACTGGCTCTCTCAATAGAGTTAAATGATAATACTCGTTCAAATAATTGTAAACTAACGGTACTTAAATATTTTCAATATTTTATGCAGCATAAAGATCAACGATTCGCGCAAGATGGTACCAAACGAGGTACAATATTTCCTAAAAAATCACATTTCAATGGGACTGTGCAGGATTTATGAAATACAATGTTGTAAAATCCTCAGATTGTTAAAAGTCTATATTATTGGTGTTCGAAAATTAGAGGTTCAAATTCCTGTTAGTTCCAAAGAAGGGTAGAACTCGAAGCTATGGTTAATCAAATTGGGTTATCAACAACATTTTTTACATTAAATGCAGCAGGTTTATGGTGGCCGGACTTAGCTCGTCTTATGAGCTGTGATTTCCAGAAAGAAAATTCGCTTACCGAATCAGAAATTGCAGTGCAGCGATAGAAACTTATTGTTGAAAACCTACGCATTGTTGAAGATTATTTTACTTATCGCGAAACAAAGTTTATTACAGATGTTTTATGTGAACGACATAACGTCATTGACTATTGGTTTCAATATGAATTTCAGCACCGAGATTCACGTCATGTTCATGGAATGCTTTGGATCTTAGATGCTCCTAATCCGAGAACTTTTGACTCTTGTTCTGAAGAACAATTACTGAATGCGAAAAAATGTTATGATCAGTTAGTGGGCGCTTATAATCTTTCACCATCCACACCACTAGCAACAATACGTCCGTCGCGCATTCGTTCCACCAAAGTTGAACTCGAAAATGAACGTAGCATTTCTGAATTATTAAATCGCTTTCAATGTCATACTCAATGTTCGAAGACTTATTATCTTCGCTGGAATGGAAATGAATGCAATTGTCGATTCAAATTTCCTAAAGAATTACAACGAGAATCAACATTTATGATGTTGTATTTTGACCCAAATAGGATTTTGTCCCTACAACTCACTATTATTTTATTAATAGGGCTAATGCTCGTTACTTATTACTCCAATGTGAATTACGCCAGACTCCTCTAATCAATCGAGGAGGTTCGCTGAACCGAACGCTGGGACAATCGACGAAACCCACGCTGATCCAGACTCGATATTATTATTACTTCCTAATTTGCATGCAGGTTCTAAGTACTTAAATAATTTATGGTTTTCAATTACTGGATATTTATTTCTCGATATATATAAGTATAAGACACATAGAATTTAATAATTAATTCGATACTCTAATTCTAATTATCTATTTTAATATGATCATCACCACCAACTAATAATTTCCCCTGGTCTATTAACATTTATTTCACCCGACTTTAATAATAATAATTTCGCCTACGAACACGGTAATTGTCGCCCGCATTTTTTATCACCAAAATGGCCGCCCGCTGCCTCTATTCGCACGCACCGTTTGCCGACCACGTTGTCAGAATTACCAATAACCTGTAATAAAAATTATGCTGCCTCTGGAACCCTTAATCTGAAACAAACTAAATAAACAACCTAACGACGAACACAACAGTTTCACTCTCCACCAAGTCTCGATCTAAAATGCAACAACTGAAACAGAAATAAATTACGGAAAGCTCTCACCAAGTAATTTTTAAGTAAAAATTACACAAAAACTCTCTTGATGATTATCTGGGGCGAGCACTTTGTGAGCAAAATTCACTGGCCAGACTAATTCACTCACGTTGAATGATACTCCAATTTAATAATTCGACTCGAAGTTCAATGGCAACCGGCTTCTCCAATATTTCCACGTGGTGCTATTAACCTCGAAAAATGCTGCTAACTCAGTAAAAGCGACTGTACTCGGCAAGAGCTCCGGACGGAATGAAGAAGACGGAAACTCTCGTCCTGCTCCTCCAGCTTCTCCGAGTCCCAGCTCCCTCTAATTTCCTTACCTCGATTTTCTCTCTCCTTCTAATACACCTGTTGCTGTATACCCGCAACTCGATTTTTATTCAAGTAGTAACCGGAGGTTAACTACTGCTTTAGTTTTATCTGCCGTCATGCGCACACGGGACGTCCTTAATTTAAATAATAAATCAGCGCCCTGTATATTGGGTACATTTTCCCGATCCTGTATCCTATACTCGATAATACCATGTATAATAACCGATCGAGTGGAGCGCGTTCGTGGTAAACGCGCCTTGCTCCCTTCTCCTGCCGCGCGCTTATTTTTCTATCTTTTAGGCGCTTATCTATTCATCTTTCGTTGGCCGACTAGCTTCCTGTCTCTGCCGCCGCTTGGCTCTCCTATGTGCTCGACAGCTGGCTTAGGCCATATGGCCTTCTCGGCGTTGTCCTTATAGACGACGCCGCTCTCGAACTCCTCGCGCTACGGGCGCGCTTCGGGTGTCCGCGTACGTTAGTGCGTATATGTGTGTGAGTAATATTCGGCTGCTGCGACACCGCGGATCCTGTCCGCTTGTCTTCTCTCGTTCTGTCTCTCTCTCTCTCTCTCTCTCTCTCTCTCTCTCTCTCTCTCTCTCTCTCTCTCTCTCTCTCTCTCTCTCTCTCTCTCTCTCTCTCTCTCTCTTGCTGCATCTACCTATGGACAGAGAAACAAAGAAAGACTCGACCTCTTCTTTGTAGGCGCTGCCTCCTGAGCTGCTCAGCTTTCCCTGGGCTACTGACTGTTGGGTGAGTCGGCTGCTGTGCTGCTAAATGTGTGTCCGTGTGTACTGGTGGTTGGTTTGTGTGTGTTGCGCCGTCGATCTCCCCCGTAAAACATATCAATTTTATCTGCACGATTAACAATTAAATAATTAATGATTATTTAGCGTGTGTTCGGTGGTATCGGTGCGTACGTGATTCCGTCCGGTTTTCCTTTAGTTAATATCAATAATATTGCTCCCTTATAACTTTCCCGATCCCAATCCAAACCTATCTACCCTAACGTAACCTTCCTAACACTCTATTTCTCTTTCAGCTATTTATGTTTTACAGCAATGTTTTATTGTGGCATTTTACATGTCACACAATGTAAGAAAATGAGAAAGGTCACTGGATATACATACCAGCAAGAAATGATGATAAACTGAATACAATCCATTCATTGCCGAAACTTGGAGAGCTAACACTGACTTTCAAATAATAACATCAGAATACGCTGCTGTTAATTATATCGCTAAGTATACTTCTAAATCTGAACCTGCATCCAAAAGTTTAGATGTCATGTTTAAAGAAATTGTACAATCTCGAGATTGTGGAGAACAAGCACGGCATGCATATACGAATTTAATGATGAAAATTATCGGCGAAAGGGATATAGGTGCTTCTGAAACATGTTATATCCTTTTAGGAATTCCATTATTTCATGCTACTAGAACTTTCAAAGTACTTTACATAAAAATGGAAGATTATATAACCATTCGTGAAACTGATGACGACGACATTAGTTCTTCTTTTATTGAATTTTACTGTATTAGATCAGAAGAAACGGAAAATATAACATTGTTCGAATTCGCTAAAAAACATTACAAAGGTAAAAATGGTAGCGTTGCTACAAGTCAAAAAGAAAAAGTTGTTCAAGTTTATCCGAAGGTTGGTCAAAATCTTGGGTCAAATATTGAATTACTTTGTAAGCAACAACTTGTGTTGCACTCATCATGGCGTACTAAACAGAATTTGAGGAATCCTAATGAAACTTGGAAAAAGGCATTCGACCGAAAACATATTCCCATTCCTGAAAACTTAAACATGTCTTTATTTTCAGAAAATGAAGACACTGACGAACATGTTGAGCAAGAAATAATTTTCAACGAAAGAGATTGGATAGCTGCTGCTGCAGTTATGCCGAATGCGATACCAACTGAAATGTCGCTTGGTAATCGTGACATTGACTTGCTTTTAGATAGGACTGCAACATATCATAAATACCCTGATATAAAAACTAAAATCAGTTTTATAGAAAATAATCAAGGAAGTGTGGGAAGTCGATGTGCAATACTTGTTCCTTCAGGCATCGATTATAATGATCAACAAAATGCGGTTCTATCATCCAAAGAAAAGCTGACATAGGAAAGAGTTGTGTTATTAATCAAATGGTTTATGACATTGATTCACACTTTGAATGTTCCGTTACTCTTATATTGGTTCCTACAGGCGTCGCAGCTAATAATATCAATGAGCAGACTCTTCATTCTACTTTGAGGATATCTGTTTCGCATTTTTTACGGGAGCTGAGTGGTGAAATCAAGATTACTATCGAGGAGGAAATGAGAGATATTACGTTTGTCTTGATTGATGAATCCAGCATGTTCGGATTAAAATTGTTTAATAAAGTAGACAGAAGACTTAGAGAAGCTAAACCTCAATCTTCAGATTTGTCTTTTGGTGGATTATGCATATATCTGATTGGAGACTGGTCATAACTTCCACCAGTTTGCGATCTGAATCTCTATACAATTGGAAAAAATACTATAACAATTCAATCAAGTTTGTTATATCAGCAGTTCAGAAAAGTTTTTTTTTCTAACTAAAGTCATGAGACAGGTGGGAGAAGAACAATGTTCTTTTAGAGAGACTCTTGAAAGAATATCGAATGGAACTATAACTTAAAGGGATTGTGACCTTCTATCTTTTCGTTTCCATATTAACAATATAGATGATAAAACCTTCGATAACGCTGTCTGTATTATGTCTAAAAAGGCTGATATTGAACAATTCAATTATCGAAAATTGAAAGATAATAAACAACCGATTGCACTGATAAAAGCTATTCATAACGTGAAGATTTTGCAGCTTCTACTGACGAAGCTCAAGGATTACCTGCAGAATTGCGTTTATGCAAAGGAGAGTGAATTATTTTGAGACGGAATCTCTGGGTGGCTAAAGGTCTTGCTAATGGCTCTGTCGGGACAATCACTGATATCATATACAATCCATCAATTGTGCACAAGGTATACAGTAATCATATGCCATTATGTTTACTAATCAATTTCGAAACATACAGTGGGCCGACTTTATATGACCATTCAGTTCCGATAGTCCTCATAGTTTCGTCTTTCAAAAGAAACGGAATTTCGTACGGAATTTCGTGCACCCGTAAACAATTTCCTGTAATACTGGGTTATGCTGTCAGCATTCATAGATCTTCAGGTATACCATTGGATAGAGCTATGGTTGATATAGGTAATAATGAATTCCAAGTTGGTCTCACGTATGTTGCATTATCCCGAGTTAAAACTTTAAGTGAATTATTATTAAAACCAGCATTCAATTTTGACCGTTTGATCAAAATTAATCATAGTTCAGCTATTACTGCACGTCGAGATGAATTACAGCGACTTTGGAATTTGGCTAATAATAACTGAAATATCGATTGTATATTATTCTAAAAATATACTGTCTAAAAAAGCATCGCCCACTTTGCCACTGCGAGGCGCCCTAGTTATACGACTGTCAGGCAGCATTTATTCTGTTGAAAGGCAGATCACGTTAATAATATAGCTCATACTATTAACTATCAAATACAAGAAATGTTAACGACAACGAAATGATATTTCTTTGCTAATAATCGCAAATAGAGTGCCATAATCTGTGTGGCCATTTCGCGCGGCGTGCCAATGTACTTACACCCTTTAACGGCTGTCAGACCACCTTCGTTCCTCTAAAAAACTGCTAGACCAACTTTTTTGAATATTTTAAACTGTAAAATACTTAGGGAAACAATTCTAGCGAGTACCATATAAGTCAAACTGCTTCATTTTCTGGACACCTTTATATAATTGCCAGACGTATTTTGTACCGCAGATCAGCTGCCAGCTATCCACTTTTTTCGGCGTTTCATCATGTCTGTAGAAATTCAGAAAGTATCATGTAACAACCCTAGTTTTTCTTACATGTATTCAGACACTCGTATCGAGCTATGTCCTGCGCGCTCCCTACCAGACTTTTAACACATTTGATAATATATAAATAGTAGAATAACGTTCAAATAAAACGGTCCCAGATTGTCCAAAAACTTTGTTGCTAGCTCCCGGACTATTTGCATACACAGACTTACGTCGAAAAATGTTTAACCATGAATAGGAGATTCCATCACCTCAGCCATTACCAAATACTGACGTTGAATTGCCATTGGCATATATATAGCCGTAGAAGAGAGTTAACAATTGAAGAGCGAATCTTTAATTATCGACTTAAACGGGGAAGGTTAACTATTGAATGTGCGTTTGGTATTTTAACATCAGACTGGCTGATATTGAACCAACGTTTGAAGTTTGATTTGACTACGTCAAAAAGTATTGTCGCAGCTGCTATATGTCTCCATAAGTTCTTAATGTACTTAAACTTGCAATTAAATCATGGAAATAAACATATTGAAAACATAAATGAGAACATTCGTCAAGAAAGATTCAATCCTATAGTTCAAAGAGATCTCTTGTCTACGGCAAGAGGAGCTATACCATGGTAGTTTCAGCATATATAAATTAAATTATTTGCATAAATTATATTATATGAAATAAAGGCTTCAATTTTCTATTAGTAACAAGTGAAAAAATAAAAACTTGATTTTATTAAATTAATCTAATATTTTTGTAATTGCAATACTAATTGTGAGTTCTCAAGACTAATTTTTTTATACACATTTAAAAAACCGCTCCTAGCTGCCTTAGCAGAATGCTTTCTCAAATCGAGGTCTTAATCGATTTAAGGAATCTTATAATGAAAATTCGCCATCAATAAATTAATGCTATAATTAATTCATTAGATACAAGAGTTTAGGTATTAACGGTAAAAAAAATTAAATTATTAAAACCAAAAAAAAGCTTTCGATTTCAAAAAATGTATTAAAACTAATATTTTGTTATTATTACACGAAAATAATTTCAAAGTTATAATAAGATATATCAATCGAAAGGAAATTATGTCAACATTATGAAAACGTCCATCTCTTTGACAAGTTCAATATATAACACAACAAATTTTTTTTTTCAATTTCTACTAATTTTTTAAAATTAGTATTTTTGCTAAAAATTGAGTTTAATATTAGCCATTCAGCTACAAAATTTAATTACTTTTAAGTGCAAACATGTGCAATATTTCTGCAAAATTTCAGCGCGTGATATGTTTCCCTTCAAGAGTTATGGTGGATACAAATTTCGGTTTCATACGTTTACACACACAGATACACACACACACTCACACACACATATACATATAGATGCACACACACATACACACATACACACACACACATACACACACACACTCACGCGTGGTCACACACATTCACACACACAGATAGACACAGACACACACACATATACATATATACACACACACCATACTCACACGAAAATTGAGTTTAAGATTAGCCATTCAGGTCCAAAATTTAATTACTTCTAAGTTGACACATATGTAATATTTCTGCAAAAATTCAGCGCGTGATATGTTTCGCTTTAAGAGTTATGGTGGATACAAATTTCGGTTTCATACGTTTACACACACAGATACACACACACACACTCACACACACATATACATATAGATGCACACACACATACACACATACACACAGTTACACACACACATATACACACACATATACACACACACAGGCGCACGCATACGCATACGCACACGCACACACATTCACACAGACGCACACACACACACATATACACACACTCGCTTCGTGAGGGTGACAAAATTCATACTTTTCGAAAATCATTTGTTTCGTGCACTAGTTGTACAATGTACTGTCTGACCCCACATCTTAAAAAAATCGAAGAAAATGAGTTATAAAGAATTAATATTTTCCGTATATATCCTGAGAAGCAATTTTTATGAAGGTATAAATTTATTTTTCATTTTAGTGTTTAAAAGTGGCTTACCCCCTTAAATAGAACCAATAATTACATATTGGAACAATGAATAAAGTTTTAGGAGTCTAAGTGTCAATGAATTGGCAGGGTGTTTTATATATCGTCGATAAACTAGGCTTCATAAAGAATTTTTTGTTTAATGTATTAAGTTAAATAATTAATAAAAAATAAAATATTTTGACTAGCTATAATTAACATTTAGGGATCATTCGAAAATTACGTCACACTTGAAGGGCGCCATGCGCGTTGCGCTTGGGGTAGTCTTAAGTCGAGGTTCTACCGATTGTCGATGAAAAAATTAAAAAATTGTTTTTTTGCTTTAAAGTATTGTTTCTATGTATATCTTACTAGAATAAATGTTATTTTGACGTTTTTTAAATCGAAATTAAATCTTCAAAGTATAAATTTAGATACGTAGCTAACGTTACTTTTTTCTTTAAACCTCATTTTCTCAACATTTACTTTTACAAAACTTAATTTGTTGTACACGCATCCCATTTTCATGAATGTTTTTGGAACTTAGGATGTATTCTTTAAAGCATTTAAAAGAAAAGTTGACTTTTGACATATATTATACGTTTCATATACAAGGTATATATAACCTAGAATCATTATAAAATACATTTTTCACCTTCTTTTAAAAATTCACTATAATGGGATCTATGCTTAATATAAAACAAATTATTCAATAAATACGAGAAATCATGTCCTTATCTAATATAGTATAATGTATTGCAATCATAATAATACCGCAGTGTGTACATACAAAATTCAAAAAGTTCAGTGCTAATTTAGTTCAACGGCTAACACACCATTCGTAAAAAAAACTCATCATTGTATAGTGTACCAGCGACGCGAGGCAGGAATAGCCCATGTGTATTTTATTCAGGAGTGCATCAAGTGACTTGTTTTTTGGCTTGTTCAAGAAGAGTGTGTTTGCAGGGGGTTTTACGGGCAAACACACGCTGGAGAGCCGCTACTGGCCTGGCCTCTGCTGCAGGGCGAGCTTCGTCTGTTTTTAGCCGAGTCACTGTTGTCATTGCCGCTCGCGCGCAGAGATTGCTTCTGGCACGCGTCGATATTTAAAGCAGCACTGTCATCCCTCGACGGTCCGCTTCTCATAGTTCATTCATGAGAGAGCCCGAGCTGCCTCCCCTCCCGAATCTGTATATAAGCTCGAAGTGCCCGTCTGCGCCTGCTGCTGGCTACCGTTTGCGCCTCCAAACTTACGTATGCAGGCTTTTTAAATCAGGCTCGCTTGTCGACACGTCCTCGATGAACATAACGTAGTGATTGTAAAAGTTATATTATCCTTTTAATTAAAAGGGAACTCAATGTATTTAAAACCGGTTCGAAAAATCGATTTCTCTTTTTTTTAGCCTAAGGACCAATTATTAGTAACGGAGCGGGAAGACATCTACTTGAGACAGTCCATTGAACAGTGAATAACTAGTGATTGAACTAAAGACAGTCTAGTCGCGCCTTCTGATATATAATAGTATATATATATATATATATATATTGCCGAGAGCAAATTCGTTCGTTTTTGAGAATGCGGTTCAAAGCAATAGTTATTCATGTGGCGAACATAGGGTTGAATGGGGTTATGCCGATCACTTAAGGAAAAATAGTTACAAATAGAAATTTATTAGCATTTCTTTGCTTTTTATACGTTTAAGAATAAGTTGACATCTTTATCTTTTCAATTTTACTATTGAATTTTGCAATAAAATTTTTAACTTTTTTAAATGAATAAAAAAAATTAATATCTAAATAATGAAATTTCGTTTTAATGAAATCAGACTTAGATTTTATATGCTAAAAAAAGTCTTTTAATCCCAGTTTCAATAAATTTCATAATTGTGTTATGCGTATACCTCATTTTAAGCAAAAATGAGGTCTTCGAAGAAATCATCAATCAAAGAGCAGTTTAGGTACTTAGGTCAGTTTTAAACCAAATCCTAATAATAGCATATATTTTAAAATTTGTTATAAAATCACTGTAGAACTCCCTTAATATAAAGTATTAAAGGAATATTAAATGAACTAAATTAAATTTCACTCAATTGTAATGATTGTTACGATTGGAAGTGGCTGTTTCTGACAGAAATAATGATAATTATTGTAAAGTTAAATTGACGGTGAATATAATAATGTTAAATTGATAATAAATAAATGTTCAGTGTTAAAGTGATGCAATGTATTAACTACAGCGTTATGAAAGAAAGAGAACCAAATGAAATCGGCTACGCGTAAAGGTTGAGCGTGGATTTTTTTGTCTCAAGTGCATTTCCCGAAAGAAGGTCGTAAAAAAGGGCCAGCGTTGGCTCTCTCGACAACAACAAGGCAGTATAGTTTAGACTCTCGTATGGTTGACATCGGGTGACTATTAGGGAAAGCATCGGATTTTTACCGTAAATGCATCACAAGAATATATCGGCTATGCATTTGAATAAATATAATTTTGAAAGTTTAAACTGTGATTGAATTATTAATTTCTCCTCTCGTGAATCCTGCTTTGTGCCGGAACAGTGGCTTTGAACCTTTGACTTACAGACTAGGCCTGATCGACTACTTAAATCCTCCAAAAGTTATAAAAGTTCTAGTAGTCGATCACCTGTAAGTACATATCGATACAGAGATATCGAAAATAATTTTTGTATTATATGGTTTATGAACTATTTTAACGTCAAATTAAAATTATTAAATGTCAGAGATCATTGAAAATTTATTGTCTCAGCGATATTTTTTCTACGGATTTATCTTTTGTAAGAAAATAGTTAAAGAGAGGCGTTTAGTTTTTTAAAGCTTAATATACGATTCAAAAAAGGTTAGAAGTGTTCTTTTCAACGCATCTTTATATAAAAAAATGAATGCAGAAAGGTTTCTGAAATATTACAAAAAATAAATAAAGAATTCTCTTTGAGAACGCAGAGAGCCAAATCAATTGGCAGTGTTTATACCGTGCAGAAAATTAAATACTTCTCTATTTAAAGATACTAATTTTCACTGTAATAATGAATAATGTATTGGAAATCATTTCAAGCCATTAGATAAATCTAATTAAATAAAATCTAATAAAAATGTGAAACATACATTTTGTATTTTTTATTTAATGTGAGACGTGCATAGAATGGAAAATATTATATAAAATTCTTCATATTTTGAATATGAATGAATTCTTCACACACAAAAATCTTGTTATGACTTTTTTTTAATGTTTATAATTTTAATAAAGTTACAGCAAGCTAATAGAAATAATTTACATTAGATACGAGGGTAGTTCAATAAGTCTTTAGAATAAAGTATAAAAACAATTTTTTTTTGGTAATTTTTTTTTTATTTTTCAACATAATCTCCTTGGAGCTCTATACACTTGGTCAATCGCTTTTTAAGTTTTTTTAATCCTTCAGAAAAGTGCGTTTTCGGAAGTTCCTCAAAATAAGCACTTACAGAGGCAATGACGTCTTCGTTGTCCGTAAATCTCTGTCCACCGAGCCATTTTTTCAAGTTTGGAAATAAGAAAAAGTCACTGGGGGCTAAATCTGGTGAATACGGTGGGTGTTCGACCAATTCGAATTTTAGTTCTTCAATTTTAGCCATTGAAACGAAGCATGTGTGAACTCGGGCGTTGTCGTGATGAAAGAGAATTTTTTTTCTCGCCAAATGTGGTCGTTTTTTTTTAATTTCTTCTTTCAGCTGCTCTAATAATGATGCATAATACTCACCAGTAATTGTTTTACCCTTTTCCAAGTAGTCAATAAGTATAATTCCACGTGCATCCCAAAAAACTGTAGCCATAACCTTACCAGCTGACTTTACGGTCTTTGCCTTCTTTGGAGCTGGTTCGCCTGTGGAAATCCACTGTTTGGATTGTTCCTTTGTCTCAGGAGTGTAGTGGTGTATCCATGTTTCATCCACAGTCACAAATCGACGAAAAAATTCCTCAGGATTCCGACTTATGCGCGCCAAAAGAGCCTCAGAGGCGACCACTCTATTGCGTTTATTCTCAGCTGAGAGCAAACGCGGCACCCATCTTGCCGATAGCTTTTTCATGCCTAATTTTTCATGTAGAATTGAAACAACTGCACCTATAGATATCCTTGTGGTCTCAGCTAACTCACGCACTTTTAATCTTCTATCCTTCAACACCATATCGTGGATTTTATTGATGATTTCGGGAGTAGTTGCTTCTACGGGCCTTCCTGAACGTGGTTCGTCACTTATTGATGTACGACCACGCTTAAATTCATTTACCCAGTTATAAACCGTTGCTAAGGCAGGGGCAGATGTGCCATGAACTGAGTCCAATTCATTTTTTATCTCATATGGAGTTAAACCCTTTAAATGAAAATGTTTAATTACCGCTCTGAACTCGTTTTTTTCCATTTTTCTTAACAAGCAATTTTTTTTTTTCAATTGGTTATAAAAACACGTTAACTCAGAAGATGTGGACTGTGACTGCACCATATATCTAGTCGGGAGTGGTGCTGACTGAAAACAGATGATTTGGAGCGATTCGCGCGCCATCTGTTGGTCATTCTAAAGACTTATTGAACTACCCTCGTAGCATACAAAATTAAAACTTTAAACGCATTTTTCCCAAAACTTAATTTTTTAATTTCAAAAAGTTTCAGACGTAAATCTATTCGACTAAGCCTCTTTTAAAAAAATCAACAATATTATTCAACTCTAAATGAATAAAAAACTGGATTTTCTTAGGGTATTTTTTTTTTTTTTTTAAATGGCATTTCGAACTCGAAAGTTCATCGCCTCATCTACGCAAGCCTTCCACGTTTCCCTATTTTGTGCCAACCCCATCCATTTCGCGACTTCCCGCCCAATTTCAGTTACGTCTGATTTTACGTTATCCTCCCATCTGCGTCTAGGTCTACCAAGAGGTCGCGTTGCTTTTGGTTTTCCTTTCATTATGCGCGCTGCTGTACGGTCATCGCCCATTCTTGCCACGTGCCCTGCCCATCTTAGTCTCCGTGATTTTATTATTCTGTTAATATTTGGTGACGCGTACAAATTATGTAGCTCGTCATTGTGCAGTTTCCTCCACTCCCCAGTTTCCTCATCTTTCTTTGGCCCGTATATTTTCCGCAGAACCTTATTTTCAAATACCCTAAAACGATTTTCTTCCGCTTTAGTGAGCGCCCAGGTTTCGCACCCATACAAGATTACCGGCATTATTATAGTCCTATATATCCTTATTTTGACATTTTTCGACAGTAGCTTTGACTTAAGTAATCTGTTCACAGCGTTTCGATCATTTATAGTTGTACCTAAATATCTGTATTCGCTAACCTTTTCAAAAGTGAAATTTCCGACTCTGAGATCCCCCTGTGCTTCGCGAATGCCCAGTTTCTCCATGATCATATATTTCGTTTTCGATTCGCTCACTTCTAACCCCGTGTTTTTAGCCGCATTTATAAGGATTTCCGCATTTCTCGCCACCGTTTCACCATTATCTCCCACTATATCCAAGTCATCCGCATAGCCTAAAATTTGCGTTGTTCCGTTGAGTGTTGCGCCTAGCTCGCTAGCCTGCATTTTTCTAACAACATGCTCTAGCGTCAGGTTAAAGAGTACCGTTGAAAGCCCGTCACCTTGCTTCAAACCGTCGCGTATCATGAACGATTCGGATACATTACCGCCTACTCGGACCTTTCCAGTGCTTCCGTTCAGACATATTTGAATTAATTTTACGAGTTTTTTTGGTACGCCAAGGAGCACTAGGATTTCATACATTTTGCTTCGTTTGACAGAGTCGTACGCTTTCTTAAAGTCCACAAATAGCTGGTGTATAGTTTCGCAATATTCCCACTTTTTCTCTAATAATTGTCTTATGGTAAACATTTGATCGCTCGTTGACCTGTTGCGCCGGAATCCACACTGATAATCTCCTATTATATCTTCCGCGAATGGTGTGAGTCTGGCCTGTATTACGTTTGACAGAACTTTGTAGCAGGTAGCTAAAAGTGAGATTCCCCGGTAGTTATTGCAGTCTGTTTTATCTCCCGTTTTAAAGATCGGTATGATGATGGATTCTTTCCAATTTTCTGGTATTGTTTCATTTCTCCAAATAGCACATACTAGATAAAAAATTTTTTTTAGATGTAAGCGCGGTGCCTCCATATTTAAGTAGTTCAGCTGGTATAGAATCGTTTCCTGCGGCCTTATTGTTTTTTAGCTTTTTGATCGCGGCCTCTACTTCTTTGTAGGTCGTTTCGTCCATATGGAGTTCAGCAGTGTGGATTTCGTCTCCCATTTCCTCGGAGTTTTCATGCACGTTTAATAACTTATCGAAATAATCTTTCCATAATTTCAATAGTTCATTTTCGCTTGTCACGAGGTTCCCGTCCTTATCTTTCATTAACTGCGATCTACTCTGAAAACCCTTCCTAATAGCGTTTATTCCTTTGTACATCTCGCGCGGATTATTTTCCCTACTATTAGTTTCTATTTTTCTAATTTCATTTTTCTGATACTCGCGCTTCTTGTTTCTGTAAATCACACGTACTTGCTTTCTTATTTCATGGTATTCTTCTACGGCCCTACCGCTTTCATTGTGTACACTATCTAATTTAGCCTTCTTGCGCCTTTCAAACCAGAGTTCGCACTCTTCGTCAAACCATGGTTTGCTCTTCGGCCTTTTTTTCTTACCCAGTACTTTGTTCGCGGCCCCTTTTATAGTTTTTTCGATAGCCCCCCACAACCTGTTCGGATCGTCATCTACTCCCGTCTGTTCCTCCGTTTCCTCGAGCGCCTGAAATCGGTTGCTAACTTCTACTTGGTACTTGATTCGCTCTATCCCGCTTCGTAGTTTTCCAATATCAAAGGTTTCTACTTTGTTCGCTCGCTTACTATTTTGACCGGCTACTAATCTGGCTCTTAATTTGGCCACTACTAGATAATGATCTGAGTCGCAATCCGCCCCCTATAGGTCCTTACGTCGAGTACATTCGTGTGGCGCCTCTTATCAATAAGAAAATGATCGATTTGATTGTGCGTGGCCCCATCCGGCGATGTCCACGTTGCCTTGTGTATATCCTTGTGCTTGAAGCACGTGGTCTTGACTATAAGATCTTTTGCGGCTGCGAAATTTATGACCATAATACCGTTATCATTGCTGGTTTCGTGCAGACTTTCTTTGCCTATGGTGGGCCTAAACATTTCCTCTCTCCCAATTTTAGCATTGAAATCCCCCACTACTATTTTGGTGTCGTAAGACGCGAATTGGTCGATTAATTGCTCTAAAGTTTCATAATAAAGATTTTTGACTTCTTCCTCTTTGTCCTCCGTGGGACAGTGGACGTTAATAACCACGTAATTATACCACGCTCCTTCGATGATGATATACGAGAGTCGGTCATTCACGAAATTGCAACTTTTAACGGAATGTATGATGCTTTTGTTAACAAGAAATCCGGTGCCTAGAGAATGCCCGCTCGCGCCCCCATATAAAAAGGTGAAGTTACCGGATCCTAGCATCGCGTTATCTTTCCATCGGGTTTCTTGTATTGCTACCAAATCTAAATTGTACCTCTCAGTTTCAGTTATGATTTCCCGGAACGCGCCTGCTCTGTGTAGACTGCGTACATTCCAGGTTCCCACCCTTAAGTTTCTTTTCGTTTTGGTTTGGTTTTGTTTTCTTTGAGCCATAATAGTAAGTTAAACCCGCGCGTTTTGGATCCTGTTCCGATCGCAGGTGAGTCCATCCGTCTAGGGGTGATAACCCTCATACCTCCCTAGAACTAAGTATGAGAGCTTTCCGACTTTGGCGAGGACATAGTCAACTCGTCGTCAGACACACTCGGTTTCATTCTCATATCCTAACGCCCCCCTGCAAGGCAGCGCGCCTTCGCTGGCTTCGTTGCCATGTAAGACCAGGTGGAGAATCATTCTACACATCCCCTCTCAGGGCAGTTGTCATCGCTCCCGCATCCTCCACGACAGCAGGATTTTTGGCCCATTTTTTGTTTGAAATGTGTGGTAAAAGAGATAGATTACAGAGTAAGGTAGAAGAAGAAAGTAAGATAGGAGATTTTGTATAGTGTTTGTAGTTGTTGCGGTGCTTGCGTAGTGTTTCTAGATGAATGCGTTCGCCAGTGCGGGCTCATCACACCCACGCCTGGGCCTATCGGCTGTCCGCGACTGCTTATTCGCTTTATTCGCAGCTAACCTCTTTCTCAGGGGTCATTCCTCTATCCGCAACCTGAGGACGCGCTGTGTAGTGGTGATAGGCACCCACCCGTCCGCTCTGGACGACTACGCCCAGGACCCGCTTAGGGTAACGGCGTTGCAACAGTTTCTTAGGGTATACTAAGGTTAAATATTTTATTTAACAATTGTTAGTGATAAAAATTTAATTTTTTGCATAATTTTGGTATTCAGAAAATGTTCTATTTATTTCAGATCATATATCGAACAAAAACAACTTACAGACTTATAAGTATCTGTATTTTGTTCATTGTAAGTTGTATGTATATAAAGTATTTTCTTTTAAATTCAATCAAATAGGGTTTTTCCGGGCTCCTTTGAAGTTACTGAAGATTTTATGTTTTTGAACGAAAAGAGAGTTTTTAAAAAATTACTGGAAGACCCCGTTAAGGGGATGTCGGAG
This sequence comes from Gastracanthus pulcherrimus, assembly GCA_949152435.1. Classification (NCBI taxonomy): domain Eukaryota; kingdom Metazoa; phylum Arthropoda; class Insecta; order Hymenoptera; family Pteromalidae; genus Gastracanthus; species Gastracanthus pulcherrimus. The sequence goes on from OX424574.1 coordinate 43,195,587, forward strand.
CCCCCCCCCCCCCTTGCTGTCCAACCTATTTTGTATTTCTAATCATATGTAAAAACTACAAGTCTGATTAACTTTATCTTGTACAGGTCGGTTAATTATAGTAAGTACTACACGGGTCTGCTCCGAATTTTACTGTAAAATAACGTTATAAAAAGTTATTTGCAAAAGTTTGGTAGGATTAAAATTTTGAGGTTAGGTTTCCATGCGTAAACAACCTATCGTATTTCAAATTAATTAGAAAAATAACTTAACAGATCAACTTTATCTTGCATGCAAAAGCTTTATTATACAGAGCACTACGCGGCTCTCCTTTTGATTTTCCAATGCATTCTATTATTCAAAAGTAATCACTAAAAGAAAAAACACGATTTTAGCTCCGACATCCTTTTAGCGTAAGAACTAAGATTTTATATCTAAAATGACCGTAGATAACTCACCTCTTTCTTATGAAAATTTAACTTTGCAGATTAGTGAAGAGAAAATTTATAAAGAAATCAATCTATTTTGATAAAAAATATTGCTTTTACAGAAAACGGCAAGCTTTTAAATTTTTTTGTAATGTCGGACCTTTCTGCAGTATAATATCAGCTGATATTTTGAAAGACTAACAAAAAATAAATTAATAAAAGTTTTTGTTTATCTTATAGCGCAGTGTTTCATCAAAAAGCAATATCTGTGCATCTTTAACCGAAACAGAGACATTTTAGGTAACGAATGCTCAAACCACGTGCGCAACATTCGTCAAGGATTCAAAACACGTTTTGCTTATCCGACCAACACGACGTATTTTTCCCGATTCATGGTGAGTCTGCCAGCCAGTCAAATCCCTCCGATTCTGCACAATTGCGTCCGCATTATCCCGAAGACCTAGACTCGAGGTAGTCGCATTGTGTCACACGGGCGCCCAATTTACACAAAGAAACCACCTCTTAGCCGGGCACTCAAGCTACTCCTTGGCCACGTTTCATTATTTTCCGCGGGGAGATTTTTCTCACGTTGTACTCGCTCTCGAGCCCACGCATTGTTCGCCACGGCGAGATGCTTTTAAGCGCGGGGGACTTGGCTCGACTCTCAACTAACGGCAAGGGAGGAGGACGAAAGAAAGGAAAGGAGGGAGAGAGAAAGACAGAGAGAGAGAGAGAGAGAGAGAGAGAGAGAGCGGGGAGCATTTGCTTTGGAAAATTAATTGACCTCGCGTATGCACTATCTGCTGCGCGCGTGAAATTTATCGTTTTGCTCGGGAGGGTCAACGCGGCGGCTGCTGAACTTCTCGTCTTGTATACACGCGTTGCAGTGCGAGGATATGTTTTGAGTCATGCAAGTTGCATTTTATGTGGAATAAATTATGCGGAATTACTGATATTATTTCTACTTTGATTGTCGTTTACAAGTGCCGCTGTACGCTAGATCTACGATTCTGTTATTTACAGCGAGATGTGATGTGAGGTGTACAAACCTTGCTTGGGATTTACATTCGAGCATAAGTATGAATTATTTAATGAGGATTATGTAAGGTAGTCTCGTTTAGCAAAGTGTATAAGATAGTTGCTATAAGCTTTAAATTGCAAATTTTTTCATGATATAACAGCGAAACCATCGTAAACTTTGTACTTGTTATTTGATTTTATATAAATATATTGGTTGTTATGATATTTAATCTACTTATTTAAGAAAAGATTATATTTTTACTATAAAGTTTTATTTCGACAGTCCATCGTAAAACGTAAAATCATAATTACAAAAATAATGAATTACCTATTATTTAAGAGTAGAAAAGAATATGCTATTGAACTTTCTATAATATATAATATTAGTCCTTGTAACTGCTATAGAAAACAAATTATAAAGCACTTAAAAAGCTTGCAATAATTTAAACCGTGTAATTAGACGTAAAATAAAATAAAAGAACAGTATAAACACCGATAAACATAGGACGAGGGCAGAGCAGCGTGTTGCATCATAAATATCCGTAGGGGAGGCCACAGCAGCAGGCTCTCGTATAAATCTAAAAAAATTTTCAGCGATCAAGCCTCCGCCTTTTTTCCTCTTTCTCCCGATAATCGCTTTCAATATCGCGCAACAATCGACCAACTATACGGCGTAATACCCATAGGGAGGCTATACGCGACGCGGGCCCATGAATAATTCACGAGGCCGAGGTTATGCTTCAATTAGTAAATCGAAACAACGTAGGTAGCCCGGGCCCGGTCGGCGCGCATTGTCATGGTAATGAAGAGAGAAAGAAGCTGCTGTTGCTGCTGCTGCTGCGGTACACGCTCGCTCGCAGCAACTATAAGCGAGAGAGAGAGAGAGAGAGAGAGAGGAGGGGGAGAAGAGGCAAACAATGCACCCTCACCGTGCGGCAATTAGCTGACATTCTATATAACCCCCTTCGTGACCTACAATTTCTCCCTCGAAACACCTCGTACATACCTATGGTACACAAGTGGAGGTGGTAACGGCGCCCCATTGTGGAAACGGAGACCGATTTCGCGATGCGCGCGAGCACAACGGCGTCCGTAAATCACCGAGGAGGGCCCGCATATTTTACGCCGCGCGACCCATTGTAGCTGACTTCTTCGTCTTTTTCTTCTTCTCTTGCTGTTTCTCGCTTCTTTTTTTCTTATTCCAAAAATACATAAGGATCGAGAAAATTCGCGCCGATCCGAAACTCTCGCGGAATTTATTTATTGCCCGAGACTCCGAGAAGCCTAAATAAGAGATTCGAATGGGGCCTTTTGCACTGGTGTGGATGCAGTGTATACTTGAGTATGTGTGTGAGTGGGTATATATGTGCGTTTGTAGGGGTTCGTACAGGATAAAATTGAAATATGATGTAAAGTCTGGCAGATAGCGCGAGGAATTTATGTTTTATTCTTGACTGTGTGCGAGCTTTGCACTTCCGGTGCGATGAATCTGCGCGGCGTCGAAACACGTGTTTACCTTCCTTTATCTGGTTTTTACTGGCGAACTTTCGCGAGGTGGAGGCCTTCTTATATCCGGGTATACTTGGGAGATTTATTCTTTTGGCTTATGCTTTTTATTTTGCAAAATTCGATGTGATTTATATTTGTGAGAGTTTTTGGCGCTTTTCTTTTTTTGTCTAGAAACGAAATTTTATTACTTTATTATTCCGTAAGTAATGGTCTTATTTTCGTCAGATAAGTAAAATTTTATGTAAAATACTCGTGTTGTATTATATAAATGTGATTGACAGTCTATTAATCCGCTGAAGCAAAAATCTAATCTTAATTAATCTTTCATCTTTTTTAAATGTTTGAATTTAATGATTCTATGATTAATGCCAATGGTATAGGGACCTTCTGAGTTATTAAAATCTGATGTAAATTACATTCAATTAGGTGCTTAACAATAATATAAATATATAATAGTTTATCCACTAATATATTAGCGAAAGCGACTCTATAATTAAGGAACCTTAGTTTTCATTTTATAATAATATAAACAGATAATACTATTTTATTATAATTAATAATACTTTATGATTGTTCTACATATGATTCAAAGCATAATACAAACTTGTATATTTTTTGTTCTGTCGCAAGGCTTTGAGAGTCAAACTGATTGGATTGGAGTTTTTGAGATTTGATTGTGTTCAATATACATATCATTAGGATACGAGTGTGGGAATTCGAAAAACAAAATTATTGACCAAAGTTATAGCCTATTAAAGCATAAATTATTCCATTTTTTTTAATTTTATCATAAAATACGGTGTAAATAGGCTATAACTTTGGTCAATAATTTTGTTTTTCGAATTCCCATACTCGTATCCTAATGATATGTATATTGAACACAATCAAATCTTAAAAACTCCAATCCGATCAGTTTGACTCTCAAAACCTTGCGACAGAACAAGAAATATACAAGTTTGTATTATGCCCAGACACGCAACGACCATTAAAAAGTTACAAAAAAATCCGTTATATTTTGATAAATTGTTCAAATTTACCGAAAAAAAAGGTAATACATGATGAATAATTTATCATTACCTAAAAATATATAACCAATTTATTTGTAATTTTAACGTGGTGAGGTCCCCATAATTAAATCACAAGAAGTAGAAAGATGAATATAAAGTAGTTTTAGTTTATTTACAAAATTATTACTTTAATGTTTATCGAGAAGCACGGTAGCACCTGATGGCATTAATATATTTTAATATTTTAGGAGTCCTCTGGTGTTTGTCGATTAATAAATCAAAAGAAAATTTATTATATTTCCTTAAACTTTAAAATAAAAATATAAGAATGTTTTAAAACCTCTCAGATGTTATAACTCGATGTTTTAATAAAGTTATACGCGGTTAAATAAAACAATAAATGTTGTTTTAATACTGTTTGATAACTTTGGTTTGTTAGTGCTTCAAAAAAATATAGGAATTTTTGTGAATAGCCGAGTTTAATGTGTGTGCGTATTACATTTTGAAATAGCACAAATATTGGCACTAAACTTGCAATAGATGAATAACAAAAATTAGTCCGAAAGGTCGAAAAAGTCCAAGGAAGTTTAAACAGTGTTAATAAATGTACTTGAAAGGAAACAATATTCGAAGCAGAGAAACAAAGAGAAGTTTCAAGAAGCGCAAAGGTCAATCAGCCACCGCGGCGGGTTCGAATTCCCGGCATTCCAGAACTCGGCGCGAATTCACCTCGCGCTTGTCTTTCACCCCCGGCGCTGCCACAGGCTCGGCTCTTCTCCTCTCGGAGCTTTACTCTTCTGCTTGCTCAGCTCTGTAATCCGAGAGCCGGGGCTCACTCGGCGCGTCCGTCCGGGCTAATGGTGACGGGGCATAACTCAGTTAGCCCGACAGGCGGGTGTACTGTTTTGCTCGCCGCGGCGGCCGCGGCGTTCGTTATCCGGGCGAATCGCGAACCTTGACAGTGCACGGCGCAACGGCGCGGGATCGGGCTTCGCGAGCTCGCGCCTCCTAGACCGAGCGTCTGCGAGAGCGGTGCCGGAGAGCCTGGCTCGTACGTCAGCTGCTCCGCCAGAGCGAAGACCACGAGGAGGATAGAGAAGGGGCTAACGATATCTCGAGGCTCTATCTGGAGTTTTCGGTGAAGCAAGTGCAGCTGAGCTTCTTTCATGCGCTACTTCCTATACTATAAATTTTCCGATATTTTTGCCAAGGTTAATTTATAATTTTTCATATTACTGCTTACCAGGTTTTACCATTTACCATTTCCTCTCTACTTTATGAAATAAGATTGCGACTGTATATAATGCTTATAAGTTCCTTGTTAGTAAACATTATTTATGTTGTAACTTAGAGTTATGCTATTACTGGTTTTAAGCTCAGTAAATGATAATAACTGCCAATGAAAGTTTGAACAGGTAATGAAATACTTATTTATTCCGCACTTTTTGAAGATGATGCTTCAGATCCATTAAAACTTTCCAACAAAATTTATTTAAAATAATCTTAAAACTATTACTATAATTTTGTTTCAAAATTCTCAAAGGTAAATATTATGCAGAGGATAATCGCTTTTAGCGCATTTCATACTTTTTGGAAATCTAGTTTGTTTGTGTGTATTATACAATCTTGTTTGAATATCAAATATAATGTTTAAATAAATTAAAAGCAACAATAAAATGATCAGAATCAGGATGTTATATTTCGTTAAAAAAACTGTTTGGAATTCCAACATAAAAGGAACTAATTACAGTGAAAGTATACATCAAAACAGGCACTATCAACGATTAACATACTTCTATCCAAAAATAAAAAATTCAAAGTCCAATATAAAAAAACATGGCCAACAATGGAAGCACTAATAGCAGAGGCGAGAGCAATTACCGTGTAACTTGGTATGCAGCGAATACCTTAACAATATTCGGCGTACCCCGATCTTCCCTAATGCCTTTTCAACGATAGCCTCCAGTTAAAACTGCGTTTAACATCATGGGGTGAAACAAACCGGTCGCGTACGTGTTCGGCCGTATATATATATAAAGAAAGAAAGAAAGCGAGGCAGCACGAAAGAGAGAGAAAGAAGGGATAAAGAAAGAGAAGATGGCAGAAGCACGGCCCATTGCCGCGGTCGAGGAACATAAGGGTCAATCTCCTCTCGATCCCACTCCACTTACCCTTTCTCCATCACCCAACCCTCTTCTGCTTTGGCTGCCTCTGTTGCCTTCTTCTGCTTCGTTCTTCTTCTTCTCCGTCTTCCTTGTTTTCTCGTTCTTATTTTTCTGATGTATTCTCTGCTCTTCTCATTCTTCATTCTGCCCCGAGGTCAGGTACCGTTGTTTTCACTCAAAAATATCATTGAGGATGCATCGACGTACCCGCTACTGCAGAAGCCGATTATACTTGCGGGCTTAAAACCTGACTGCAGGCTCGATTCCTTTTGAAGATAAAGCACTCATTAAATGTACTTTTTTACCACTTTTCTTTTACTCTGAGAATACTTATGTATTGTGTATGACGATATAATGTTTGCATACATTGCATATTTTTTTAATATAAGTTAAATTTAATTTAATCCAATAACTATTTACTGTTATGTACATCATTTATAAAATAGATTTTATTATGTGCATCACTATGTATGCCCTATTTGATCAAATTTATAAAATTCAAAGATCAAGAACAATGTGGGTTTACAACAATCAATCTTATTGTTAGTTGTTGAAAAGATTCATCGGAAAAATACTAAAGGGTATTGTAGGTTTTTGTAAAGAAACGCAGGGGTAATTATCAGATGTCCAATTTAAAAATTGGAAACAATCTTATCGACATGAGAAAAGCGCGCTACTAGGTTACTACTTGCTGCAAACGAGAAACCAGTTCATCACTATTGAATGGTCGGCCTTGTCTAGATGCTTTATCTCTTTACGCGCAGAACTTAGTAAGCCATTGTGATGCCATGAAAGTGCTTTGGTAAGCCGAATTAAAGAAAAAGATTCTGTCTCTGCGCTCACCGAAACGATCTGGCATTCCGTGATTTTTTTACAGCTACATTTACAAATTAAATGCGCAATTACCGGTTAAATCGTTCCTACAGGTACGTAATTAGTGCGACAATGTGCATATTTTACGATTTGTCTTATTCTTTTTGATATTTATTACTGCTAATACTATTTTTTATAATCGCGCAAATTACTAACATCGCCATTATAAAAAGAAAAGAAAGCAACTTTGTATTGTCTTATTAATCTGTATATTTAACAAAACGTTTAGTAATGTAGTATAAAATATTTTCTGTTAAAATCCTCTTCAATGATAATAAAAATCAGTAAGGGTGAAATGAAAAGGGGAGTACATCGTTTTATAGTTGTATTTCTTTTTTCAAATAAAGTTGAAACTCAAAGATTATTCTACACACATTCAGCAAGACAGTGTTTACGCATACATAAAATCGTAGCTATAACGTTGAATCGATATACCTAAGAACCTTTAGAGGCGAGATTTTTCAAAGAAAATGACAAAGCCTGCTTTTTAGAAGCGAAACCATGTATACATTACAGTTTATTTCTTCGTGAATTTTGCATTCCATTATGCTTTTGTTGAGCACAATACATCCTACTTTGCACATCTCGTCTCTCGCGTGTTTGCGCGCGTGCGTTCGGCCTCGCGCCAGGAAGTTTTCCAAATCGCGTCCAACGGCGAGGTGCTGAATACATTATCATGAATTTGCATATCCGTATGGTCAAATTGACTTATGACTGCGGCTAAAGACACTCGCCGCGGGACGGTTATGAAATAATTTTTTTTCCCTTTATATTTTCTTCTTTTTTTACGTGTCCACATTCATTTCTCGTCTCTCTGCGCGAGCTACGGTGAAGATGAAACGAAGATACAAAGTAGGAGTTGTCAGGGTGAAACGAGCGAAATAAAAAGCGCCAAGTTAAATTATAAGCTTGAAGAAGAGATAATTATACAAAATAAGAAAGTGCTCAAAAAGTTTTAAAAGCAAGTTCGAATAGATAAAGAAAGAAAAACGTAGTATAATAAGTCCTTTTCAACAAAAAATTCCATCTCAAAATTGCACGCTGAAATATGGTAGCTGACCATATACTTTGTATACTTTGTATATTTTGTATATTTTGTATATTTTGTATATTTTGTATATTTTGTATATTTTGTATACTTTGTATACTTCGTATACTTTGTATATAAAGAATGAGCGATTAGCAGCCTCAAACATTTTGATTCGTAAGAATAGAGTATTTTGAATAATAATAATTTTCTACTAATGTGACTTTAGAATAATGATAAACAGGTAAATTGAAATGTAATTTTCTGTCACGAGTATAACATAAAGTTTCATATCTCATATAATATATCTTTTCTAACAAAATACTTTATTTTTAATAATATTTAGCACCTGTTAAGCCCCCCCCCTAAATAAGCTGTTAATCATGCATCATTAAATATTACAGATTTACTATAAATATAATTACATCGTATTACAATTACCTAGTATCTACTATTTGCAATAATGTAAGTGTTATACATAGTAAAATAATTAGTTTACTGAACTTAAAAAAAATGAATTATTGTCTAAATAGCGATTATAGCTACCGTAACAATCTTATTACATCAGACTTTTAAGTATCACTTTCTCCTGATAATATCAACAATGCAATATATAATTTTAATGACACTTGAAACGGGACTAGTAAATAACATAACTTCGTAAAAAGTAAAAAAAAAGAACAAGTACACGGCATTTATATAAAAACTGGTGCGAAACTCACACGCGAGATTCTTACCGACGAGATGTATAAATGCGCGTGAACTGCAGTATACACTGTAAATACTCATTCCTTGAAAGGCGAACACGATACGTAATCCTACGTATTCTTACTTCCTTTTTCTCCACGAATCTCCCTTCTTTCTTTCCCCATCCTTTCCTTTTTATCTATCTTCTACCTCCTCTCAGACTCCCTCTCTTTCTCTCTTGTTTCTTTTTAATCCTCGCGCACATCGCAAGAGAGAATTTATTATCGTAAGCTGGAATTTCGAGAATAAAGCAGCGCGACTCTACATCATAGGGGACAAAAAAAGATTCGCCAAGCACATAATGCAGCTGGTACCTTTATGAGCGTGTGCCAACAAAACGTTTAATCATTCGCACGGTGACATAAGGCAAATGCATCTCTTCTTGACCATTTAACGTTTATATATTTAATCCAGGAACGAGTCTATCTCAAAATCTCTTTCTCAGATATATGGCAAAACTAAATTTTATGCCGCTTTGAATTATGAACGTAAGTTTAGACCGTATTGATTGTATCTAAATTTCAGTTGCACTAGGGTAAATTAATTTTATTTTAAATTTTTTGTTTCTTTCAGAAATGGAAATAGACTAATATAATATTACAAATAATATAAAGAAATGTATATTTAAAAAAAAATATATTTATTAACATTAAATGCATTATGTTTGAAAGTTATGTTCTATATTCTATATTTATAATTTTATTGAATGATACTGCATATAATAGATATACATTTATTCAATGTTATTTACAATCATATTAAAAACTGCATGTGAATTATCAGAATCCTTTTTGAGAATTAATTAGTATAATAAAAAAACGATTGGTTCTGCCATGATAATTTCAATATAAGGAGTCGTAAGTACTCAGTTTCTCGCCTGTCGTGTTAAAAAGAGGGGACTACAGAGTGAACGTATAATAGCCCCATTGCACGCTACTTGAGTGTAATTGCAGACCGTTCGTAGGTGGCCAAAACATAAAAAGAAATTAATGTAAAGGTGAGATGAACTGATATTAAATGGAATTTTCGATTAAATATGTCAGATTAATAAAAAAATGTATTTTTTTAACAAAATCAAGTAAACTGTTACCGATGTATCTATACAAACATGTAGAATACACATTTTAGCAAAATGAAATTTAATTTTAGATTTTAATTCTTTAAAACGATATAGAAGTTACCATTGTTCTAAAAATTATTCTGAATAAATGTCATATATTTGTTTATTTAGAATTCCAGAGTTACAAATAACAATTACAGTTACAAATAACAATTATTGGACGATTTCAAAGTACAGTTATTTTACAATAATATACCAGAACGCCGTAATCCTGCAGAGGAAAATAGTATTTCCTGATCGAAGGAGTATTATTCATCGATTTATTAGTATTAGTATCATTAATATAGCAATATAATATGAATACGGAGATATTTTAAACAAAGTTAATAACATTAATCTAAACCATTATTTAAATAATTGATACATAATAAAGATATATACAAAATTCAACCTTAGACAATTTATAATGGGCATTATTTTCTCTTTATTCACCTTTACACTGAAATTTAAAAATTCTATAGTAGAACCATTATTATTCATAATAGGGGCACATTAAGAACTATGCATTTTTTACAATCACAGTATTAATCTAAGAACATTTTCATGCCTGGTACGCATACAAAAATGTATTTCAATTTAGTAATAACTAATGAAAGAAACCGCTTGTAACTGTTTTAGCGGAATGCTTTCTCAGAGAGAACTTCTGAAAAATTGAGTTTGAGAATTTTATAATGTATAATAAAATAATGCTAAAACTAATTCATTAAACCGACACAAAATACACTATTTTTAGAAAATGTCCGTATGGATGCGTGTGTGCGCGTGTGTGTACGTGTGTGCGTGTGTGCGTGCGTACGTGCGTGCGAAAAAGACCTATTTTCAACATATTTAACGTATAAAATAATATAAATAAATATTTTTTTTAATATTTACTTTTTATTATCCAAACAACTCCAAAATCTAATTGAGGTGGCTTGTTTCTTCCCTTGGCTTGGCTCCCTCCCTACTGTTTTTTCACGATATTGACAAATTTTTCTATTAATTTTCTTTTCATTAATGCAATTCACTTTTTCATCTGATTAACATTGGAAACAATATAGCTTATTCGATACTACTACTATATATATATAACAAAACGATTTTGTAAATTAAAAGTTTGTTTGGGATTCATAGACACCTATCGATGGATGGTCTTATGAAAGTCCTGAATTTGGACAAAACTTTATCCTCGCGCATACAACAATTAGAAAAATTATTGTAACTTTGAGAATATATATTTAAGGCATTTTCAACAAAAATTTGCTTGATTTTTATTAATTGATACTTTGAAGTTTATTTATAATACATTTTTTAATAAATTAACAGTATTTATATAGCAATTTTGAAACGAAATCACATACATATTTTTCAGAGCTGTATAATAAATAATCAAGTCAAATTAAAAGTGAATATTAGTTATTTCCAGCCTGAATAACTTTAAAAATATAAATACTCAAAACATCAGAAAATTGCTATGCAAATTTATTACAAAAAATATTCTATATAAGCATCAGATTTTTAAATTTAATACAGAGATTTTAAAAATTTCACCATGAAGCCACCTTACAGAGTTATCCTGGACACAATCTTTTGTCACAAACACACATACATACAACAAAATTCATTAAAATCTCTCATAAAAAAAATTTCAATGTCACAAATCTTTATCTTTAAGAAAACAGAAAATTATACATGATACAAATTTCAACAGGTGGTCAATAACTCCTTCGGTATCTCAATTATATAAATATTTTACTTCTTATAGGATATCACACACACACACACACATACACATATATATATATATATATATATATATATATATCCTTGTACTTCTCGGTGTACCGGAAAACTCGTGAAACTAATTGAAATATGTTTAAGCCGAAGCAGAGGAAAAGTCCGAATAGGCGGTAATGTATCCGAATCCTTCACGATATGCGACGGTTGAAACGGGGTGATGAGCTCTCCATGGTACTCTTTAACTTAACATTAGAGTATGTTGTTAGAAAAATGCAGGTTAACGAACTAGGCGCAACACTTAATGGAACAATGCAGATACTAGTACGTATAATGTAGCTCGTATCGGAGCCAATTTGAACACAAAATTTATTTTGCATATTATATCTATACTAAAAGCTATTTCTATTCAATACTTAATGTATACCTTGAAAAATCATATAGTTACCTCAAATCATCTACTTCTTACACATCTGTTATTGACATTGAAGCGAATTATATACATTCTGGAGTATATTATAATCATATATTAATATTATATATGTAAGGTAGAGTCCCCTAGTACTGACCCCCTCCCATTACGGGCGCCCATGGCTATTGGGAATACATTTGAAAACCATATTATTAAGAGTTGACGAGGTGAGGAAGTTATAAAGGATATGTCGTTACTGTCCCTGTTAAGAGTAAGTTTCCGAAGCTGACCTCTGTTTCCATAAATAAGTTTTCGTTTAACTTAAATATACTTCTTTTTAACTTCTACATATCTTTTCACTACCATTTTTATTATTGTTAAGCATTTAGATATAAAAACTCTACTAAAAGCTAAAGGATTCCGTACTGTAAAACACTTTTTAGAAAGAAAAATCTTAATTTTTCTTTTTTAATTATTACTATGTTCAGATAATTAAATTTGACTAAACGTAATTTATTACTAAAAAAGGTTCACATAACATATTCAATTTTGAAAATTCGGTTCCCTGGTAGAAATCTAAGCTGGTTTCTAGCCAGATATTAGCTAGATTTTCTAAATCTGCTTTAATTCTGGTTAAGAAATTGGCTAGAAATCAGTTAAAAACGACATGCTTTTTAGCTAATTTCTAGCTAGATTCTGCTTAATATTCTACTCGTAGTTAATATAAAATTGATAAACTGAGTAATGTATGTATTAATTAATAATGGAAATAATAACGGTTTTATAATAATCAAAGTAATACGCATTTCTAATCATACTACATTAAGTATTTTACTAAATTAAAGTTAAAAATGTACCTTAAATGTCTAGTAGTAATGGAGGTTAGGTTATTTGTTTACATAACGATGCGTGCATTTAAAAAGTATTATTTACACAAAAAGTACCAAAGCCCCGAGTAAAATTTAAGTGTCTTTATTAAAGAAATTTATGTTATAAATAATATAATGCATGTAGTCATACAATTATTGTTATTTTAAAAATACCAATAAAAACAGAAAAATATAATTTTTACAATAAAGTTTTATAACAAAATTTTATTTTCGACATCAATCACAAAATTTTTGTTGACTAAGTTATGATTGACTAATTTTCGGAAAGAAAATTATTAGTTATCAAATACTTTTAGTATGTATATACATATTTCTATAATCTCGTAAGTTGTTATTTGTTGATAAAATTATTCATTTTGGCGGCATACTATATTGAACATTCAATAATAGTACATTACGATACGTGTGACCTAAGTAGTCCTTTATAGGAGGTCGGTGCAATAATGGACTATTTAAGTCATGGATAGGTGTGACATAAGTGCAGATTTAGGCCACACAGTGCTATAAAGTATAATAATGTATATTTTTAAAAACTAATAACTTTTCAAAACGAAATATAAATAGGTTAGATTTACAAACAAAAAGCGTTCTTACTTAAAGCACAGTCTTAAGCAGATTCTAGTCAGATATTAGCTATAATTTGACTTATTAATAGCTTATTAATCTGGCTAATAATTAATAAGCTAACCAGCCATTCTAGCTAACTTTCTACCAGGGTTGACACCAAGGCAACCGAAAGTTACAGCCAATAGCTATGGGTGTCTGTACTGCCTGATAAAGAGCCCGAGTATTGATCTTAATATATCAGGGCCGGATCCGGGGCTTCAAAATCCGGATACGGTCCTGATCCGGCGCCTGATCTGACCCGTATTAAGGCCTATGATGGGGGTACGTCCGAGCCTTAGAATATTACAGAAGTCAGGTACTTCTTCATATTTACCTCCTATCCTGATTCGAAGTCCCGTACTTGGAAGAAGCACTTTTTAAGAAGATATTATTATTGTCAAACAATGGAGGTTTTCAAGTAGAGTCGTCCCTAAGTTGGGACGTACCATTCGGATAGTACCTTGGAAAGTACCCGTTACAAGCGTTTTTATTTAGTATGAAAAAATTTGGATAAATATTGGGAACAAATTCCGCCTTAAATCGGTACGGTACATGAAGGCCATGATCATTTTGATAGTAAAATAATCTCGCCATTCATTGTAAATCCGGCAGCCGGATCCATCCATCGATTTACCTCACTTTCACCCCATTATATTCCTGATCCGGCGCGGTAAGATAATCAGGGCTGGATGATCAAGTCACGTACGCCATACTTAATTTCTACTTGAGGGGGGGGGGGGGGGCTACTCTCCCCTAAATGTCTCTGTACACTATGAGTTATACAAACTTAATATTATAATTTAAGATTCAAACAATTTTTTTTAACAAAACATATATTAAAACTGTATTCATTTTTAATTTCTTAATTTTTAGTTTCTTAATATGAATAAGATTATACATTATATTTACTTGCTAACATAAAAAATGTCTCCAATAAAATGACTAAACCGTTTTACGAATTTAAACATATCTCGATGCAGGTGAAAAAGCGGTTATGTCGCGGAGCAATTGCACGAAAGGTCGTGTACAACGCGACGAGGGGGGACGAAGAGTGCGCGCGTGATAAACGTTCGAGACGAGACAAAACAAGAGGTGTCCGCGTGATAATGCGTCCCCGCACAGTAGCGACAAAGGGGTGTGCTGATCTAATTGCTGCGACAGCGAGCTACCAGTGGGGAGACTGTCAAAGACAGAGATGAAACGTGGGTCCCCTGCAGGATGTGACGCGAAACCATTGTGGCACACAGTATTATAATATACGTGTATCATGTATGCACGATATGCACATGTATCCGTAACGATGTGAGCTTGTGGCACGATGTCGTTACGACACCGTCGCCTCGGCCCGAGAGGCGTCGGAATACGATGAGAGGGACGCACCATAATACAATCTAGCGTCATTGTTACGCCGGACACGGGTACCCCGGTGCAGTTTGCAATATGCCTCGCGAACGTGCAGCATCATTTTTTTTCGGACGACCTGAACATTTTCGAATTTGCATGCGGTTTCTCGCATCACGTTTAATTTATGACATTGATATGTACGCGAGTGCTTTTCAATAACGTTTCAATTATGTAAAATTATAGCATTTGATGAAATAATTAATAAAGCAATAATTTTACTTGTTTGTTTGCTGATACCCTAGTATATAAATTAACAGGAGTGAAATGTTTAATGTGCCATATACAGGAGACATTGGCGTGTACGGCCTTTTAAGTGGTTTTATAAATGTGCAACTAAGCTTTTATTCAAAACTGTAAGTATTAACTTAACTACTTTAAAAATTAGATGATAAAGGATGTTTTACCTGAATGTGCTTCGAAATGGAGGGTCCCATGCATGAATTTCAGAGAGCGTCCCCGGGATTAGCCCCGATCCCGAACCAATTTTCGGACCAACGAAAGTCAACGCCGATTCGGACTTGGTTTCCCCGTCTTTTCCTCATACTGAACATGTAGGACTCGCGGATTCTTTGCCTAAATCCTGTCTGATATTCTAAGGTCCGCGTTTTTTTATTTTGAGATTTAAATCTTACGAAAAACAAAAGATTTCTGTACCTGAATGTCGACTGAACTCCTAATTTTTTGGAATCAAGGAAATGTGGGGGATAACACGTCGAAATCTAACCAGTATTTCCTACCATCTACTAATTGTAAGTAATATTGACCTAATATGTCGGCAAGATAGATCTCTATATTGAAATTATCACTTGTTTTTATTAACATTAAAGTATTTTTTATTAATGTTTTCATGTTCGTTTACTATTATTATTGTTTTAAAAGTAATATAACAAAAGAGCACGTGAGCAAATTACTGTGGCCTTCGATATTTATATTTAAAAAAATATGAAATTATAAAGTCATTCGGTGAAATAATAATTAATAATAAATTGTTTTATTTTACCGAGTTACTGTATGATTTTATGTTTTCTTTTAAACAGAGATATCGAAGGGTATAGTAATCGATGCAAATCGCAGTAATTAGCTCAAGTACCTTAGTTATAATAACTAATATAATATGAGATGAATATGCCGATTCGAATACGCGTATAAATGAGACGGGTTAGATCTGACGTCCCCTCGGGATTTTAAATTATGAATTTTAAATTTGGTTCAGGTCAAGGCATCAGCGGTTGTCGAGACGATACAAGAATGCACCACCCTGAGGGAATGTGATAAACGGTATCAGGGTGGGTTTCCGCTAGAAGAGGAAAGGGTGATAGGTTTTAGTGGGTCGTTTTGTAATGCAAAGGCTGTGTAGTCTTTTCGCGATTTTGTTTATTTTATTTTTCGTCCTATATTATACACACGGCGGATGCATCCCCAACCAGCCCACACTATCCGGCTGTGCGGACCCAGTCGGGTGTGCCTTAGATGGCATTTCCTACATACCCTCGAAAAAAAAAAATATTATTACAATTGTAATTACAAAGTTGATACTTATTTATCATAGACAAAAATATATAAGTGTGAATAGTCGGTAAGGTAGGTATCCCGTGGATAATTTACAACTTCTTATTTATTGTTCAACTATAAATAAATCATTCATACTTGTAAGGTTTTTAAACACCAACACATTTTTACTGTATTTAATTAAAATTATTAAGTGGCCGTAGTCTATTGCTGTCCTTGTCTAACAAGGAGAGTCCATGACCGGCGGGAAACGGTTTTCGATGAAGCTTTGGGAAGTGATTTCTGGTACCTAGAAATTTTGCCTAGCACCCGTAGTTTTGTCTCATAGGCCCTTGGGGTCCAGATATGACCTCTGGCAATCAAAATACGCGTTATTTTAATAAAAAATGGTATCTATACTTTGAATCATAACTCTAAAAGTTTTTTTGATAAAGAATAATGAAGTAAGATACAATTAGTTGACAGAAAGAGCTTTAACTTGAACTTTGCTCCATATAAAAATATTAGTTGTTACAAAGTTATGAATAGTCAAAAATGATGACAAAAAATGCATGAAAATTTGAATATTTTTAGCTCTTTAAATTCAGTAGTTTTCCTTGCATTTTTCGTCATCATTTTTGATTGTTCAAAACTTTGCAACAAAATAATAATTTTATATGGAATAAAGCTCAAATTAAAGCTCTTGTCTATCAACTTTTTTACCTTATTACATTATTTATCTAGCAATAAAACTTGCAGAGTTATGATTCAAAGTATAATTACCATTTTTTACTGTAATAACGTGTATTTTTAATACAAAACGTCATGTCTAGACCCCAAGGGGCCTATGAGATGAAACTACGGGTGCTAAGCATAATGTTTCGGTACCAGAAACCACTTCCCAAAGCCTCACCGAAAACCGTTTCCCGTAGGTCGTGGACTCTCCTTGTAAGCATGTTTACGATAGTCTGAATAAGAAAGGTTACAAATCACCTAAAATTATTTATATTCTGAAATCAGTAATTGTTTTTGTATTTCCTTAAATAAAGATATAGGTAATTTTTTGGGACTTCATCACATTATTATTATTAAATAAATAAACAAACAAACAAACAAACAAACAAACAAACAAACAAACAAACAAGCAAACAAACAAACAAACAAACAATCAAACAAACAAACAAACAAACAAACAAACGACCGACCGACCGACCGACCGACCGACCGACCGACCAACCAACTAACCAACCAACCAACGAACCAACCAACCAACCAACCAACCAACCAACCAACCAACCGACTAACCAACCAAGTAAATAAATAGTAAAAAATATACGTGGGACAGTAGGAATTTGCTATCAGTAACTGGCGTCCTATTAAATGAATAGTTTTTGCTCTATACTTGATTTTAATAACTTATCAGTAAATTTTGAAATAATTGAGAAATTCAATTTTCTTTAATTTTCATGAAATTTTATTGTTAATTGTTTGAGAAAAATGAATTAAAAAATATAAAATTATTTAACTATACATTATATATCTTTAATCCAATTTTCACCTACAATAATTAATAAAAACCATATAAAACTATTTTATCAGTATAAAAGAGAAGAAAAAATTGAAAAGATATACAACAAATTGCATCGGTAAGTTAGGAATCGTGTCAGTGTTTCTTATCTCCTTCATAGCTATTCCATATTTTAATTATACAAATCTTTTCGTAAAAAAAATGATATACTTAAAAGACATTTAATTCCTAGTATAATTGCAAGTAGCCTTTTAAAGTGATCTTAAGATTAAGTGCAGGGTTGTTAAAATATACAGAACCAAATAAAAATATACCTATTTTAAAGAAAGTCCTAAAATATTAATTATATTCACGTACATTTTAAAAAGCATTGTCAAGAACCTAATCATAATAGTGATTGATATGCATAAGTATAATGCATTATTTATAAGCATTTAAATCTGTCAATTAAATAATCTGATTATATTTTAACAATATTTTACTGGCATTTTCTTGTTGATTCGGCGAGTTTTTTGTTACGATAGCTAAACCTTTTAATTTCTGGTAATAAAAGTCTAACCAAAGGCCCAAATTATTACATGCAGCAAAAGTATAAAACTCAGCATTTAAGAGCTGCAATAAAAACATTTGATTGTAATATACGCGTGTGTCGCATTAAGAAAACGTCCTTATTATCGTTGCTACCGACGTTTACCTAAAATGCCTTTTATTGCACTACACTTAATCTTTGTCCTCCTCCCAGCGAAATCTGTAAAATCCCAGTAAAATTTCTTATAATATAGCACTGATCAATACGCAAGTCACGAATAGCCGAAAGTTCCGCTGCTGCAACCTCTTATACGCCAAGCGCGTCCACAGAGTCCCGAAAATGGCATAGAAAACCTGCACTTGAGAGAAATTGCACAGATTGCACTGTTTACTGAGATGGAGTATCCTTGATCATCTGGATCGCGTCCTCGCAGCAAATTGCGATGCCAAGCATACATGTATATTCGACAACCGATAATGGATACTCGAAGCGCTCACTCTTTCCGAGGCGCGCTGCAGAGAAGCAGATACGAAATAAAGCGGAGCGAGACGGGCCGATAGTGCCGCGGAGGCCTAAAATAATTGCCCCCAGTGAAATATAAATGATACCAAGATTATGAAGCGACGCTATATATATATACCCGACCGAGAGTCGAGAGCCAAAAAGGCGAAAAAGTAGGCAGAAAATGGAGGAGAACGAAGAAGTAAAGAGATAGAGAGAGGGTGAGGGGAGGGGGGGGGGGCGAATTCTGCGGCCGTCGGTCAGTATCGGTGCCATCGGCCGCTCGCCGCCACTGCTCTGCGAAAATGCACTGCTGCTGCATGTGTATGTGTGTACAGCTTGTACCTGCAAGAGGCAACGGCGGCGGCTACTTGGTACGCGAGACGTACGCGCGCGTAATTGCGTGCCCACGTCCTGAAATTATTCATCTCCCTGACCGCGCGCGCGAAGCCCAGACGGGGCTCCGAGTCAGTGTGGTATGATAATGCATAGAAGTACCAGTCATTATAACTCTGCACGTGTGTGTGTATGTGTATAAATATGCGTGTGCGTATGGGTGTGCGTGTGTGTGTTTATGTGTGTGTGCGTGATCTTGACTGCGTGTATCCTATATATACGTATACATGTGTACTTTCGCGATCCTTCGGCGCGAACGGCTGCAGATTGCTCACCATCACCACTATACTGTGCCTCCGAGAGTCCGAGGATCTACTACTACCCGTATGAGGTATATATGTGTGCGTGTACCTGTGGTTGCGTGTGGTGGCTAAGTTTGTGTCGTTTCTACTCTCGGAAATTGTGCGAATTTTTCATTTGCGTCACTCGCGCGCGATGCGGGAAAGGGTTTTCTTGTAAGAGGTAATTTTAATTATTCATGGGCTGAGGATTTTTATTTTCCCTATATATACTATGTACGATCTTATAGTAATATGTCGTCTGAGTACAATTCATCTTTGCTTTTTTATTGTATACGAGGTGGTTGTTTGCATATTTAACGAACATTATAAGACCTTTTAAGAGCTAAAGCTGCATATATGTATAGTATTATGCTTATTATGGCTAACATTATCGGCTTATTAACGTTGTTTTGTGGTTCCTAATTAATTTCTGTTTTAATAGGAGAATGGTAACTCTCGTTTAAATATTATGTCTAACTTCTATCAATCCTCTAAGTCTGTACAATACTTTTTAAGGTCATCTTTAGATCAATGGATACAAAAAATAGTGTAAAGACCCTTTGGGATTACTGTTTCATATTGGAAGATTATATTATAATTGCCTATTAAGAAAACTTTGTCTATCGTTATAATATAAATATTACGTGACTATACATGAAGCCGACAAAAATTTAAGGTAGACATGAAATGAATTGTATATTGTTAAAATAGCGTATTCTTCGTGAGTATTGACTTGTTCATTTATTTACCAATTTGAGAAAATATCTCTTTCAAAAGTTGTTTTTTATTGGAATTAACTGAAAAGATGGGTCCTCATAATTGGCCTTAATGGATGGGTTTAACATCACCTTATTAAAGATCCACTGTCTTTTTCCAGGCGTATTTTATAGTATTGACTACTACATTGCGTGACTTTTTAAAATGGGTATGCAATCGAATGGTATGAATTAAATTGTTCAAATTGATTTTTTACTATTGATAACATACTAAGAAGTTTGAGTATTGCGTTAACACAACGAATTATTACATTTGATAAATCCTCCGAATATGTATTTTTTTTAAATTAAAAATTAGGAAAACATAGTTACTAATTGATTGTTATTTTCTAGTTTAAATACGAAGCTAAGAAGTCTATTATTATTTGCCAAATTTTCTGACCAACAAAAGATTGTTTGATGTTGGTTCTGGAAGCCGCTATAGGCGGCGGCATAATCGGCAAAGTGTCGCAAAAGTGATGATGCGTATGACATCACGGCATCAAAGTGTTACATTTCGTTACGGAAATTATCGTTGTTATATAAATAAATGTATGAATGATATTTTCTTTCCTGTAAACTTATTCGCTTCAACTTATTTTAATATTTCATTAAAACTAGTGATTTTATAACAAAAGGATAAATATTTAAATAATATTTAAAAATATTGATTAAATTAGTATACTAATATTTCATGAATAATATTTTATATATATATTTTATAAGTTGTTCACCTAATAAATTATGATAAAATATTCCGAAAAACAATCAGTAGCAAATTTAATATCAGAAATAATTGTCAATTTAAATATGTAGCAATTAAATAGAAAAGTTAACCCTTCGTACGCTACCTGGATCATTTTTAATCCAGGCGAAATTTCGCACTAAAATTTATGCAAGATAAAAGGAGGAGAAAACATAAAATAAAATTTTAAAATTATCTTTAAAAACAATTGGATAATGTAATTGAGACCTTGATTATAAACTCTGAATGTTTCAGGTTTTTTAAAAATGTGTACCCTAAAATCAGAGGCCTTGACAAAAAAGATTCAGGTAGCGGACGGAGGCTGTAAAAATAAGCTAACGGATGGAGGGTTAATATTTTTTATAGACTTTAGCGATAATAGGACTGCCAGTGATACTCAACAGTAATATTTTCAAAACATAAATTGACGGACACCTACAAATCATTATTTTGGGTCTCCATAAACCAAGCTCCACGTTCTGCATAATAATACCAAACATTCAACGCTCAAGGAACTGTGCTCCTTTGTATTGTCATTTATTTCACATACTTGTTACAGAATGTTTGGTATTATTGTACAGAATTTAGGCACGATTAATTGACAACGTAAAATAAATAATGCGACATACGTTGTTCAATAATATTTGATTTAAATTTCATCGTAACGTTATCTGAAATTAAAAAATCTAGAAGATTCTTAAATTTTGTGTGAAAGATTTTATAACACTGACTAAAATGTTTAAAAAATATATTATCGAATTGATAAAGGTTTGAATGTCTCTATGGGCCATAATAAAAAATACGTATCTCATGAGCTCCAATTAGAAAAGACTTATTTATGTTTTTTTTGTCACTTTTTAAAATCTTAGGTTTAATATCATAAATATATTATTCGTATATCAATTAATATTAATAAATAAATTAAAGTTATATTCTGAACTTTAATTTTAATTTTAATTTTCTGTCTTGTAAAAGTTTTATGACCTAAAATAGTTGGTGTAACAAATAACCTCAAAAAAGATACGTCTTTTCTAATCTGAGCTCATGAGATACGTCTTTTTTAATCTGAGCTCATGAGATACGTCTTTTTTATTAAGACTCATCGTTCTGTTTTAATATCTATATTCTTTAGTAACTAGATTTATTTAACCCTTACTAATAAGGGGAGTGCACACCCTCCGGGAAATGAATTTTGGTCAGACTTCGGGAGGAGGGTTCTGGTACCCAAAAATTAAGCCTAGCACCAGTAATCCATGCATAATTCATTCTAATGCGCCCTTGTTATCGAGATATGATATAATTTACTCGAAGTATGTGTTATTTTAATGAAAAAAGGTTACAATTTTATACTACGGATGATAGACACAAAAGATAATAAAAAGTATGCGGAATGAGGTAAATGTGTTTTAATTTAAGTTCTGATACGTATAAAAATATGAATCTGATCAAAAGTTATTAACAGTTGAAGATGGTGAATGAAAATACATGGAAAATCAATGAATTTTAAAGAGTTAAATTTATTTGAATATTCATGCAATTTTGGTCACTATCTTCAATTGTAAATAACTTTTGATCAGATTAAAATTTGTATACGTAACACACGTAGGTCTTTTTGCCTACTTTTTATTATATTTTGAGTCATTTATCCATAATAAAAACTTGTAGATTTATGCTTAGAAGAAGAGGTACCTATTGCCATTAAAATAACGAATATTTCGAGTAAATTAACTCACGTCTAGGCAACCAGGACCCATTAGAAATAATTACTGATACTAGGCTTCATGTTTGGGTATCAGAAAACACCTCCCAAAGTCTGACCAAATTTCGTTTCCCGCAGGGTGTATCTCCTTGTAAGTTTTGAATTCTGCATATTTCTAAAACATCTTAACGCGATAACGTTTCACATAAATTTTAAAATATTTTTCAATTTTGTAAATTTTAAATTATCCCATAATAACATTTCATGTCAACCATTTGGGTATCAGATTAAAAAATGCTATAATTTTGAAATATCTAATAACAAATTACACAAAATCTTTTAGTCTAGGTTTTTTAATCTTTTAATCACTTAAAAGAAGACAATTTTTTAGTACTTATTGGTCAGAAGACCCCCTAAAAAATGGTAATTTGGATGTGACTAAGTTACGAAAGCTATCTATTTATTTAATTTAGAATATGTTTCTGAGCAATTAAAGCGAAACATTTCAATGCAGCAAGAATATTGAAAATATTCTCTTACTTGGATATATAAATTTTATTATCTCGTAAAAGTTAAAAAGAAATCGAAGTGGCAAGATCTTCCAAAGTTTTCAGAAATCGTATTAACAGAGCGTAAATTCAGAGCAGCCGGTGCACCCGCGCGCGAGAAGGCATTCTCAAACACTTCTCTCCACCACTGTCTTTCTCGTTCGTTCTCAAGCGATTCCAACGACAGGCATATATAAAGACGCAGGGCAAATTACTTTTTAATATCCGAAACTGTAAAAAGAGCTCTCGCTGCAGGCAGGCAGGCGCAGCGAACGGGAGGAGTCAGAGAGGAGCGCGATATATATATATATATATATAAAAAAGAAGGAGAGTAGATAATGCTCGAAAATCGCCGAAGCACTTTACGGCAGCAGCCTCCGAGCCGAAGTGCCGCTTGTCATGAAGGATACAAATGGCGTCATGGGTCTGGGTTTTATATTCCACGCTGTCGCTCCTCTCGGTATGCCATCGTCCTCGTGGGCCCCGATTGCTGCGCACAACGGACAAAGACAGAGAGAATCTGCACTCTGTGATTATAACCAGGCGAATTTCCATGCGCGTGCGAGCCTCGGTGCGCGGAGACTTTGCGAGCGAACCGGGCCAACCGGGGGGAATCTGACTACGCGCGATTGGCCTTTGGGCAGGTGTATGCTTATAAACCATTGCTCATACATACTCTTCTTCTGCTTCTCTTCCTGTCGCTCTCCTTTTCCTCCTTTATTTCGCTCTCTCTCTCTTCCTCTCTCTCTCGTCATTAAAACTCACTTAGGATAATACCCGAGCGATTGCCGCTTGAACTTGTGCGCTGGCTGCTGCTGTAACATCGACGCGGACGGGCAGCTCCGCGACCGGGAGTGAGAGAGATGAAGCGAGCTGGAGAGGAAGATAAGAGAGGTAGAGGGAGAGAGCGTGTATACCTTTATTTACAGGAGAGTATATGAAGCCACGAACCACCAAAGACGATGACGAATGTGCGCACGCGTGTGCGAGATGCAAGATCTTTATTGAAGATACTGAGCCTCGGATGCTGCGCGTACTGATCATTCTGTGGGATAAGCGCGTTACACAGTTGTAAATTTCGGCGATTGGAGTTGGATTCACGCGTAACTTACTTACACTTTATGAATAGGCCGATTTTGTTTTAATTTTATAGTGTTTATGCAATTATTATCTGTAGAATATTAAGTTTAATTTAATTGATATTTAAAATGCTAGATAATTTATATACAAACATTAAAAATTAAATATCTTAATTTTACGTCTGCATATTTATTTGTACTTCATGCATACGCTAACTGATATTGATTATATCAAACAGAAGTTGTATATAGATCATTACAATTCATGTATTTAGAGCTTAAATTTCGAGTTAAAAATTCTATTTTGATGAATACTAGATAGTATTAATTTTCAGTATAACGCGCGGGCAAAGTCAATTTTATACAAAAATAATCCCTTGTTCAGTATCGGAATATCTGGGATGGTGATAAATGTGTCGAAAGATAATTTTGCAGGCAGATAATAATGCCGAATTTATTTTACCGAAGGGTAAAGGCCGAAAGGTGAAATGTGCCAATGGGTAAAGTAATCGATTAACATGAGTGTTGAGAGTTGTTACATAAACACCAGATACGGCTTAAACTTATCTGTAAAAAAAAGGACTTAAAGATTATGATTTGTATGAAAGCAATTTAATAGAGGTAAGTTGTTAGATCTTTTAACCTTACTGTTTTTAATAGTCCACTTTTCACTTCTAACAAACAAATTCTTCTAAGACTTGACATTATTCCAATTATATTTTTGTTACCATAATACATCTAAGAAATACATAAAATCACTAATATGAATAATTATTTTTGTGAAAAGAATATTTTGATGCAATCTAAGTTGATGAAAGTTTTATGTCTTAAACATGTATATTATATGTTATTTTGCCATGAATTAAACTCCTCTAAGTAGTCTTTATAGTCCCTTGAAATTTCGCTAATCTACATTAATGAATTTAAGCCTTTTTAACCACTTACCAAGCGTGTTTGATTCAGACGGTACCATCACGGACCCAGTTTCTAATCAGTACCCAATTTCTAATCAGTTTGTCAGATATGTTACGATATAAAATTTAATTAACCCTGAAATTGTTTGAAAAAAATAACATTTAATAGCTAACTATCTCACAAGTACATTTGGAAACTTTACATGCTATTAATGTCGTACATTTTTAAGAAAAAAAATATTTTAGTGCAGTGTTGTCAAATACATCACGTTTTCGTCATTTCACTTCTACCGACTGCAAGCGAGCACGCTAAGATTTTCGGATCGTTTCTTTATTATTATTGAATGTGTCGTAGCAAAGCTTTTGTATCTGAGTTAGTTAATACTTTTTTTGTATAAAACAATCAAAATATTAATAATAAATCTAACTTTTTTAGAAAAAAAGGGTGATTAGAAATAGGTTCCGACTTTTTAGAATTCCCGTAATTTCTGATCAGTTTTATTACAACTATTTTAAATATTAAAAGACCTTTAATTGTTCTAATCTCATCAAACAATAGCAATAAAAGTTGTTTTAACGCACACAAACATCTTTCTTAGTTCAAAGTTTCGTAAAATCCACTGATACATCGCACGTTTTACAGGTTCACTTTGTAGGTTATAATACTTACCGACCGAGTGATCAGACGCGCATTTCAGCTGATTGATGTCGTGTGGTAGACTGGGGACAAATAATCAAATATTTATTTTATTAATCACCATTACTTAAACAAAAAATGTTAATTAGTTATCATAGTTACTGTTATAATATTGTTTAATGTGTTTTTTCTTGTTGTATAAGATAATTACGCGTTAACAGAATCTGATTAGAAATAGGGTTTTGATCTGAACAGAAATTGCTCTCATATATCATTTAGGTGATCAGAAATTACTCCCTGTTACTTTTTTCTTTAAAGTTTTATAATTAATTAATTTCTGATTCTTTGATAATTTTTCAAATTTCATATGAAAGATTAATAGTTATATTTATCATTAGAAATGTTTTTTTTTAGTAAACAGTTCATTTTCAAATTGTAATGCATCAAATATCCCGACATTGCACCTTAGCTGATTAGAAACTTGGACCGTGACGGTACATATTTAATGGTCACCGTGACTTTAAAGTATTCTTGAGAGGTGTACTCATGGACTTAAGGGAATATTATATGTTTAAAGCTAATTTTTTTAAATCTAGGAATTTTTTTTTTATGATTATATGATTACATACTTAAAAAAGGATATTTTAAGCCCTACCCAATATAATTTACTGCCTTAACCACCATTTATAGTTATTAAACCAGTGAATTTTATAAAATCTTCCTGCGCAATAATTTGTTATGAAATGCAAAAAAAATAATGACATATGATATATTACAATAGGGGTCTGCGGCGGCTCAGTCGGTAGAGTGTCGGATTCCCACGCCGGTGACCCGGGTTCGAATCCTAGTCTTTGCCGATTGATACAAGCACCTCTGTAGAAATTACATGTGCTTTGTTTACAAACACACCGCAGACCCCCGTCGTCGATTAGCACCACATGGAAGCACAAACATGGCGACGTTAATTAAAAAAAAAAAAAAAAAAGATATATTACAATAGTATTGAAAAATGTATAGAGAGAACATTTCTATTTTCAATTTATATTTATTATTCCTGTCATTTAAGATTTATTAAACCATTTTTGCAATAAATTAGCTCATATTTTAGTTAGAAATGTTATAAATTAACCTTTACATATTTCTTTTAGTGAAATATCTATCTGTATTTTTGTTCAAAGTGTGTCAATATAGACGTGTACAAAATTTTCAGATCGATTCATTAAAAATTGATGCGCAGCAACTATTTTCAAATTTCAAATTTGTAGTTTTGAGTACAATGCATTTTAAAAATTAGTAATACCGAATGTATGAATTTACCTTTTTCTTGAAATAAATTGTTTTAAGACGGTTTAAAAAATATAAAAATTATGTATCTTTAATTATATGTATTTGAGCTTGCATCATATAATGTAAAATTAATGTTTACCCTAGGCATAGCCCCGATTCGGCTGGATAGTTCGCCATCTCTTACTTTCTTCCTTATGTACTTTTCCTCTTTTGTTTCGTTTGAAAATAAGCTATGACGTGATTAGGAATTTGAACGAGTCCTAAGAACATACGTTTTAAATACTTACCATCATGTACAACTATTAAAAAAATTTTTAAAAATCGGTATACTCTTCCCTTAAGGAGCTATATTTAAATAAAAGATTATTTCCAATTGATAGAGACATACATATCAATAATAATACTATCTAAATATTATAATACTACTTTTATACATTCGTTCTTTTAATTCGTTTGCTGATGTTAATATAGTAAAGGTTTTTTGCCGATTTTTGCTAACTAAACAGACAACTTATTTATCAGCGACTTTTCGGCAGCATTTCGCTGTCCTCATCAGGCTACACCTTTATATAAATATTTTTTATTATACCATTGTAAAACAATATAAAACTGTACAATAACAAAACGCATATTTTTCTTAATTTTGCTATTTTTGCCATGCTTTAAATTGTAAACTTTCTTTTTCAATTTAAGTTTGTTCGGAGAGACCATTAAATTCTTCTTACAAAAGTGTACTATGTATTATTACCTCATCTTCACTGATAGTTTTTAAGGGACATAGCGACAATGTATACATATATATATACAAGTATGGAATGTACGAGTTATGTAACGCGTCGTACGAGTATGCCGATAATTAGTGTGAGTGTGTCCGTGTGCGAGAGACCGAAAATTCGGCAGTTCCTGCGCGAGTATCTCTCTCTCTTTCACGAGCCACGCCATTCCCGAAAGGGGTAAGTTCTTTGTTTTAATAATCTGCGGACGAGTCTTTTATATCTATCGTGCGAAATTACATTGTGCACGGTTATTATTTGTGTAGTCGCTGAAACGGCCGCGTGAGAATCATACGCAGTGGAACGGGGCGCGGACTGGCAAGGCGCTCGGGCTCCCGACGGCTGAGCGACGCTCGACATTTTTCGCCAGTTCAATCTTCCGCAAGCTCGTACATTGGTGCAGGAGTGCACGCCTGTTTCCGAGTCCGCGCGTATAAAGCCTAGTTAAGCTAAGTATAGCGCAATTAATTGTTCGAGAGAGAAAGAGAGAGAAATTGAAAGATACATGTGTTTATTATAATCATTCTAATTTTGTCGAATTTCGGCGTTTATATCGTTGCTGCTAAGTATAAATATAATTATAATCATAATTGATTTATGACATCGGGCCCGCATTGAGGCCTTATTTGACTGCGGAGAGATCCGTCATCGCTGTGTGCAATAAATTCGAGACTGAGAGCCGCTGGCTCATAAATTTAACGACCATTTTTGTGAATTTAGACTGTGGATATTTATAACGATTTTATATTAAAATATACGTGTGAATGGGTGCATGGATGTATGTTTAGTCTTAACGCGCGGCGATTAAAAATTATGATTTTGATGGTGATGTTATATGAGTTTTATTTTGAATTACTCGAGAAGGTATTCTATGTAGAGACGTGAGTTTTATTCTTGTGCGGCGAATCAATTGATTTATACCAAATTTATTCTGTCTTGTGACTTGATTTAATATAATCGGCGACATATCAATTTAATTTTTTTATGTGTTTTATTTTATATCCTAAATAATCTTAAATATTATAAGTTTAATATTGTCTAACTTTAACTTTCAATATTGAATAACAATTATGATGTTTAGAAAACCAAAACATTTTTATATGGAAAAATAGAAAAACAATTGTCTACACAATTGAACACTTTAAAATTCTTTAGCAATTGTCACTGTAATATTATTTAATATTAAAAGTTAAAGCGAGCCTCTATGAAAGTGTCAGTAAAGATGAGGCATAGCATTTAACTACAATCTAATTTGAGATGAAGAAAACAAACTATATCAGCATGAAAATTAAACCGTCTGCAATGACATGTTATGAGACACTACATTAATGAGCCCTACACTAATCTAAATCAACGTATACGATCACCACGATGAAAAGGTTTTAGAAATCTTACTAGTTTATATAAATCTTCAATTCTCAGTAATTCAATTTCTAAATAAAACTATATATAAACTACATACATCTATACTCAGCTGTTAGTTCCCAAGATCGGTGCTTTTCAAGTACTTAATCAGCAGCCATCGGATGCTACTACGCTATATATATGTGTGTTACACAGGAAAATAAGATTTGATTTTATAAAATGGATTAAATTAATTTAATAATTGTGGAATTTGTATTATTGCGTATTTACATCGACGACTAAGATTAACTGTAAGTAAGAATTATAACTTATTCGGAATTTAAGACATGCGCTTGCATGTATTAAAATAAGAAAATTTAAATATTGATTAATGTATTTGCTAAACTATGGCGAACTTTGCTTAAAAAATGTTGTACATTTATACTTAATAACTGTACCGAAATCAACCAAATAAATACATTTTTACGTAAGTCTTCGTTGCCAACAAATACTTGATTTTTCTTAACGTATCCTAACTTTGTGGATAGTTCCATTCGTTACGATTATGCAGCGTTTTAGAAACCTTCGACAATGTTTAGTAATAAAGTTTCGTAAAAATTACTTTTCAATAGACGTATCTTATTTTTTAAAAGTACTTACGTAGTACTTTTGTACTGGTTAATCTTGGCTTTACTTACATTGTAGATAATGTTCTTAAAACATGTATTTTCTGATTTAAACAGATGAATAAATTATATTTTGAAACTTTTGATTCTATTTTTAAAATGAAGCACTCCACAAAAGGTTTGTCCAATAATTTATTTTTAAATATTGGATAAATCGAGTATAAATTTATAACCATGTGAATTTCGAACATTTGTAACAGTTTAAACATTATCGTTTTACAAAGAGTTTTCAAAGTGTAATACAAAAGATATATATCTGTAACGAACAGGAAAAACAGCCAGTCTACTTTTATCAATTTTGGTATTACACCCGATTTCACCATTACAAGTTGTCCCCTTTCACGTGAAAGTGGTAAAAATTGCCGTAGCATGTCTATCATAGCCGAAAATGGCACATTACATAACGACTTAAGTCCGTCTATATATGGATCAATCAGAAAGTGAATCCTGTGTTATTATTTAATTTTAGTACGTAAATTAATTTTATTATATAAACTGTAGTGTATGGTTTTCAAAAGATAATTCAGTCGATTACCGAAAAACGACTTAAGTCGTTACTTTTTCTCGTAAATGTAACAAAAATTGCCAAAGTACAGTTATACATGTAGTCCAAAACTGTACAATGCATAATGATTTAAGTCGATTCAATAAAATCTTTGCTGTAAACATAACTTAAATTCATCTTTATATGGGTCAGAGCGCATATACTTACAAGGAAAATCCACGATCTGCGGGAAGCGGTTTTTAATGAGGCTTCAGGAAGTGGTTTCTGGATCCAAAATTGATGCCTAGTGTCCGCAGTTTCGTCCCATAGGCCCTTGCGGTCAAGATATGACCGTTTGGATTATAACTCTGCAAGTTATTTTGTTAGAGAAATGACGTAACAAGATAAATAAAAGTTGGCTACAATAACTTTAATTTAAGCTTTGTTTCGTATAAAAATATTATTATGTAGCAAAGTTATGAACAATCAAAAATGATGACGAAAAATACATGAAAATTTGAAGATTTTCAGCTCTTTAAATTGAGTAGTTTTCCATGCAGTTTTCGTCATCATTAGGTCAGTATGCTCGGCTATCTTCGTAGAAAGGTCGAATATGTATACGCTACACACTTAAGGAGGTTCGAGCGCCGAAATGAAAATGAAGACAAAGAGCTAAATAAAGTAGCTAAAAATTTTGAAAGAAACGTCCGCCTGTGACGTGTATTTCACGTCCCAATAATATTAAATACGGGCAGTCAATCGCGACCCAGTCGCCCGTCACCAGAGCCGAGCATTTCTCACATTTAATTAGTATTGTTATTAATGGGGGGATTGTTTATTTATTTAATTGTATTGGAAATTATTTACTGAAAATTGATTGCGACCAAGAAGAAACCTCAGATTATTACTCCAGCTATAAACAAGAAGAGAAGACCAAGAACTACTGAAGACTGAATAGCGACTTTATTAGATTCGCGTCAGGGTATTTCAGCAGCTACTCAAGAGCTAGGCAAACAAATTTCGAGTAGGCATTTTCAGCTAAAGGAACCGATAAAGAAGACCTCAAGAAAAGAAGCTATTTTCTTTGTTTATCTCAAAACCACCACTATCACTACGACGACACCAGTTCGTACACGGGGACCAACGGATAGCTTCGCGATGCAGATGGTGTCTGCAAACACACGACCAAGAGTGCAAACAGGGTTTCCACCGCAACTCTTAGCGATGAGCAGTCATACACAGTTGGCATATACTCCGGGACTAATGAAGATGATACCAAGCGGCTACCAATGGAGGCTACCAGAGCCACTATTCCATTATACAGGAAATCATCCATCGCCGGATTCCAGTACGGGAACTCCCGCAGTACCAATGATCCGGAGACCAATACAATTGATTACACCAGCGTCAACGGCTTCGGAACAAACGTTACCTTCGATGCCAACCACCGCAGCGACGTCGGTCACACGACCTTCTGCAATGGCACAAGCAACGAACGCCGGGTCCGGTCCGGGGACTAGTCAGAGGGGACAACCCCTAGCAAGAAGTGACAATCCGACAGGAACATCACAAAGCCAAACGCCACTGCAGGGGATAAACCCGAACGACAGTATTCAATATATTAGACAAGTAAAACATAGAGACCCCATAGCCAGTAACCCAAGAAATGGAAACTCAACGGATACTAGCGACGTAAGCAACAAAGAAGAAGATGAGAATCGAGAAGAAGATGCCATTCCACGAGGGGCAGGACCATACGAACGGCTACTGCAGGAGTTTGAACATCTGAAAATGGCACAACATAAACCAATTCTCCTCCGAGAACCGGTATACGCGCCACAACCTCCAGTAGTCCCACCTCCGGTAGCAAATCCACAGGATTACGTAGACACTCCGAGACCACCGAGGGGATCTCAAGAGAGAAGAGAGCGACCCAGAAATCACGAAGTGGCAGAGATTCGGAGTCCTAAGGTGAACACCGTTCGTAGGCCATCAGACCAGCAAACCGAAGCATCAAAACAGAGAAAAGGAGAACGAAAGCGACTGTCATCGAGTAGCTCGGAAAGTAGCGTACTAGACCGAAGATTAGTAAAGAAGAGAGATAACCGTAAAGTGAAAAACCGTAGACATAGGAGTTCGAGTAATAGTACCACAAGCAGCGACGGTAATACAACGTCATCAGACTCAGATAGCGACCACAATAAAAGAAGTACAAAACACAGGAGAGGCCACAAACGGAACCAGTCGATATCGACTAGCGATTCGGAAAATGAAGATAAGAAAATGAAAAAAAAAATAGGAAAAGTCATTCGAATGCAGATATAGCGGGGAAGAATGTTAAAATATTGCAGAGCTGGAACCTAAAGTTCAATGGGGAAGATAAGGAGCCAGAGGAAATTTTGGACCGGCTGCAGGATTGCAAAACAAGCCTAGCCATGAGCGACAGGGAGCTGTTGAATGCTTTACCATCGATCTTTTCGAAAAATGCTAGCAGATGGTATCGATCGAAGCGACCAGACTTAAAATCATGGAAAGACTTTAAAAAAGCATTCAGAAGGCAGTATTTGGGTCACAGAGATGAATAAGACACGATGATGGACTTACGGAACCGATCGATGGCAAAAGGAGAAAAGATTGCCAATTATATATCCTGCGTAGAATACATTGTCGACCACTTTAAGCGACCCCCATCCAGGAAAACAATAGTAAAACAGGCCTACAAGGGCTTGAGGAAAGACTATCGACACATCATGGCGGGGAAAGAAATCAAGACGCTCAAGGATATAGAGAAACTAGGAAGAATTTGGGAAAAGGAGAAAGAACTAGATGACCGGTTTGAAGAGCCTCCACCAAAGGAGAAGATGAGCATACCAGGTGCAGCATACTCTGGGACACCCTCAGTCCGTAAGGTAGCGGCAGCCTACGAGAAATTGAACCCAGAAAGCGACACTAGCGGCAGCACATCAGCGACAACCAAACCGGCGAGAAAGAGAAATTGGAATAGAAAAGCGAAGAAAAAACAAAAACAAATAAATGCGGTAGCCGCTGCCAAGGAGAATCAAAGGCCTGAAGCCAACGTACAAGCGACCCAAGTACAGCCAGCCTCACCCAACGCGACCGCAACGATGACGCACAGCACACCGCTGAATCCACTGGGACCGAGTTTTGTGCCCGCTTGGCAATGGTCTCCTCCCCAGAATGTTAACTCGTTTTAGGGTAGAGGTGGTCAAGCCCAAGGATTCACCGGCCAAGGCGCCTATAATATGAGAGGAACTAGAGACCAAAATGGGCAGAAGGCCCAAAATATACCAGTATATGGTGCATGCTATACATGCCAGACGGTAGGGCACCGAGCAAGAGAATGTCCACAAAGGACATGCTACTTGTGTGGGGCTATGGGACACTATGCAAACGAATGTCCCAATAGACAGCCGGCATGGCAGTCTTCTCCAAATAATCAGGCCATGGGAAACGGGATGCAGGGGAGGCAGAAGAGTCCCATACCTCCTCAGCAACCGCAAACGGGACGAAACTGGCAACAATAAAGGGAAGCCAGCATAGCGCCCAACCGACCATACAGGAGAAGAGAATAGCGACCCCAGAGAACGCAAAAATTAGCAGCAACCAAGAGAGAAGTGGATCGATGATAGTCGAGGCAGCTAAAAGTATTAAGTCCACATTGTCAGATGGGGAGACCCACCCAGTATGGAGCAATACTTCAAACAGCGGAGGATTAAATGGGACCTCACCAATAGCGACCACAAAACCAGAGAGTAGAAAGAGTAGAGAGAGCAACAAAATTCGAGAAGAGAGAGAAATAGTAGAGAGTAGAGAGAGTAGTGAGAGGAACAAAATTCGAGAAGAGAGAGAATAAGTAGAGAGTAGAAAGAGTAGATAGAGCAACAAAATTCGAGAAGAGAGAGAAATAGTAGAGAGTAGAGAGAGTAGTGAGAGCAACAAAATTCGAGAAGAGAGAGAAAAAGTAGAGAGTAGAGAGAATAGTGAGAGCAACAAAATTCGAGAAGAGAGAAAAAAAGTAGAGAATAGAGAGAGTCGTGAGAGCAAAAGGGTGACCGAAAGAGTGACAACCTTACCGATCCTCGAAGGGTCCGACGTAACGGCGCTCAATCCAACAGCTGACGAGCAGAAAGATTTCGAGCACCTAGCCCTCGTACGAGAGGCGGTCGACCTTCTAGAAGGGTCACAGGTGTCCACTCCCTCGTTGGAGGGCCCCTCCACCTTTGTTACAGACTTAGATGTTGGGGTGCCCACATCTAGTCTAGGGGGGGAGAGCAGCGTACTACGTACGCGGGAGGCCGACCAACTTGAGGTTCCGGAACCAGGCGAAGTCGAAGTCGCAGGTATGAGCGCAGAGAACCGCATCTTCACGAAGGTAATACTAGGTGGTAGACCGTACAGAGCCCTAATTGATGGAGGAGCCACGGTCTCCCTAGTAGGACCAGAGATAGCGGCTAAGTTCAAGGACCGATTGCGACCAGCGAACTCTGTTATAAGAAGTGTGTTAGGTGGAACAAATAAAGTATTGGGGTATCTGGACATCAACATGGAATTGGATGGCAGGTCCAGGAAGCTGACGGTAAGAGCCGTAGATCCTTGCGACCACGACATTTTACTTGGACAGGACTTTACCACCCCATGGGACGTTGATGTAAGATACGGCAGACGGATGTGGAGGACTAACGAGGGCCCGTGGAAGCAATCTTGGGACGACGAGGAAATCGAAGCGACCCCAGCATACGCCGAATGCGCCGGAATTACCGAGGCAGACGACGAGCAGCGGAAAGCCATAGAAGACCTAGTGACCAAGATATTACCTCCGCCATCGGAAAATTTAGGAACGACCACACTGACCGAACATCACATAGATGTACTCTCCGCAGCCGCCATCAAACATCGGCCAAGGAGAATGTCACCCAAACTTCTGCAAGTAGTACACGAAGAGATAGAGAAGATGTTCAGGAGTGGAGTAATAGAGCGATCGGCAAGTGAATGGAGTAGCGCCCCGGTAATCATCAAGAAGCCAGACGGGAGCTATAGATTTTGTATAGATTATCGCGACCTCAACAAAGTGACCCGGAAGGATGCATATCCTATCAGGAGCATGGATTCCATATTGGACAAATTGCGTAAAGCCAAATATTTGACCAAAATTGACCTCAAGCAAGCCTATTTTCAAGTACCGATGGAGCAAAGCAGTAAGAAATTTACAGCATTTGCAGTGCCGGGGTCAGGGCTTTGGCAATTTGTAAAAATGCCCTTCGGATTAACGAATGCGCCCATGACCTTCCAACGCCTGATCGATGCTTTCTTTGGCGTCCAGTATGAACCATATGTGTTTGGATACTTGGACGACATCATTATAGCGACCGAGACCTTTGAGGAACATCTCCAATGGTTGGAACTGGTTCTCAAGAAGCTGGTCGAAGCAGGATTGGTAGTAAATCGGAAAAAGTGCGAATTCTGCTGCTCGAGAGTGACGTACTTAGGCTTCTTGCTTGATAAAGATGGATTGCGACCAGACCCAGAAAAAGTATCGCCAGTGACAGAATATCCAGCGCCGAAGACCGTTAAGCAGCTGAGACGATTTCTGGGTATGGTAGGATGGTACTCGCGATTCATTGAGAACGACTCAGAGATGAAAATTCCGTTAGTGAAGTTACTAAGAAAGGGGCAAGAATGGAAATGGGATAGCGACCAACAAGAGGCCTTTGAAGGTCTAAAGAAGGCGCTAACGGTAGCTCCGGTCCTGGCAAGACCAGATTTTGGCAAAACCTTCACGGTCCAGAGTGATGCAAGCGGAGTGGCGATTGGGGCGGTTTTGACACAGGAAGGGGATGATGGAGAGCACCCCATCGTATATGTGAGTAGAGTACTCACGGCGGCTGAACGAAATTATACCACGTCCGAAAGAGAATGCCTGGCGTTATTATGGGCCATTAAGAAGCTGCGACCATACCTTGAAGGGTACGAATTCAAGGCCATCACCGACCATAGCGCCCTCCAATGGCTTCGTAATCTGAAGGACCCTACTGGACGACTAGCCCGTTGGGCACTTGAAATGCAGCAGTGGGACTTCGAAGTAATCCATCGGAAGGGCACTCTGCTGAAAGTGCCTGATGCGTTGTCCAGGATGTATGAAGATGGAGGGGAAATAGCTGGATTTGAAGAGATACAGGACGAGCGATACGTAACTAGGATGGAAGAAGTACAAAGACACCCACACCGATTCCCAGACTGGCGAATTGAAGATGGCATGTTGTACAAATTTCGTAGCGACACCCTATTAGACCCAGTGACATCTCAAGAAGAAGGATGGAGACTTGTCATCCCAGTAGAGTACCGTGAGAGAGTGATGACGGAGAGCCACTCCATCACCTCCGCGGGACACCTGGGACTTGAGAAGACCTATGACCGAGTGGCCCGCGAGTACTACTGGCAAGGCATGTACTACGACGTGCGCCACTTCGTCCAGGCTTGTCTCGAATGCCAGAAGCACAAGTCCTCTCAGACGGGACCCCTAGGGCTACTAGGAAAAAGAATTGTAGAGCGACCATGGGCCGTAGTGGCAGCAGATCTTATGGAATTTCCACCAAGTAAGAGCCAATTCAAATACTTGGTGGTATTCCAAGATCTCTTCACGCGGTGGATCGAGCTGAAGCCGCTCAGGAAGGCGGATGGCAAGTCGGTGGCTCGCGCCCTAGAGGAGCTCATCTTGTTTCGGTGGGAGACGCCGAACTACGTACTCACAGATAACGGGAAAGAGTTCATCAATAAGCACCTGACCGTCACGCTGAAGGAGTATGGAGTGACCCATGTAATCACGCCACCGTACCATCCGCAAGCCAATCCAGTGGAGAGAAGCAATCGAACCCTAAAGACCATGATAGCGACCTTCGTAAAACAAGACCATCGGAATTGGGATGCCCATCTTCATGAGTTTAGGCATGCAGTCAACACTGCCATGCAAGCGACCACCAAGGTATCACCAGCCTTCTTGAATTATGGACGACACCCAACGCCGGTGAAGAGTTTACGAAGAGAAGTAGAGCCAAAGCGACCAATTATTAGTAGCGACCCTGAAGATTGGTTAGAGAGAGAGTAAGAAGACTGGATGCCCTACGCGACCTAGTAATCAGGCATATCGATTCTGCAAAGGAGCGACAAGCCAAATACTATAATCGTGGCAGGAAGGAGGCGACATTCCAGGTAGGAGACTTAGTAATGAGGGCAAACCACCACTTGTCAAACAAAGAAAAGCGTTTTTCGGCTAAGTTAGCTGGCCGGTTTGACGGCCCGTTTGCCATCAAAGAAGTTAAGTCTCCGCTGGTATACGTGCTAAATATGGGTGAGGATAAAAGAATACCCGAGGTGCACGTGAGTGAATTGAAGAGATATATTCCCCCAAGGGGAAAAGCCCAGTAGTAGCGACCTCTTCCTTACAAGCGACCTCGAAGTTGTTATATTTTTTTTTTGTCGTTTATGTTCACAGATTAAAGAAGAGAACCATCGACCAGAATGTTCAGAGCTAGGGGAGTGCGCAGAGGCCGAACGAGCCGAGGAGATCACCACCCTTATCCCGAGTTCGAATACCCCGTTAGCTGCCGTATCCCGAATGACGATCGGGTACAGCAAGTGGGAGCTATGGCGGCCCTTCGTAGCCCTCCACCTACGATTGGAGATAGCCCCATGACCGCCCCCGAATGGGAAACCGCGGTGCAGCAGGAGTGGGAGCAGCAGGAGAATAATCGGGCCTTCAACGCTCTGATGGCGACGACCCAAACCCAGGAGTTCTCACGGGAATTTCCCCCATCCTATCCTTCTGGAGTGGAACCCATGGGCCCCGCGGACATCGAGGTTGGAACCCACACTCCATCGGGACACGACGAAACCCAGCAACCCGGAAAGGATTGGAGGGTCCAGTAAGCTGGGAAAGGAATGGCGGTCCACGGGTTCGCCCCTCACTCCGAGCCACGGGGTATGTCGTTCGTAGCGACCCGGATCAGCGACCCCACCGGAGCAGAACCATCAAGACACCAGATGGCGTCGATCGCCCCGAGCGACCCGAGACGAGTCACCTGGGCGGATGAGCAGGAGGAAGAGAAAGCCATCCGGGAGCGGATGAGGAACCGCCGACTCCAACCCGCCCCTCAGCAAGTGGAAGTTGAACACGCGGCGGCAGCTCCAATTAGATGATTACGAGTCGAGGGTGGCAGCCATGCGCGCGCAGTCACCGCCCCCGGGACCGGCGCTTCTCAGCAGTCGGCGGCAGGTGTCCGTCGAGCCGGTGGAGACCCGCCGGGTGAAGCTCACGGGCATTATGTTTAGCCACGGACTAATCCCCATACCCTCTGACTCGACGCTTGACCCTCCTGAGGGGGCTTGCAACAACTGTTGGCAGAAGGGGCATATATCGTCGAGATGTCCGAGGCCCCGCCAAAATACTTGGTGTCGCAACTGCGGCAGGCGGGGCGTAAAAGTGACGAGCTGCCCCAGATGCAGTGAGCCTCACCGGGACTGGGTCCGGTGGAAGTATGAGGGGGGATCGGCCCCGCTGGGCATGAACCTACGAGACGAACCTCGCGATCCTCCGCCGGGGACGGGTACGGCGTCGTCGACAGCCGGGGAACCGGCTCCGGCGCGGGGGGTCTCGCAACCGTCTACGTTGCCCTCAGCGACGGTATTCCCGTCGGAGCGGAGTCATAGGAGCCCAGAGAGACCGACGCCAGCCCCGCGTCGTGTACTGCCCCCACCACCAGACCCATCTAGGGCTGCCGCCCCGCAAGAAGATATCATGGGGAGGATCCAGCGACTGGCGGAGAGCCTTTCGGACCTTCCGCCACACGATCGAGCTGCCCTGCTACGCGCCACCTTGGAGGCCCATCGCCTCGAGAAGAGCCATCGAAGCGACCCATAGAAGGAGGGCAACCTGACGATCTAGCGACCACCATGCTAATAGCGACCCATCCGAGACCCTACGCATCGGCGACCAAAGGGGCATAACCTGAGAACTACTAGCGACCGAAACCTGGAGTGACGGAGGCATACCCATGCCCAGTAAGTTGTTAAAAGGCTTGTTATTTATTTATTTATTTGGAATTTTTTTATTTAGGATATTATAATTTCCCCTATGGTCGCGCGATCTATGAGCGCTGTTGCTCTGTGGTCGGATTGGGAGTAGTAAGGTGGAGGTATTAATACATTTTTTTTTGTTTTCAGCTTGATTAGTTTTAAGTGTAGAGATGTATATATATATTGTTTTTGCAAAAGCTCTGGTGCCGAGGGTTGTTCGGGAATCGCGTTGATGGGATACAATGGCCCATTAGAGTCTCGTTTGATTATTGGAATAACCAGTCCACTCCTGGCGGTGTGTCCCGTTTAGGGGGGGAGAGTTTGTGACGTGTATTTCACGTCCCAATAATATTAAATACGGGCAGTCAATCGCGACCCAGTCGCCCGTCACCAGAGCCGAGCATTTCTCACATTTAATTAGTATTGTTATTAATGGGAGGATTGTTATTATTTGTTGAGGGAATGAGGATAAGGAGTCGCGACCGAGGAAGGCCGCAGACCGGCACACACACGCACACACCCATACCAGCGGCACCAGCTGATCGCCGCAGCGACGACTGCTCGGAGCGAGCAACGGCGACGAGTCTACACACACAGGCACAGCACCAACATCACTGCACGCTGTACGCGCGACTATCTCTGCTCTTTCTTCCTCGCCTCTCGAGGATGATGAGCCGCTGCCCGCGCACACACATACACACACGCGCGCGCGGCCGCCCTCTCTCCCGATGCACGCAGACGCGGGAGGAGAGAGGATTCACAGCGGCAGCGGCGGCTTCCTCGAGGCACACCATTTCGGCTGTAGCCACGAGAGAGAGAGAGAGAGAGAGATATACCGAGACGGCTGTCGGCAGAGGGGAGAGCTAGCAGCCGCCGCGCCGCGAGCCGCATGAAGCTGCCGGCCTCTCCTAGCGTAGGCCGACGCGCGCACGTCGCCGCTGCCAACTGTGTTGGTCCGGCAGCGACAAAACCGAAAGCGCCCGATATAGATATACACGCCGGGTTGCCCGCGCGTGTATATCTAGCAATTCATAATTGCCCGCGCTGCGTAAACAGGGCGGCATTCGCGGAGCGAGCCAATGAGAAGTAGCGACTCAAATCACCGCTGACTTGGCCATGATTTTTGCATCTAGGGAAAATCAAGGCCAATCACCGTAAAGGAAAGGGCGGAAGCAACAAGTGTTTGAGCTGAAGTTGTGCGAGAAGAAAAGCCAAAATTTTGGACGAGATTTCCGCCCTCTCCGATTTTGAGGACTGACTGCCCGGCCTTCAGCGACGATAGACGTAGCGAAAGTTTTGCCTGCCGTTCGAGCATTTTAGACCGCGTGGAGAGACGTCGACCGTCCGCCCGTCGGCGACGTAGAGATAATCACGGAGAGCTAGAGATTGGGCTAACATTAACCGGCGACCTTGTGACCTGCGAGGAAGGACATCGCGAGACGCGCCCGACTAGCGACGGTGAGTGGACTGTAATTGTCGAGCTTCCCTCGGCACTTGCAAGTGAATTATATTAACAAGTGTCGTACATTGCCGCCATGTGCTCGGGGTTCTTAGGAGAATAAATCCGTGGTGGTGTGACACCGGTATGTAAGATCAGTGCGGGTCGGACCGGTAGTAAATTCAAGTATTAGTGTGGGGAAATTCACGCGACTCGGGAACTCGGGAGACGTGGTGAGTTTGGTCGTCGCGAGGGACGCGTGATAAGGCTAGCGTAGCCATGTTAGTATAGCGATAAATTCGATATAAGAGAAATTGTAACTTGCGACCGGTAGTATTACCCGACGATGAGAAATAAAGTTTGAATATATTTAAAGTGAAAATTGTGGGTGCTTATTAAAGATCTATAAATTCCTGATTTTTCCTCTTCACGGAACTCCCTCTGGGGAAGGGCTCGTGCCGAGTTAGCCGCGCTTTACCTGGCGCCCATTAATTTAGAAAATTTGGTAAAGTGTCGAGACAATGATAAGCCATAGTAACCCCCCACATTACAAATGTAGTGGTTTCTGATTTCAAATCAGGAAAGCCATGTTACACGCCTTAATGAAAAAATAACGTGATTCATTACGTGATTAATTACGCGAATAATTACGTGATTAATCTTGAAACGTTTAAGATCCATTTTCGATGTCAATTAATTGCGTGATTTTAGGCAAACACGTCAATATTTGCGTGATAATTTTAATTAAGAAATTTAATTAAATGGTAGGTGTAGTATAAATTAATGTGTTTAACTCTCATGTGTACCATAGATACATAGGAGTGCATTTTGGTCGAATTAAGATGGGGTTGCACGCAAAAGTATTAAAAGTTTTAAGAGAATATTTTTGGTGTCAATAATTACAGTCGGATCGACTACTACCCTGGAAGAAAAATAAGCCAACGTGTTGGTTAGCTTAGCAATTTTAAGCTAATATCAGAAGCTAAACACTAATTCAAACATAACCTTTAAATTTTTTCGAAAAATTTCAGATTTTTGTTGTTCAATAATTGTTATTTACAAGTAACTATTATAAGCATGTAATAGTGGTGCTTTAGAAAAAAAACTGTGCTTCCTAGTAATAATAGATCTTAGTGATCTTAGGCTCAAATAAGATACGCGTGTATTATGACAATAGATGATCACAACAAAAGATACTGCAAATCAATCGATGTCATCTACAGAACTCAAAAGGACAAACTGCATATTTATCCATCAAATGCACCAGATTTTGATGAAAATGAAAGCTACCAAGTCTATTGTAGGTCATGCAAAGCAACTGCAAAGTTTAGGACAAATGTGATACGTTTTATAGAGCTAACATGATCAGCCTTGGAAGATAGTATATTTCAATAAATTATAATATTCATTTATCCTATTTTATTCTATGACAATCGTTTTTATATACGTATTTCCTTACGAAATCTGAAAAAGATGCGTTAAAAGCAGCTGAAAAAAGACAAAAAAGGTTTCGATTAAAAAAAAATTGTATACCAGTGAATCCAATGAAAGTACGGTCGAAGTGGAAGAAAAATTGTCTGTAAGTATTTATCATTATATTATTTGTATTTATTATATCTAAAATACATGTACATAGCCGTGGTTCTCTGTGTAATCGAGAATCGAGAATAATTTATTATGTTTCTTAATTTTGGAAACATTTACTGTATATTGTTGAGTTTGTCAACATGTCCTTATAATTTTTTGAAAGTTTTTCTATTGAAGTGTTCGAGTTACAGTAGTTCAAGGTTGTTAATAATTTCAGTATATTTTGTATTGTTTTTCTGTTTTTATTAATATATAATTCTTCAGGGAAACATTGTTCACTACAGTTGTCATAAATAAACCTTTTTATAAATATATACGTACATTTGCACATACAATTTTACATTAAGATTAAAATCTTTATAATACATGTAAAATTTTACATCAATACACCCGAAACCTTCATATACAATTTCATATTAAATTTCATGGATATATTTTAAACTGAGAAGCTTTTTTTTATAAATATCAATTTCAAGCATATACTTTTCTATGGTATAGAAGTATCTGCATATGTCGCTTGATGGTGCAAGCATTTAAGTCTTAGATTAACTTATGTGAAAATCAAATTAATATATCTTTTAACCGCTTACAATAATGAGTTTAACAATCTGGATCATTCCTAAAATAAATCGTAGAGACAGTTAATCGGATGGGTGAAACAAGGGCTGTCATTTCTAAAACTGTTCTATTATTTATTTTAATATAAATTGTGTTTCGGATTGACTCGCATAATAATTCTATGAAAATATTATGCGATACATACCTGGTTATTGAAAAAAATTCATATTTTTTGTATGTATCTTTGGTACGCATTAAAAACTTCTACTTTGGCATGTAACATTTGAGAATTGGTTATTTTAAATGTATTAAATAATACTATTTCTATTTCTTGAGAAAATTAATAGAAGAACAGTGCGAATAATAACACCAAAAAAAGGTTATATGGTTATGTTACATCTTATTTAACATTAAAATAAACTTTTAACAGTAAAATAACAATAATTAACATAGCCATCTAACCTATTTTAGTGTTATTATCCGCATGGTACTTCTATTAATGGCTGTAACAAATATAAATAGTTTTGTTTAATAGATATTTAAAAGAACCAGTCCCAAGTTGGTACGTGCCAAAAAGTATATGTTTTTATTATGTATCAAACATACATAAAATTGTATTTATTTTCTACAGGGTAAGCTGTTGTACCTTTGGGGATCACAGGATTTATAATGTTCGTGCTCTGACAGTACGATTCACTAGAGCATCAGATTGAAACCTATAATAGTACATTATGTAACTAGGGCCAAAAATCGACTTTTTTCTGGA
This sequence comes from Gastracanthus pulcherrimus, assembly GCA_949152435.1. NCBI lineage: Eukaryota > Metazoa > Arthropoda > Insecta > Hymenoptera > Pteromalidae > Gastracanthus > Gastracanthus pulcherrimus. Next base: position 43,239,603 of record OX424574.1, read on the forward strand.
GTTACATATTGTGACGGACATAAGCCGTTCCTTTTTTGTCAAGAGCAGACGTGATGTTAATAAATATATTTTAAACGCGGTTCGCGTACTGACTCGAGAGAATTCGCCGGAAAAAACCTCTGATTTTGATTTATCCCCTTTTGTAGTTACGCTCCTGCAGCCGCCATGATAGGAGCAGCAGGAGTGCAACGGTGATTTGTTTTTTGATCTACTAACTCGAACCAGCGGAGGAGCGCGTTAGCTCTCCGCCGGGCAAGTAGTCAAAATCCCGGGAAATCGCTTGTGCGTTTTTCGCGGGAAAAACCCTGGAAGCGTAGTCTTATTCGGTGCGATGGCCTCCACGAACTATGCTCTCAGGGAATTCGGGTAGCACGTTTCTCCCTCCAGTGGCTACCGAATGGAGTCCGGTGCACTCAAATGGGGTAAGCGGAACGGGAGAGGGTATAATGCAATGATAAAAGTATTAATGTGAATGTCGTTTTATTGTAACGGATAGGTAGTTTTAGGGTGGAGTGGGTTTAAGGTAGAGGGAAGGTAAGAGAGATAAAGCACGCGGTGAATAAGCGATGACTCGCTACATCACCGTGTGCGCACAAAAGTGGCTCCAGTCCTTACTTGTCTCACGAGCGCGAGGCCCGCTTGATAGCTAGCCACGGCTGGAGAAGTCAGAGAGAACTGACTAGCTATCAAGCGGGCCTACACTGATTGACATCGAGCTTACTCCCGAACCGGAGCAGCCGCAGGCCCAGAAGAAGAGCCGGAAGAGAAAAAGGAGGACAGCACATCAGCTACCGGCTCCTTCAGCGCTGAGCGACAGCCTAGGGGGAAGGTCGACGGCCCCAGAGGAGACGGCAGTCCCGTCCCATAGGCCAGCAACGTGATGGTTGCTAGAGGATGACGCACCGGCTCAAGGCAATAGCGAAGAATATGTGCCTCGAGCGGTAGATCGGTCGGAGGACAGTGGGTCGAGACTGCAAGCACGTTTGAATCTAATAAAAAGACAAATAGCCAAGGAGCAACAGAGCACTAAGGTCCAGGAGGAGTCCTCGACCGGAGCAGGAGGGGAGAAGGCAAGACCCACCATGCTGGATGCGGGGAAATATAAGTTTGACCGGGTACTGGAGGAGCTAGCCACTACGTGTGGGAATATCGAGCCCGCCGACTGGATGGACACTATCAACGAGTTTGAAGACTGGCTTCAACACATAGATTGTTAGAGATTTTTATCGTTTTTCTTTGTGTACGTTATCAATTACAATAAATGATAATATACATAGACATAATTAACCGAGTTATTCTTTCTTCTTCGAAAACGAGCCAGTGAGGGTATACGCCGTTTCTCAAAAATAAAATTTTCAATTTTAGCCAAATTGAAACTTTTATTGGGGGGGGGGGGGGGCACTCAGACGGCCTGTACTAACGCAAAATTATTAAAATTCAGTATAACTATAAAAGTAAAAGAATTTATGCCACTACGGATCCATAATATGAGTATAAAAGAAATTGTAAATTCAAAATATTTGCGCGCTTACACACGAGAAAGCAAGCGCGCCAGCACCTCACGGCGAATTCGCAACTATCCAAGAGTAGGGAATCGCAATTAGAAAGAGAGGGAAGACGGGAGCGAGAGAGTTGGATAGAGTAGGTCCGAGTATAAGTTGCCCGGCGTACGGCCGCGCAACTCTCAGTTCTCTCTGACTCCTCCAGCCGTGGCTAGCTATCAAGCGGGCTTCGCGCTCAGGAAATAAATCGACTTTTTTCTCGAGTTATATATAGTACTTTATGCCCATCTCAACTGTGGACACTTTTTGACTTGAAAAGCGGGACTAATGGACTGTTAAAAGACAATCGAAAATCAGGGTTATTGGTAGAACTTGATGAAATAATTGAATTTGGACTATTTTCTAGTGAAGTCACTTATTTCCTGAGGGAAAAAAATAAGCTATATAAAAAATCTTTGGTTCTATTGAAACAAAATTTAGTTATAGCTTTAAAATGGAAGAAATATTTGGAATTTATTAAGTCTATGTTTGGAAAAAGAAAATTTTGAGTTATAAATTTATTTAATTTTATTGGCTTAATTTTCTTATACTTTTATAAAAATATATAATCAAGTTCAATGTATATTTTGGTGTCTAAATACATGAAGAAGAATTTAAAAAAATGGAACAGTATTCCGAAATAGTGAAAATATTCTTTTTTTGCAAGTCCAGAAAACTCGCTCCCATAAACCTCGCTAAAAAATTCTAATTTAAACAATAAACTTAGCGAAAAACCTATACATTATTTCACGTATATGAAAGTCGAGACCGAAAGGGTTAAATATTATATTGTATATAATAATGGTCTAATTTACTGAGTCCATAAGTGTTTTGGCTATCTAAGAAGGGCATAAGTTGTTTTGTAGGTACTTGATAGACTATGCTATACTTTGGTGTAAATGATTTTGCAAAAAGGGTTTAGCCTATATAAGCTAGCAGACGAATCGATTTAAGTCAGTTATATCTAAGTTCTTACTACAGAATAGTAGTCAGTTATATTTAAGTTCTTACTACAGAATAGTAGTTATTCCACGTATTGATCAATAATTAATCCATACAACGAGTATCTCTTACTATCAGAAACATAGAATCGAGATCTTTATCGAATTTTCTATTCAAGTAGACAGTTATCATGGACGTGAAACTTGTGAAGATGTTCGAGTTGCAGGAGTCTACCATTACCGCACAGATAGGAGCTTCGAAATGTCAACTATCGGTGCGCGTAGTATGACTGGAGGAAGAGCAAGATGCCGTGCTCGACATCAGGAGAATAATGGTAATCATAAAAAAGCAACAACGGAAACTTAAAATCAACAGGAAGAAATTGGCTGTGATGAAGCGTAGTCGTGAAGATACCGGTCGTTTTCTGCCAAAAAACAGACATCTCCTTCCATGAAGAAGTCGCTTGAATTGTACGCTGCTTCGTATTTGGGCTAGAAGACAAAGGTTACGGTCATCGTGACGCGGGTAGCTCAAATGAAGAGAATGGTGATATCCGCAACATCCAAGACGATCCCCGCCGCTTTCTCCAGCACTCGAGCGAGCATTCAATGCACACGAACCAATATTTAGTGCACCAGCGCCAACATTTAATGCTCCCGAACCAACATTTAGTGCACCCGAACCGACACTCAGTGCACCTGAGAGAACATTCGTTGCACAGGGGACAACATGCATTTATCAGCCTCTCACATATTCATTGAATGTAGTAAGCACATCAGTAGTGGTTAAAACGGAGCCCAGAATATTTGAATTTTGCTAGACAAATTTCGAGGAATCTTCCTATCTCGAGTACTTGCACCTGCTCCACAGATCGCCGGAGCCACTATGTTCGGAGGATGACTATTAAATATGCTGAAACAGGAGCGAGAAGATAATTCAATTGAAACGGCAGCCCAGAATATTTGAATTTTGCTAGACAAATTTCGAGGAATCTTCCTATCTCGAGTACTTGCACCTGCTCCACAGATCGCCGGAGCCACTATGTTCGGAGGATGACTATTAAATATGCTGAAACAGGAGCGAGAAGATAATTCAATTGAAACGGCAGCACAGAATATTTGAATTTTGCTAGACAAATTTCGAGGAATCTTCCTATCTCGAGTACTTGCACCTGCTCCACAGATCGCCGGAGCCACTATGTTCGGAGGATGACTATGAAATATGCTGAAACAGGAGCGAGAAGATAATTCAATTGAAACGGCAGCCCAGAATATTTGAATTTTGCTAGACAAATTTCGAGGAATCTTCCTATCTCGAGTACTTGCACCTGCTCCACAGATCGCCGGAGCCACTATGTTCGGAGGATGACTATTAAATAAGCTGAAACAGGAGCGAGAAGATAATTCAATTGAAACGGCAGCACAGAATATTTGAATTTTGCTGGACAAATTTCGAGGAATCTTCCTATCTCGAGTACTTGCACCTGCTCCACAGATCGCCGGAGCCACTATGTTCGGAGGATGACTATTAAATATGCTGAAACAGGAGCGAGAAGATAATTCAATTGAAACGGCAGCACAGAATATTTGAATTTTGCTAGACAAATTTCGAGGAATCTTCCTATCTCGAGTACTTGCACCTGCTCCACAGATCGCCGGAGCCACTATGTTCGGAGGATGACTATTAAATATGCTGAAACAGGAGCGAGAAGATAATTCAATTGAAACGGCAGCACAGAATATTTGAATTTTGCTAGACAAATTTCGAGGAATCTTCCTATCTCGAGTACTTGCACCTGCTCCACAGATCGCCGGAGCCACTATGTTCGGAGGATGACTATGAAATATGCTGAAACAGGAGCGAGAAGATAATTCAATTGAAACCGCAGCCCAGAATATTTGAATTTTGCTAGACAAATTTCGAGGAATCTTCCTATCTCGAGTACTTGCACCTGCTCCACAGATCGCCGGAGCCACTATGTTCGGAGGATGACTATTAAATAAGCTGAAACAGGAGCGAGAAGATAATTCAATTGAAACGGCAGCACAGAATATTTGAATTTTGCTAGACAAATTTCGAGGAATCTTCCTATCTCGAGTACTTGCACCTGCTCCACAGATCGCCGGAGCCACTATGTTCGGAGGATGACTATTAAATATGCTGAAACAGGAGCGAGAAGATAATTCAATTGAAACGGCAGCACAGAATATTTGAATTTTGCTAGACAAATTTCGAGGAATCTTCCTATCTCGAGTACTTGCACCTGCTCCACAGATCGCCGGAGCCACTATGTTCGGAGGATGACTATTAAATATGCTGAAACAGGAGCGAGAAGATAATTCAATTGAAACGGCAGCACAGAATATTTGAATTTTGCTAGACAAATTTCGAGGAATCTTCCGATCTCGAGTACTTGCACCTGCTCCACAGATCGCCGGAGCCACTATGTTCGGAGGATGACTATTAAATATGCTGAAACAGGAGCGAGAAGATAATTCAATTGAAACGGCAGCACAGAATATTTGAATTTTGCTAGACAAATTTCGAGGAATCTTCCGATCTCGAGTACTTGCACCTGCTCCACAGATCGCCGGAGCCACTATGTTCGGAGGATGACTATTAAATATGCTGAAACAGGAGCGAGAAGATAATTCAATTGAAACGGCAGCACAGAATATTTGAATTTTGCTAGACAAATTTCGAGGAATCTTCCTATCTCGAGTACTTGCACCTGCTCCACAGATCGCCGGAGCCACTATGTTCGGAGGATGACTATTAAATATGCTGAAACAGGAGCGAGAAGATAATTCAATTGAAACGGCAGCACAGAATATTTGAATTTTGCTAGACAAATTTCGAGGAATCTTCCTATCTCGAGTACTTGCACCTGCTCCACAGATCGCCGGAGCCACTATGTTCGGAGGATGACTATTAAATATGCTGAAACAGGAGCGAGAAGATAATTCAATTGAAACGGCAGCACAGAATATTTGAATTTTGCTAGACAAATTTCGAGGAATCTTCCGATCTCGAGTACTTGCACCTGCTCCACAGATCGCCGGAGCCACTATGTTCGGAGGATGACTATTAAATATGCTGAAACAGGAGCGAGAAGATAATTCAATTGAAACGGCAGCACAGAATATTTGAATTTTGCTAGACAAATTTCGAGGAATCTTCCTATCTCGAGTACTTGCACCTGCTCCACAGATCGCCGGAGCCACTATGTTCGGAGGATGACTATTAAATATGCTGAAACAGGAGCGAGAAGATAATTCAATTGAAACGGCAGCACAGAATATTTGAATTTTGCTAGACAAATTTCGAGGAATCTTCCGATCTCGAGTACTTGCACCTGCTCCACAGATCGCCGGAGCCACTATGTTCGGAGGATGACTATTAAATATGCTGAAACAGGAGCGAGAAGATAATTCAATTGAAACGGCAGCACAGAATATTTGAATTTTGCTAGACAAATTTCGAGGAATCTTCCGATCTCGAGTACTTGCACCTGCTCCACAGATCGCCGGAGCCACTATGTTCGGAGGATGACTATTAATTATGCTGAAACAGGAGCGAGAAGATAATTCAATTGAAACGGCAGCCCAGAATATTTGAATTTTGCTAGACAAATTTCGAGGAATCTTCCTATCTCGAGTACTTGCACCTGCTCCACAGATCGCCGGAGCCACTATGTTCGGAGGATGACTATTAAATATGCTGAAACAGGAGCGAGAAGATAATTCAATTGAAACGGCAGCACAGAATATTTGAATTTTGCTAGACAAATTTCGAGGAATCTTCCTATCTCGAGTACTTGCACCTGCTCCACAGATCGCCTGAGCCACTATGTTCGGAGGATGACTATTAAATATGCTGAAACAGGAGCGAGAAGATAATTCAATTGAAACGGCAGCACAGAATATTTGAATTTTGCTAGACAAATTTCGAGGAATCTTCCTATCTCGAGTACTTGCACCTGCTCCACAGATCGCCGGAGCCACTATGTTCGGAGGATGACTATTAAATATGCTGAAACAGGAGCGAGAAGATAATTCAATTGAAACGGCAGCACAGAATATTTGAATTTTGCTAGACAAATTTCGAGGAATCTTCCTATCTCGAGTACTTGCACCTGCTCCACAGATCGCCGGAGCCACTATGTTCGGAGGATGACTATTAAATATGCTGAAACAGGAGCGAGAAGATAATTCAATTGAAACGGCAGCGAGGGCACGGAAGTTCAAGAGGAAGTACGAACATTTAGTGGGTTCGATCATGGGGAGTGATGCAGATGCAGTTGCAATGAGTGAGAGTTTTCTCAAGGAGTTATATATTGTTTCATTGGGATGTTAAAAGAACCATGTCTAATTTATCATCGCAGTGTTCTCAACATTTGTGCATATTAATATTGTTAATAATTAGTGAGATTTGATAATTCAGTCTTTCTTAATGTGTAAATGAATTATATTTTGGTATATATTAAAATAAATTATTTGTACTTGTAATTGAAACTTTTCTTATTATTTACAATAATAAATCATATTTCTTTTTTTTTTCAAGTAAAAAAGTATATGAAACTTCACTGTTTATTTGATATGTACATTTTTAATCCTTGTAAATTTTAATGTTTCTACAATTATTTTTATGCTAAAAGTTAAATCAAACTGTAACTTAAAAAATAGCATGTTCATTTGAGGTAGTGCAAAATATTAGAGTTACAATAGAATTGTTTAGAATCATTGTAGAATCATAAAAAAGTTGTATTTGTATGATGGCATATTAGTTTATATTAGTTTTTTGTTTAAGTCATTTAACTAGGTGAGTGTCAGAGGCTTGGAAAACGATATTTGATGATGCTTAAAAAATATTTGCTGACATCAAAAAATGAAATATTATAACCTTTATTGGTTATTTTAGTAAAATATAGTACCTCTACTTATGATCACAGCTCTTCAAGCTTTGATGCTAGACAAGATTATCTAAACGTAAATAAAAGTAGCCGAAAATAGCATTAATATCAGTTTTATTTCGTACAATGAACATTCAATTAAATTAACAATCAATTAAATTTGATTTGTATATAAGTAGCTTACTCTTCATAGAAAATAGTCGCATGCTTTACAGTTTTTGAGGTTGTAGTATATCTTAGAAAAGATGAATTTATTGATCGCCACGAATCAAATCATGCTCTTGTAGACTATAGAATGATTCATGATCTCCTGAAACGGATAGGTATACTGTTTTATTTACAGTATTTAAGAACCCATCGTCAAAGATATTGCCAATTATCTAATCCAGAAGAGTCAAAATTGAAACAAGAAACAATATCTAAAAGGGTTCAAATCAACTTTTTTTTAGAATGAATATACAGGGGCTTAATGTGTATATCGGTTCTGAAAATTGTTTATAAGTCTTGCCGTCATCATTGTAATCAGACAACGTCCATGTTGTAGATACCTGCACAAATTGACAAATTTTAGTGCATTTCTATATAGAAAAGAATGATAAACCTTACTAGTGGAGACAAAAAACTGGTCCCCATCTAGCGATAATAAGTGGAAGTAGAACCCAAGAAATTGAAGGCATCGATTCTAAAACGTCCTTAGCGCTCGGCTCGGGTTGCCGCTATATACAAATTGACGTCATGGTGACCAATTTTTAAATTTGCGGAAATGAATTTTTAAAAATAGTATCGTGCAGAGGATCAAAAATGGCAACTTTTCATATATATACTTTGTTTGTACAATGTTTAGTATTTGAAAAAAAAAATAAAAACGTCAAAATTTTAAATCTTATTTGCACCACGATTTTTAAACTTAACTCGCTGCAGCTCCGACAAATATGAACGGATCTTGCTCATTTTTTGAATAATCTCGTAAAATAGTCTAGCGCTGCTGATAAACTCATAGATAGTTAAGTATTAAATATTTTTCTTTCAACAATTTAATTGCAAACCAGTGAGTTACCTTTTATATGGTTAAGTATATTCAACGAAAAAAAGTATCGAGGGAAGTTTAAGACTCAGTGAACTTTCAATGAGACATTTGATTGTTAAGATTTGAAGAAGTTTCTCAGAAAATTACAGATCAATTGGATGAAAAATGGCAAAGATAGAGCGATTTTGCCAAACTTGCACGCTCCGCGCGAACATTAGCGGGTCTGCGCGATACATGACGCTCGCAGCGTATGTCAGTCATATAATGCCGTTTACTTGAAGATTTGCTGTCCTTTTTTTTAAAAAATACATACTTAATCAAATCATACTATTTAATACTGTCGATTTATAGTGTAGAAGTTAAGAAAAATAAGTATCTGATGAAACAATAAGAAATTAAATAAACAAAGCAAAGGCAAAATCAAACGGCAGTTATTCATAAAGTTGTTGAATTTTTAAATCTTTGTACGAAAATTTTAGAAATTATTGTTAATTCTAAATGTTATATACACTAGATAATAAATGGTTATAATAAAGCGTTCAAATGAAATTCACACACATTAAAAAGAATATTGCAGCGTAAATGAATTGAATAGTAAATTACAATCTTTAAAAATATAAATTTCTGGGAAACATATAAATTTCACAGATTTTTGACATTCTTCAGTAAATTAGAAACTTCAAATAACTAATACTTATATTTATTTATATTTTTACATTAAGATTTATTTACAATTTAGTCGCAATACATACAACGCGTTTCAAAAACATATTACTTTTTTTTTCCTTTTATTGTTTTTGTTTTCTTTTCTTTTTTATTAATTTTTAATTCTAATTTTTGCTTTTGTTCGTCGCTTACTTTTCTTCTTTTTGTTGAGACAATTTCCGTTTTTCGAACTTTTTTGTTACCATGTTCTTCTTTCACATTCTTTGTTTTACTGACAACAGTTTTAATAGAAGTTGTTTTTAAAAATTTTTACCAAAATGTTGCCCATTAGTAGTACAAAATTGCAATAAATGTTTAAAATCCTTTTCTTTTTCTTTCGTTATTACTACCTTTTTAGCTAATGATACTCGTACTTTCGACAAATCTACTTCACTGCTGTTTCTTAGTTTAATTGTAATTGGATTGCCATCATAATCGTAATACAAATTAATTTGTCCGTTAGGAAAATATACAATTCTAACAACTTTGCTTATTTTAATTAAATTTTTCTGCAAGTCTTCGTCTTTCGCAAACAGTTTTTCATAATCTTTTACTTCGCACTGTGAAATAGCAACCATTTCGAATGGAGGATTTCTAATTCTTTTACGTCCTATATTGATCGACATTATGCTTATAATTTATTTAGCAAGTAAAACGTTTTTTAAAAAGACTAAAGAAATTAACAAATTTGTGAATAAATGCAGCTTGTAAACGAACAAGAAAATCAGTGTGATTTCAATGCGAAACGAGTTCGACTTTGTTTTGTTTATTTCAGGATAACTTTTATCATGTTTCTTAAATTATTTCTTATTCTATGACTGACATACACTGAGCGTATGTATCGCGCAGACCCGCCAATGTTCGCGCGCATCGTGCAAGTTTGGCAAAATCGCTCTATCTTTGCCACTTTTCATCCAATTCATCTGAAATTTTCTGAGAAACTTCTTCAAATGTTAACAAACAAATGTCTCGTTGAAAGTTAGTTGAGTCTTAAACTTCCCTCGATACTTTTTTTCGTTGAACATACTTAACCATATAAAAGGTAGCTCACTGGTTTGCAATTAAATTGTTGAATGAAAAATATTTAATATTTAACTATCTATAAGTTTATTAGCAGCGCTAGACTATTTTACGAGTCTATGCAAAAAATAAGCAAGATCCGTTCATATTTGTCAGAGCTGCAGCGAGCTAAGTTTAAAAAACGTGGTGCAAATAAGATTTAAAATTTTGCCGTTTTTATTTTTTTTTTCAAATACTAAACATTGTACAAACAAAGTATATATATAAAAAGTTGCTATTTTTGATCCTCTGCACGATACTATTTTTTAAAATTCATTTCCGTAAAATTGCAAATTTTGGTCACCATGACGTCAATTTTGATATAACGGCAGCCGGGCCGAGCGCTAAGGACGTTTTAGAATCGATGCCTTCAATTATAACGTAGTTGACCCTGTTCTCGATAGCTTAGTAACAGACTCAACTTATTTCGCTATAAAAAATGCTTTAATTTTAAAAAAATTGAAATTTTTTGTTTTCAACTATTAATTAATATACTTATTTAGCAAATAACTCGAAAAAGACGAAATTTTAACGTAATGTTTACTTCTAAATTCAATAAACCAAAAAATAATCCGAGGGAGCAGTTGTCGATAACCATTTTACGAGTCGGAGGAATTCTCGATAGATGCAAAAGACCCAGTTCTCGATATACCAACAAGCCCATTATTCAGGTTAGGTTCTAGGTTATGTCAAAACTTGATTGAATAACATACACATTTTGATTATTATAATTACATAATTATTAATTAGTATATTATTATAATTACATAATTAAAAGTAGTGCTTAAGTACTTTTAAGCATTGAAATAACATTTAAAGAAAAATTTATTTGTATTTTGTATATATTATCTGAGTATCGACAACTGGGTACGTACGCATAATTAAGACGGAGTTGTCGATATATGAATTAAAATAGTTATAAGTAAATAAATCAAAATTTAACTTTTTGATTACGCTTATTTTGTTGAATTTAAAGCTAATCTTGGCTTTATAGTTTTTTAAAACGTTCTCTTTATTACAAAAATGTCACTTTAAAGTTTACTGTTTGTTACGGTCGTGATTAAGAAAACGTCGAGAAACTCATCAAATCTGAGAGTGCCAAGAAGTGTGAATTTCTATTTAACAAGTAGCGCTAACTGAGTTTTTATAATTCAAAATATTTATTCAGTGATATATTCTTAATATAGAAATAATTTTCTCGTACCGAAAAATTGCTCAAAATATATCTAAAATCGTATTATTCCTTCGAGTTATCGACAACTGGGTACCTATCGAGAACCGGGTCCACTACCTTAGTATACCTCCTTTTCGTATCACTAGAGTTTTAATCAACGATCATATGGGAAAGTTCATGCGAATGTCATCGAAAAGTTGCATGAATTTTCTCCATTTTCTTCATAATTACAACGTTTGATGTATTTTTAACTCTATCCTTCAATTTTATCATGAATTATTACAAAAAAAAACCTTCTTTGTGATGGTAAAAAAAGAGTTTTGATAAAAACATGTTAGAAACATGTTTTGAGATACTGGGAATCAAAATACACTATTTTTAGAAAATGTCTGCATAGATGTGTGTGTGTGTCTATATGTGGGTGTGAGTGTGTGTGTATTTGTGTATGTGTGTATGGTGTTGTGTCTGTGTATATGTGTATGTGTGTGAATGTGTGTGTATATGTGTGTGAATGTGTGTGTGTGTGTGTGTGTGTGTGTGTGTGTGTGTGCGTGCGTGCGTGCGTGCGTGCGTGCGTGCGTGTGTGTGTTTGTGTGTTTCTTTTTGTTCATCAATGCGTTTTTGGTTTTTTAGCAGTTTTTCGATTTTAACCGACTTCGAAGAAGGAGATTCTCAATTCGATCCGTATTTTTTTTGTATGTTTGTTTGCGCATTACTCCGAAACTGCTGGACCAATTTGAATGAACTTTTTTATGAAAGAGCATGATCCCATAGAGGTCCCATTGCATCACTGAGCCAGTATCGAGCCAGTACTAGGTCATTATTGGCGTTTTGTTATGTTTGTCCGCCGTTTATTCCGAAACTACTGAGACGATTTGGGTAAACTTTTGGATTTGGATAAATAAAATGAAATTTGACCGGTACAACTAAAAAGTATAAACTAAAAATTTATGAAAAAAAACGAACCGTCTTCGAAAAATTCTCTAATAAGAATAAAATAATAATCGATATAAACTTCTTTGACGTCGGCGCCGAATTTCACCGAGTTACGGTGGTCTGACTTTAGCGGTATTATAAGTATATGTATTTAGACCCAATCCAGTGTAAGTCCTAAATCATATCCATAAGAAAGACACTGTTAGTCAGTTTGAAATTCGGCGCCGATTTCGAAAAGGTTTATATCGATTATTACTTTATTCTTTTTAGTGAATTTTTCGAAGTCGGTTCGTTTTCTTTTTTTAATTTTTTGGGTTTTTTAATACCGTAGAAATAATATCATTGATAATGCATTTGAAAGAGCATAAAATTACCTATCTTTTTCGACCCAAAATTTTGAATAAGCTATTTCCCTTGTCTTGTTATTCACAAAATAGTCATTTTTTTCAAATCTGTGAAATATAAGAATTAAATTTTTTTTAAAAAATTAAGATTATTAGCAATATGAATGAGAATATTCCGTAAATTTTTTGACACTTTATCTTATTCTTTTGAAGAGTGAAAAATCTTTTTGTAAAAAAATTCGATTTTTAAGTAGCGATTTCTGGAGTAAATGGCAGCATTTGATCTGAAACTTTCCAAAGCGGTGGCTATTTAGTATGCCTTGAATTAGTTCTAAGCCCAGATCACAACGACCTGTATATTTAAAGATAGTTCAGGTTATGTGTTTTATAAAATTTCTTTTGATCGAGTATATCTCGAGAATGGAATGGTCACTTTCTACCAAACTAGGCGCATTTTTTTCGCTTTTTAATGAAGATTAGAAATTAGAAAGCAATTTAAAGGTTCATCAACCCGTCTTTTTAAAATTTTTTTTTATTTTACGATTTTCTGAAATCGATAACGTAATTTATTGCTTCCTCATAGAGGAAGCTTTGTGATGGTAAAGTAAAAGTTTTGCTAAATACATGTTAGAAACATATTTTGAGATACTGGGAATCAAAATACACTATTTTTAGAAAATGTCTGTATGGATGTGTGTGTGAGTGTGTGTGTATGTATGGATGTGGATCAAAATTACTATGAATACACACGGTGAAAATTTATGTTTCAGAGATCATTTTCTTTTTGTTTTTCTTTAGGGACGGCGGTTCCAAATAGCATATTGTGTATCAAGGGCGGGAAGTAGGCGATTACTGCGAGGGCGTTGCAAGCTTAGCCGAGGGATGTCGGGAGCTGCCGAGGCAAGAGTTGCAACCAGCATGAGCGTTACTCGCCTTCCGCCCGTGGTGCACACGATACTTTTTGTCCTACCTGGGCCGATAAGATGAAGTTTTGTGCATATATGATGCGGGCGAAAAAGTAACGAACTTTCCGCCCGCTGTATATGTATGAAAAAGCATTCTTTCGGTGTAGGTAGGACAACAAAATTTATTTTTTTTATGCGTTTTTTTTAAGCAGGCTTTCGATTTTTGAGTTTTAGCTTTTTGGTCTTTTTATAAAGTAACCTATCTTTTTCCACCAGACATTTTGAATAAGCTATTTCCCTTGAATATTGTTATTCACGAAATGAGAATATTCCGTAAAATTTTGTAGGCTTTATCTTATTATTTTGAAGGGAAAAAAATCTTTTTGTAAAAAAGTCGATTTTTATTCAGCTACGAATACTGGAGTATATCGGCAACATTTGATCTGAAACTTTCCAAAGCGGTAGCTCTTTGCTATCTCTTGAATGAGTTATTCGTCCAGATCACAGCGATCTTTATATTTCAAGATATTTGAGGTTATGTAATTTATAATTTTTTTTCTCGAGAATGACAAAGTAATTTTTTACCAAACAGAGCTCATTTTTTTCGTTTTTTAATGAATATTCAATATTGAAAGGTAATTTAAAGATTCATCGACTTGTTTTTTTGATAACAGCTTTTGAATTTTTGAGTTTTAGTTTCTCGAGTATTTTAGTACGTTAGAAATATTACGATCAATTTAGTGTAAATGCATTAAACAAAGCATAAATATGTCTAGTGTTTACAACCGCAAATTTTAGATAAGCTGTTTCCCTTTTGTTATACACGAAAAAAGTCGTATTTAGTTTAAACGGTTATATCTCGGAAATCTATGATGGCAAATCGTTCATTAAATTTTCGATGATTAGGATTTCAGTGAATCTACCTACTAACATCTGATTACAGTTTATTTAAATATTTAAATAATTTTAATAAATCACGTACAGCGAAAATATTGCTGTGATAAGGATTATTACCTATCGTTCTGTAAGTTTAGTAAAAGATTATCTTTTGTCAATACATCAATGATAAAAAAGCACACCCATTTTCAGAAATTATTTAAAAAGAGACATAGCAATTTCAAGGCGGTCCCTGCCATTTTTCCTAAAATTTCCTCTTGCTTATGAAATTCTTTATATGTTTGCTTATATGTTTATATAATTAAAAATGATCAAAAACGTACTTAATCGTAAATATATATATATATATATATATATATATATATTTTTTACAATAAAAAACTCATGATTTTTGTAGTCAAAATAAGCTAGATTGCTAACGTTCCTGGTGCACACAAAATCTTTTATACAGTCTAAAAAAATTCCTACTTAGTTTTTATACCATTTTGAAAATATTTCTGCTTTCTCATCAAAATTGAATACAAGTAACTATAATTAAAAATAAGATCATTTTATTTAAATAAAAACATAGTGTTTTTACGTAATTTATAACTTCTTTTCATAAATAATTATTTTTGAATTGATCTAGGTCAATATACAGCAGATAAGCGATGCACAAATCTCTTCGCAATGCTAAAAGAAATATGTCAAATTAATTTCAAAAAGTTTGACAAAAGCTAATGCACCTGGAATGTTTTGCATAAAGAAAAATAAAACCTGCAGAAAAAGTTGATTTTGTTTAAAAAAAAGTACATTTATCTTAATGTATAATCATACTTTAAAATGTAATATTCAAACTGAAAATTTGATGAAAATAAAAAATGTGATGAGTTTTTATGTGTTAAGAAAGGTTTAAAGAATCAAAAAAGAAATAAAAAAAAATCGATTTTTTCGTCAGAACATAGTAGGGATTCCCTTTAAAATGAATTTATTAGAATAAAGAATTTTATATTGGAACAAGTAATTTAGTTCGAGGAAGCTAAGTGTCAATGGATTGGCAGCGGTTATTAATTTGAAATTGCTGTCCTTGGGTTAGTAAGGTTTAAAGTTTATGGTTTTAATATTTGAAGATTAATTTTTCTCAGCTCGTTGAAGCTCGCGAGCTCTCGAGTCGAAGCTCACCGAAGCTCGTGAGCACGCTTGGGCTTGCAGCTCGACTGGAGCTAGCTTGAGCTCGTGGGTCAAAACATTAAAATTGATTGACAAATAAGAATTTTTTTTAGGGTTTTCCGGATTCCTTTTAATTAATAATATTTACACTTGTGACATTACAATTTTGTTGGAACATTTTTTTCATGTAGATATGTACTCTTTTAAAGTATATTTCACTATTTATATCCTAGGACATTTATAAACGATCCATATGATTGATACACTTTGTAGGTTGAATTCAAACACGTTCACCACGAACCACTTGATCATGCTAAAAAACTCGAAAAACTAAAACGCAAAAATTGAAACAACGTGATCGTGTAAAAAAGATATATAAACTGAGGTTTGAAAGATTAAATTTGACCATGGATTACTCGAGATATCGAAGGCCACACACATACACACATACATTCACACGCGCGCACACACACGCACACACGCACATATACGCACATACACATACGTACATACATACATACATACATACATACATAAAGACATACATACATACATACATACGTACATACATACATACATAAAGCCATACATACATACATACATACATACATACATACATACATACATACATACATACATAAAGACATACGTATATACATATATACATACATACATATATACCTACATATATACATACATAAAGACATACATATATACATACATACATACATACATACATATATACATGCATACATAAAGACATACATATATACATACGTACATAAAGACATAGCACATGTTCATTACTCACACACACACGCACACACATATCCAATTACGCATTTACACAGTAATATATATATAAACATATACACACCATTCATAAGGTAGTGGACCCGGTTCTCGATAGGTACCCATTTGTCGAAGACTCAAAATAATAATACAATTTTAGATATAATTTAAACAATTTTTCGGTACGAAAAAATTATTTTTATATTAAGAATGTAATACTGAACAAATATTTTGAATTATAAAAACTCAGTTAGCGTTACTTGTTAAATAAAAAATCATATTTTTTGGCACTCTCAGGTTTGATACGTTTTCTTCACCATGACCGTATCAAAATTAAAAGTTTATAATTGAACGTTATAAATTCAACAAAATAAGAGAAACAAAAAGTTAAATTTTGATTTATTTACTATTTATAACTTATAATTATTTTAATTCATATTGACAACTCCGTCTTAATTACGCACACGTACCCAGTTGTCGATAGTCAGATAATATACACAGAATACAAATAAATTTTTCTTTAAATATTATTTCAATGCTTAAAAGTACTTAATCACTACTTGTAATTAATAATTATTAATTATAATAATCAAAATGTGTATGTTATTCAATTAAGTTTTGGCATAACCTAGAACCTAACCTCCATAATGGGCTTGCTGGTATATTGAGAACTGGGTCTTTTGCACCAATCGAGAATCGCTCCGACTCGTAAAATGGTTATCAACAACTGCTCCCCCGGAATTTCTTTGGTTTATTGAAGGTAAATATTACGTTAAAATTTCGTTTTTTTCGGGTTATTTGTTAAATAAGTATATTAATTAATAGTTGATGATTGATTGAAAAAGAAAATTTCGATTTTTCTTAATTAAAGCATTTTTTATAGTACAATAAGTTGAGTCTGTTACTAAGCTATCGAGAACTGGGTCAACTACCTTACTCACATTCGCATTTCGCACACAAACCGTAACACACAATCACACCTACTCGCACAAAACCTGAATCATTTAAAAGTAACTAAACTAATTAACTTTTAAAAAAATTAGAAACAGAAACTTAGACAACTCAATTGGTCGGAACAATTCTGCAATCCTTAATAACTCTCCTCTTTTTCATTTGCTTTGTTTCCGGAGCCCTAAAGTATAATGAATGCAATTGCGCTTTTTGTCCCAGAAATTACGGTATTACGCTCTTTGTCTGCCTACCGACACATGCACACAGGGTTGATTGCCAAGTCGACTTGTCTTGCACACCGCACGAGGATATGTGTACACTGTACATGCGGCAGGATGATTATGGGAAGAGAGAAAAACGGGAAACGGAGTTGCAGAATGTAAGCACGCGCGAGGAGTCAATGAAGGGAAGAGATTATACATATACACAGAAGGGAAAAGCGACGAAAGAATCGACAAAAAAGCCCCGAGAAGAAAAGACAGAAGAAAAATCTCGAGCAAAGCGCTTGTTTATTTATCTAGTATTCCGCGGCTCAGCAGCGCGCCGTTTTTCTTGCCGTAAGTAATAATACGTATATATACGCAGGGGGACATACGCGCGTGCTTACAACAACTGTAGCGAAATATACTCGTGCTAGCCACATGCACACACTCACACACACACACACACACACACACATATATATATATATATATATATATATATATATATATATATATATATATCGTGACAAGTTGTGTGCACACGTAAAATGAAAGAGGATGGCGAAAAAGGACACGCGGGTTGCACGGAGACGAGGAAAAGGCTGCAACGACGACGCCAAGGGACACGGAGTAAGAGCTCTAATTGCATTCAATAAAGCAAATAATAGCAAGCCCATTAGAAGGCCAAGAGGAACTACAGTACTGGATGAGAGAGAGAGAGAGAGAGAGAGACCGCGAGGGGTTTATGTACGCCGGAGAGCTACCTACGCCCGGTGTGCGAATAAGAAATGAAAAAAAAGGGTTGCGAAGATGGAGAGGAGAGAAGAGGAGAGAAGAGAACCGATGCAGAGAGTATTAAAAAAGGAGACATGCAGAGAGCAGAAAATACAAGAAATCGAGGTTGAAGATTTATTTGTTGGTTATAATAATGGGATGACATTTTGCGTGCGTTAGTTTTCATCTATGTTATTATTATGATGTTCAAATGCTATTTGAGTAACTGCAAATCTAATTTTTGGATAATGTAATGGAATATTTCTTACACAAAGAGAAGAGCATTGTTTCTATAAAAAAAATTCTGTGAATTTAAAACGCATGAAAAGATTATTTGACTTGGTGTGGCCTAACATTTTACTCCAAAGAAATGTCCACTAAGATGTATGGTAAAATGCACGCGCTGGCGTGTGTGCATGTGTGTGTGTGTGAGTGTGAGTGTGAGTGTGAGTGTGAGTGTGTGTGTGAGTGAGTGTGAGTGTTAGTGTGAGTGTGAGTGTGAGTGTGAGTGTGTGAGTGTGAGTGTGTGTGTGTGAGTGTGAGTGTGAGTGTGAGTGTGAGTGGGAGTGTGCGTGCGTGCGTGCGTACGTGTGTGTGTGTGTGTGTGCCTACTTTGATATGCTTCAAAAATCGGCTGTTCCGGGTCGCCGACTACGAGTCTGCCATCTAAATTTTGAAATTCAATATTGCGGATCCAATAGCAATGGAAAACTTTTACGTTTATCGACTAATCACTTTGAAATCTTGTTCTTATAGGTTTTTGAGACTGCTAATTATCGATTGGCCAAAATAATATTAATTGTCTCTTCGAAATATTGTTCTCGGAAGTATTTGATGTTAACGGAGAGAAAAGGATAGTAACCCCTACTGTCATTGTTGGTTCTCATTACTAGTCATGTATAGTAATTCGGAAACCATGAGCATTGATTAATAACGTCTCCCAATTCGTATAGGACTTAGTATTATCTCCTACCCGACCATCAAAATTAGTACTCAGTCCTATACAAGTATAGTAATCATTCCTAAATATCACTAAATGATTAAAGCACCTTATAATAGTACATTAGAAGTGTTATTTTAATGATTTATGTAAAATGATTAATAATTAGAAATTAATGCAGGGTAATTCAATGCCAATTTTTTGTTATAAAATTATGATTTTGTACATGAAATATATTAGTAACATTACAATACGCGATATAATTAACATCTATACAGCGCTAGGCAGTTTGGCCTGAATTTCTTATATATGCGTAGGCTTCAAAGTGGTCATCAAAGTAATAATTCTTAATTATACAACATAATAAACTAATTATTTTGTTATCTGCAGAAGACAAAATAGAATGAACCTCATAGAAAATTGGCTCATTCTCATTGTCGTAATCCACTAAAGTACAAGAAGGGGCTACAATTTTTCCCAAATAGTTAATTTTTTAGTATTACGCCATCTTTCAATGAAGGTGGTATTAAATGTGAGATTTGAGAGAAACATTTTAAATTCTTATTGTCTATTTGCTTTTTGCAAAGATCTGTTACAATTGGATCTGTACAGACATTATTCCTAAATCGGTAACTCAATTTAAGTGGGTTGCGTTCAGCGATCGTTTTACATATGTTTACTCTGGTAGTAACAGCTGACGAGGTTATTTGACATTCATGATGTTTACTGTCATATCTCATATATAGTGTTTATATTTCATAACGATCCCAACTCTAACATATTCTCCAATAGTGAGATAAAAAAAATGTTTCGGTCTAAGTTTTTGAGGAAATTCTAAAAATAAAAATAGGTAATCTTCAACTATAACTTTTATATAATAACACGCGCTTTTCTGAATAGTAGTAGCTGTAACAAAGTTGAGAATTTTCTTCAGTAAAATTATTAATTTCCATACATTGTCACCTTCTGGAATAAAATCACCGATAATTACTGTTATATATCGAATAAACTCAAGGGTTTCAGCTGAAGAAAGTGCCAAACGACCTCTTTTTAAGTGACTTGCGGATATAGATGGAGGCTTATTTATCTCATCATTGAATCCGAAGTCGTAACTATGTAATCTAAATTCTAATTTAGAATGTGTAAAATATTTTTTCTTACAAATAAAATATTCTAGAAATGTTGCAACGTCATATTGACAAATTCCGTCTAAAAGATCGTGCATAACGTCTAATCCACAGTTATCAACGACGTGGACATTTTTTAAGTTGATAATTGTTTCTGTTTCGAAAATGCAATTGGCATCGCTCTAGCTCGAAGTCATGACTTTTCGATGAGTCGTGCAACGCCTGCATGGATGGTTTGTACTGAAACAGTTTACAAATCACAAAATTTGATTCATACCTAAATTGTCACCTATTATTTGAGCTAATGCAAAATATATTCGAATTGTTTTTTTGTGATATTTTATTGGTATTTTATTTTCTTGAAGATACCATAATTCTTTTATTATTTTACTGTAAACTAGCTTGTTTTTATATACGACTCTATTTATGGCGTTAAAAAGCATGAAAAGAAAAATGTTTTCTAATTTAGATTGCAAATGCATAGGTAGACAAGGAACATTTGTATAATTAGCTCGGCATTTTGAAATACCTGCGTGACTACCTATACAGTTATTATTTTCAAAGTCATCAAATTACAGAATTAAATGAAAGACAATTTTATTCGCATATGCGTAAGATTTTTTTCCACTGTGTCCTTTGTACAATGTTTGAAAGATTATGGTCATCTTACGTCAAAGAGATATAATAATTTATTGTTTCGTAAAAATTGTTTTAACATGAATTAAAATTAAATGACCGTTACGATTTCTTTTGAATACTTCTCGTTCGCCTAGCAATCCCTTTGTAGAAGGTATGTACGTTCCTTTTTTTCAAAGTATTTAAGTATTTATGTTCACTACCAAATATTTTAAATGGTGATAACAAAGAATTAAAAACTTTTTCAATTTCATCGAAAATTTCCACATCTTCACTTGCATTTTGAAACTCTTTTAAAACAATTTTTTTTAAAGTCTTTCATGCTTTTACCATACATAGTTTGATGAATAATTTGATAATTTTAGTAATTTTCTTTCTGGGAATATCTGCAAAATTGTATAACTCAGCTACTACATCTTCTATTTCATTTTCAAAATTAGAACTTAGCAGGTGGACTTTATTTCTTAATTTATTTTTAAATTCGTGTAGCAAGCGCCTACTACGCTTGCTATATTTTGCTGTTCTGTTCTGTCTTCTAGCCAGAGCATGGGGTACTGTACGACCTGTTGAGATGCGTACAGTCATTTCTTTACGGGGGTGTGGTGAAAAGTAGTATACGCACCTCTGGAGTACAGTAGGCAAGCATGCACTGTGTGAAATGCCGACCTCGCTTCGCTCGGTCGGCAACGTCACACAGTGCGTACATTGCCCACTTTACTCCCTTGATGCATAATGTACTATTAAACTTTGTAGTAAATAAGGAGAATTGAAATTTATAGATAAAATAGTACATTGTGCAACTAGGGGTTGAACACAGGAAAACGCTGAAAAAACTCTTTCCCCCCCTGTTGCACACCGCATTTTTTGTAATTAGATCATGAATATGTCCTTTTTATGTATACAAGGTGGACGGGGAATCCAGAATTTTGAGTCACCCACCAATAAAAATATAGAATAAAAAAAATTTAAATATGTAAAATATGTAAAAATTAAAAAAATTCAAATTACAAAATTAAAAAAAATTATGTTTATAAAACTTTAACAATTTTAAAATTTGTATGAATTTAGAAAAATTTTGAAATTTTCAAGTATTTAAATAAATTTTGAGAATGTTGAAAACTTTAAAAAATGTTTAAAATTTTTATAAGATTCAAATTTAGAAAAAATATTATCCGGAAACATTTTTCCCTTCGGTGGTAAAGACTTCCTCGCTGCTCGCAGACGCTCGAAAAGCTCAATTTTCCATTCGCTTTACAGGCATGGAAAAGGGCCTTTTCCTTACCAGCGTTTGAAACAGATGATAAAGCTTCTGGTTCAGCTATGATTCCATGTTTAACAAGAATTCCTGCTTCTATCATAAACTTACGAACATACTCGTGGTTGTTATGTAACTTGCCATTTACAGGAATTCGTTTATGATTCTTAAGAGTCCTACTCTTATTATAATAAGTTCTGGCATGTTCACTTCCAAAAATGAGGCATATATCAGCTGCAAGGGCTAGGAATCTTTCAACTGAGATCCTTTAAAGATAACCATTAAGGAAGTTTGTAATATTTATTTAATAATACAGATATTATGTATTTTAACGTAAAGCAAATTAATATTGGTCAGTAAATCAGTAAATATAACTAAAAATAGCAAGATAGTATTAATGTTAAATAAATAGAATTAAAAAAAATAAATAAATTAGCATTAACCGGTGTCTTGGGTACATATAGGTTGATTATGAAGGTTGATCAGTCGTATTTCACCCTGCTAAATGAGAATAACTATAGGTTGACTGGCAGTTTAAGCTTTTTCTAAGACTTAAGAGTATATGCGTAATATGAACTTTCATTGTATACATTTGAATGTCTGAAAAGAGACTTGAACTGGCTTTTGACATTTACTTTTTCTCTCAGACAGACATAAAAATGTATTCAATTTCAAGTTCTAATTATAAATTTACAAATAGGAAACAGCTAATAAAAATATCTAATTGATAAAATTTTTTCAGTACGTTCTTCTATCTATTCGAAAAAAGAAATAAATTGGCATGAACGGGTTGATTATGATGCTTGACCAGTCGTATTGTATTCTGCCAAATGAAAACAGTTCATTTTAAATCCAACTTTACAAATAGGTATGAAAATAACTGAAGGTCTATTTATAGTTGAGGTTTTTTCTAAGACTTGAGAGCACATGCGATTATAAAATAAGGTTTTAAATTTTAAAACAAAAACCAGGTAATAGAAATGTAACTCATATATATATATATATATATATATATTCAAGTTTATTTAATTTAAAATAAACTGATTTTATTTGACACGATAAAGTACTTCAAAACTACCATCACAATCAAGAAATATTTACCCAAGACACTAGTAGTCAGTTCATTTATTATTCGAATGGTTAAGAACATGTACTGAAAATACTACATTGATTTAACATTTTTACAAGCTGGTTAGTACTTCTAAATTTACTTGTACTTTTAATATGAACTTTCATTGTATACATTTGAATGTCTAAAAAGAGACTTGGACTGGCATTCGACATTTACCTTTTCTCTCAGACGGAAATAAAAATGTATTCAATATCAAGTTCTAATTATAGTAAGAATGTTTAATCAATACAATATTTTCAGTACGTGTGTCTATCTATTCGAAAAAAGAGATAAATTGGCATTGACGGGTTAATTATGATGGTTAACCAGTCGTGCTTTATCCTGCCAAATAAAAATAGTTCATGTTAAATCCAACTTTACAAATAGATATAAAAATAACTAAAGTTCACTGACAGTTCAAGTTTTTTTCTAATATCTGAGAGTATATGCATTTATAAAATAAGATTTTAAATTTTACAACAAAAACCAGGTAATAGAAATGTAACTCATATATATTCAAGCGTATTGAATTTAAAGTAAACAATTTTTATTTGACACGATAAAGTACTCCAAAACAACCATCACAATGAAGAGATATTTACCTACGACAGTAGTAGCCATTTATTTTCTTGACTCGATAGGAATATGTACTGAAAATATTACATTGAGTTAATATTTTCACCAGCTAGTTTGCACTTCTACATTTACTTGACTTTGTAGTATGAACTATTATTATATACATTTTAATATTTGAAAAAAGACTTGGACTGTCCTTCAACTTTCAATATTTCTCAATCATAAAATTTTATAAATTAAACTTAAATTTAAATATTAAAACAAAACTTACTTAATATCTTGCAGTTTTTGTTCAACGTTGATGGCAAGAAGAGCTACTGCCTTTCTCTCTTCCAATCACAATATGTACCAGTAAATCATTTTTTTTTGTAATAACATCTTTTTATTGTTTTCATAAGAGGCTAAAACAATTTTTCCATCGGCATCATTGCTTAAGTATTCGAATAATCCTGTTGAACTGAAAAAAAGCACATAACGTGAAATTTATAATACGAACTTCAAGATATTGAAAGATTTGTATTACAAACTTACTTTTGCAAAGTCCTCCAATATGTCTAAAGTTCACTCTCTTTAGATAGAGCGACGACTTCCTCGCCCGGAACACCATCTTCAACGTCTACCTGGACTTCTTGATTTTGATCACCGTTGCTGCTGGCTTCCTCCTGCAAACCGTTTCTTTTTTAGATTAGAACGACCACGCAGGAAAGCGCTATATCCGCCAAAAACCCATGTGGTTCCGACGGGGCAGACTCTCGCTTGATTCACGTATTACACTTGATTTATTATTAACATTTAAATTAAATGTACTATGATTATCTTTATGTTTAAATTAATATTATTTTCTTACCTGGTGATTTCCCTCGACCTCCATGTTCACATCACTTGGCACGTTCATTGTTTCAGAACAAATGAGCGAATTTAACCACAACGCTTAGCTAGACAACTAAATATGTGTCGCAGTAGTTGAAAATATCGAACCGAAATTTCTTTCATGTAGTGTTCTTTAGCACTTAAATAATGATTTCCCATAATAAGCATTGATGTATTAAATAATAAATATATAATATCTAATTTTTGATAGTAAATTATTCGAATTAAATTCTTATCATTAAGAATCAGATATTGCTTTCGTTACTGTTACTGTCTAATATTGATTACAAAAAGTCAGGTACTCAGTCCCTAGTACCTACGGAAATACAGTCAAATTAATTATTACAAACTATCATAGTACTCAGTCCTATGATTTACAATGACTTAGTACAAACGCGTTACATGGTTCCCAAATTACTATACATGCACAGTAACCGTTACTATCTTTTTCTCTCCGTGTTGCTAATATTTTTTTTTATCCGGGGAGTTGTGGAATTCTGTTTACGAACCACAGGAGGGCGATGCGGCGACCTCATATTAGAGTATACAGTTAAATAAAAATAAGAATTTTTTCTGTTAATAAGTAAGTTTTAATTATGTTATCATTTTCACTTTCCTAATTTCATGAATTCATTAGTCAGAATTAAATAAAAGCCGTATTTTTTAATTTCTATCAAATTTTCGTTGTTTTTGTTTTATAAATGTGTTTATCATGTACAAATGTGTTAAAAATATTCATGTTAAACATATATTTAAAAGAAAATTAATTATATATTATTTTTACTACTTAATAACTAAAAGCTTACTTTACTTCGAGTACAGGGCAAATGAATTTTTTTATTATATTCAAAATTAAAAGTGGTTCTATTTAATTTATGAGGTTAAAACTTTTATGTATCATTAATGAAAGTCTAATGTATAGTTTGAAACTAATTGCAATGTCTTCAATTCATACATGTTCTTTACTTCGATCAACAAACTTTCTCAGGTTCACTTTGCCTCGCTCTCCCCTACTGAATAATAGTACACAGTAACAATATTTAAACAATAATAAGGTGCTTTGCCTGGCATAAACCCGCTCACTTGTAACTATACATATGTACACTTGATTTATTCAATGATAAATTTCTAATACAAGTTAGTCATTTTGAGTTTTGCAGTTTTTTGCATCTTAATGGCCGTTGATTGCAAATTATATTACAATTTATGAATACATACCTAATACACTTTAAATTGTCTTCTTTAGTATTTTAAAGTGAATGGATGTCATATTTACTCTAACTATACTAACTGTCTGTAAGTAAAAAGTCTACCCACTGAATCAAATATTCTCATTTTAAGAAATTTAGAAGGTAATGAAATCGCTATCACTTCGCATTTATTTCCCACTATTTAACATTTATTTCTTTTAATCAGAGAAGCAATATGTTTCAGTACATTAACATCGTAAATAAATCTTGCCAACAACTCGAGATCGGAAAACAAAAGTAAATGAAAAAGGAGCCCCAGAAGGAGTTAATAGTAACTATCCTGCACCTCTCAGGCGCGAGGGAGATCGGCGAGGCGTGTGCGCGCGTCGCCGCATGTGGCCGGTGGCGTCCCTGCGTCATTTATTGTCCCCGTGTTCCTCTTTCCTCTCTCGCGCCGCAGCCTTTTCTCTCTTCGAGCGCCTTTTATGAATTGGCCGTAGCCATGCGAAAGCGGCATTCGTTAAAGTCTTCGCCCCGGCTGCGCTCGCTGCTGCACTGCACATTTGCCCCGCGTGCAGTGTCTTCTTTCTCTCTGCAACCGCGATCACGGCCGCGCGCAAACCCAGCCAATCATCGAGTTTCCGTCGATACATCCTCTTTCGATCGAAGATGCGCGGCGCAGAGAGCCAAAGAGGAAAAATCGACGATCGGCGGTTACTACTGCCGCTTGTATATATATATGGCTTGTGAGATGATTCACGGCATCTCGTGTACGAGGTTGTGTTGTGTCTTGCCGGGAATCGATTATGAGTATTAGTTCTTTAGGACGTGGAAGAATCGCACGCGTATGAGCTTTGATGCACTAGCGCAATTAATGCTCGCCTGCTCGCACTCGGATATTAAAAAGTTTACTCAGTTTGTATCAATTTATTTTATGGGTTCGCCGTATAGTCGTTGCTTGAACTCTAGCGTACGTCAATGTGATTTTTTTCGCAATCGTCATTTATATACCAAAGTAAATAAATTTATTTATTATTACTCCATAAATCGCTAAATTTGATTAAACGAGGTGATCCTAATTAATTAATATCATCTTACTCAGAAACTAGTCAAATGTAACGTTAGTTTTTAATGAGAATTTATGTAGGATGATTGCAATAGAACTATAAGAAAGTCATTTTTTTCTGGACTCTAATATTTGAATTAGCGAGGACTAGAATGCTTATTTGCAAAGAGAATGTCATACTCGATGTCATATAAATTGAAGTTTAGAAAGATGAATTTTGATTAAATTTCTATTTTCTATACGCACAAAAGAACCTACACTAAATTTAGTGTCTAGCTGTAAATTTGTTGATCATATTAATATTATTTAATAATATACCCCAAGTAATCTTCTTTTTATTTGTACTTATCATTAGCAATACGTTAGCACAGCATTGGGAGTTTAAATTTAGCATGAGCCCTCTGGTGCTGTATATTCCCATAGGCCATTTTCAATATATATAGATACGGTATGCCGTGTTTAATCAACAAACATGGCGGGTACTTTTCTTTGTCAATAGACCTCATAATTGACTTCAAACGAAGATAAAAATTTGCCCAAATTGTTATGTCCAACGAAAAGAATGGTTTTATTCTTACTAACAAAACAGGAACGCCGTTTAGCTTATCATTCTGATTCTAATTACTTAAGTAAATTGAACCTAAACTACAACTCTGAGTTGAACCTCATTTGTGTGCCTCATTCTGAAAAAAAGTTATAGCACTTTAAATATTTTTTCTGGAATTCTAAGAATCTTCTAATTAAAGCAAAGTTATTAATTTAGCAGTTACGCCGTGTTGTAAATTATCGATTTGAAATTCAGTATTTATTGTGCACTAAAAAATAAAGAAAATGATCATGTGTCGCATTATGTGCCCCTTGATATACTAAAATTAGAACGGGTAATAGACAATTTTTAAATACGTGATTCGTTGAAATAATTCAGTTTTTACCATGTCACATCTGTAATTTTATCCAAAATCATTCGGTTTCACTTATGATCACATCTTCGTATCCGACATAAACATAAAAAAAACAAATTTGCGTGATTTATAAATTTTAAATATTTAGCTCGTTTAAAAATGTATTATCGCCCAAAAACAATCAATTTACGAGTAGTATATATAAGAAAAACAATGCTATTTTTATGGGCAAAAGAAGCCGTTTCGTAAAAATAAGGCATGTGCATCAACTCTTTGCAGAAATGACTTTAAAAGTGTACTTACAAATTTCCAATTATGTGCCTTTTTGATTTTTGTATGCAGAAAGTTAAAAGTTTACATTATTAGCAAATGTGACTCATACAAGTTTTAGCAGCTGAATTAAAAATTACTTTTTTGTTTGGTTCTTTTTGCTAAAAGTTACTTTTCAATACTAAATACTTATACTAAAAAACGTTGATGCTTACTTTGTAACTTAACTTTTTTTAACAAAATTACACATTATGATCGTTATTTAATATACTTTCAGCCAACCAAATCACAAAGATTTCTCATTAAACTCGCGCTAAAGCAAATGTGAAAAACGCACTCGCTGAGAAAGTGAAACGTGCTAAAAAGACGAATGCAGAGTATAAAATGAAAGAAACGAAAAGAAGTTGCTGATGGTAGCGCAGTACTGAATAAAGACGAATGAGAGAAAAAAGAAAAGAGGAAACAGCATAAAAAGGTGGATCGAAAAAAAAGCCGAAGAAACTCGGAATCGAGCGCTCGGGGTCGGTATATACACACAGACGCGTACACGAAGAATGGTTCGATTCGGCACTAATGTATTCGCGAGCTCGCGCACGCGCACGATGGCATATACTCGCTCATTATTTAGCGATAATTAATTGACGTCCATAAATAAGGCCGGTAGGCTGGAGCATAAATAAATGCCTCGCGTGAAACGAAATGGTAATGGGTGACTTTGACGGACCGTTTAAAGTAGAATAAAGCAGAGCAGAGGAGAGTCGACCGGCAGCTTACCCTGTGGGCTATATAAGCTCAGGAGAGAGCGAGAGAAAAAGAGGGGGAAGGAGGAGAAGAGAAGCCATTGAATATAACTCACCTGTGCACAGGAGAACGAACGAGTGAACGAAGGAGTGTTGGACGAACGTGTCTTCCTTCGGTTTCCTTCGCTCCTATGTGCTGATATATAACACACGCCGATAGGTACTCCATCTTTCTTTTGCTAAGGCGTAGGAAAGAGATGAGAGCTAGGAAAAGAGTTAAACAGAAATTAAAAGTTCGACAGGATAGAGGAAGGAATGCATCCTGATTTCCGTAAGGGGATAAAAGAGTGTGTAAATATGAAATATTAATAAATATTATCGAATACACATTTTTTTCTAAAAACAGCTTAAATGTTCAATTTGATTCCTAATTATATTATGTACATAACATGGAAGTTGAAAAATAATCAAAAAAAAAATTATCCAACCTAACCCATTGCTCTATTGTCTTCATCGGTGACTCCAAAAATTGACAAAATCCCAGTTGCTATAGGATATTTTTTCAAATATTCAGTCTTTTGACCTACAAAATTTGTTGTATATTCTTTATACATGTATTCATTGCAGTGTCCAATGAACTAAAGTTTTTTAATATTGATCCAAAAATACAATTATTATTCAATTTCTTTTGTAAAAAAAAATAATATAAATAATGATTTTACAACTTAAAATATTTTTATTTTTTGATCAATCTTAAGAAACTTTAGCTTTTTGGTCACTGCAATAAATACATGTATAAAGAATGTAAAAAAAATTTTTTTTTGTCAAAAGGCTTAAAATTTGAAAACTTTTATTACGGCAACTGGTAGTAATGGATTAGGTTGGATAATTTTATTTTTGATGATTTTTTAACTTTTTTGTTATGTACATAATACAATTAAGCATAAAATTAAACATTTAACCTGTTTTTAGAACAAAATATAGACTTATTAACATTTTTTCAAATTTTCATATTTAGACACCCTTTTATCCCCTTAAGGTGGATCGGATCTACATGATTTTTTCAAAATCGTT
Source organism: Gastracanthus pulcherrimus (assembly GCA_949152435.1). Taxonomy (NCBI): domain Eukaryota; kingdom Metazoa; phylum Arthropoda; class Insecta; order Hymenoptera; family Pteromalidae; genus Gastracanthus; species Gastracanthus pulcherrimus. Next base: position 43,269,671 of record OX424574.1, read on the forward strand.
AAACATCCGAAAATTTATTTCAAAATTTTAGTATGTTATTAGTGATCAAAATAAAGGAATATATACTAATTTTGAGCAATTTTCACTTTCCTGATCCCAATTAATTGAACAAAATGCACTTTTTTGCTGTAAAAATAAAGGTTAATTCAAAAAGTTCCTTCGTATTTAAGTTTGACAATATCAACTTAATAAATTCTCACTAACTTTAGAACCCGTAACACATAAAGGTTAGAATTTTTTATTATAATTTTCTATCCAAATAGCTTGAAAAAATATACCTCCATTTTAAATAAATATATGACAAAAAAATGCCAGGTTTTTGTATGCATATTCAATCGGCAAAAATTTGTATGTAGGCAATTCTTGAAAAAAAAATACTAACTTTTTTAAATAGTCCTTATAGAAATATTAGCTGCGAGTTACAGCTACATTCATCGACTCTAAATGCGCGAGCAACTGTATGAAGTTAGAAAAATAACTTTCGAAAAAAATGCATTTAATATTCAGTTCTACATAAGAAGCAATGTTAATCATTTTCTTTGAATGGTTATAACTTTGTTGATTATGATTTTTTTATTCCCATAAGTCCCAAAATGTTCTTACAAATGTAGACCTTCAAAAAGTATCATAAATAACTTTACGATTTTTTGTTAAAAAATCAGTTATACCCACCATAAGCGACTGTTTGGATAGGAAATTCTTGACATGATTTTTCTCGTTTCTATCCGAAGGATTTTCGGTACCGAAGGGTTCACTGATTTTTTACCAAAAAAAGGACACAAATGTTATTACATATTTCTTCTGTTTATATTTTTATGAACATTCTGAGTACTACTAGATGTAAAAACTCTAAGTTATACCAAAGTTGTAGATAGTTACACTGGATAGCATACGAAATTGAAATTTTAAACGCATTTTTTAATCCTTACTTTTCTAACTTCACAAAGTTTCTTGCGCAACCCATGATCATGGATATTTTTGAAACTAGCAAAAAATATCGATTAAAGAATTTTGAAAATAAGTTAACGTTTTGTTTTGAAGAATTCTGACGTTAAATATTTTATTAATCAATTGTTAGTATTGAAACATGAAGTTGTTATATATTTTTGAAGTTCAAAAGTTTCAAAAATATTAACTTTTGTTTATTTATAGTTGATAAATAGTCTTGAATTTTTTAAATAGGTTTTATCAAATATGTTTGCTCAAGGAACATTTTTAAGAACTTTTGCTTTTATCGTAAAAATATGCATTTTCTCCAATTACTTGTAGCAAATTTTTAGTAAAAGATTTTCAAAATTTTTTTGTAACCTTTTTCAATTATAACAAAAAAGTTACCATAGTTTTATATGATTTTTATTACCAAAAATGTTATTAAACGAAAGGGAGAGACTTTTTAAAAATCTGTAGAGTTTCCTCTTAAATTCATTATTTTTTCTAATGTGTCTGTATGTACACTCGCCGTACAAAATAACTCTGAATATCGCGAGTAGCTTTCACTGCGTGTTAATTGGGATTACAGAAGATTTATATATTATGTACGTCCTAATATATATAACCTTTAAGAATCTCAGCTCACGTGTAGCAAAACGACCAAAAAATCTCCATCATATGTTATCCGGCGAGTGTACACTCGATGGAACAAACATCTGACTGAATTTGTTTGAATATTTTTGAAATCTTAATTCAATGAGGTTATAGTGAAAACGAGCAGTCAATCCCATGGAATTGCAGTATTTCAAAAAATTGAACTAAATTTGATCAGATGTTTATTCCGTCAAGTATACATACTTTCCTCTAACACTACTACAATACTCTAACACTAAGTTGAATAAGAGGGTTGATAGCACGTCCCCCTTTTTTTATCCATTGTGGATTTTAAATACTTGAGATAGGCTCTTACCTGACCGAAAATTCGTTTGGGTTGTTCCCTTGTATTATGGTAATGTACAAAGGTTATCTCATTCGCGTTGTTAAGGCTATGAATTCTTGAATTTTGCCGCATTTCTTTCTACTCCTCGTATTCCTCGTCGAACCACGCTTTTTGTTTATTCGTGTTCCGCTGGCCTAACACCGTTTTATCAGCTTGTTTTTATAGAACTTTTGATATTTCCCAAGTATTTTCAATATCATTTCTTTCCTCTAAAGTCATCTAAACTATTAGTATTCAATATGCTTAGTTTATTTGAAAGCTCTCCACTATATCTAGTTTTAGTTGTCGAGTCATTTAATGTATAGTGTAATAAGAACCTTGCATTGAATATTTTATTTAACTTTATTGTTTACTCAAGAAAGTTTCCCGAAATTATTTTTCATCCACAATGGCCTAACCTCTTAATCTTAAATACCGCTTTCGATAAACAAATTTCTTGCTTGCATCGCTTCTTCCGCATCTCAAATCTCAATAAAGCTAACAGCCACGAGCCAACTGGCAATTAGCAGCGTGCAATCGATGCTCATTCCCACACACGCATAGAGCCACAGGAGCATTATAGCCTCGTATATTGCATTTGCCACGGTTGCAGCGCACAAAGAGAGCTGCAGAACGCGCAGTTGACGCTTTATTCACGGCTCGCGCGCGCGCAAGCCACGAACCGCCGACGTCGCCCGCGAGCGCGAATCAGATGGAGCGTCGGCGGAGTTTCGAGAGATGCTGCCTCTCGCGCTGCTTCTGGACTGACGCAAATTGGATTGAGGGGGCCCGCAAGAATACCCCTATATATACACTGGCAGCACACGCGGTACTCCAGCTCGCTCGCGCGCGCGCTTTGCATATATACGTGCACGCGCGTTCTTTGGGATGCCCGCGATGGCCTGCTGCTGCTGCTGCCGATGCTGCGGGGGAATAGCGACGACGACGAATCGACGTGTGATACCGTGATTTATTCGCATCGAGTCGCTCAAGTGTTAACGCGTGCCCCTCTCGCGCTACATCAGACCTGCAGGGGCGACGTGATCGGCTAGCGCTTCTCGCCTTCGTTCCTGCACGGACAGCAATGCACTTCTGTCTGAGATGCTTTGGGCAAAGCGGCCTGCGCCTTGTATAAGCAATCAGAAGTGTTTAAGTCGGTATTTGTAAGTACTAATGCTGAATATTGATTACAATGATAAATCACTTTTTGGGTTCATTCATTTGCAGGCTAGTTATATGTGCATGTGGTTGATGCATTTCTTGGAACTAATAAGAATACATTGATTTGTACGTCGTGGCCATATATATATTTGGATCAATTGCTACCAATGTTTGAGTAACCAAAAATGTTAATAAAAATAAAAATAAAAAGACTCATAATGACATTGTCAACTATCACATATGTGTTTTGTCGTAAAAACAAAATAAGAGTAAATCACTTAATGCTTTTAGGAGAGATAACTTTGTGCCGATGAAAGTTTTTTTTTACAGTTTCTAACGGATAAACATGTTTTATGATTGTAGTAATTTGAATACAGTATTATCAAAAAATTTCCTTGCGGATACGTAATTGATTCAAAACATAAAAGCTTTACATAAAATATAAAGAAAATAATGATTGCATAATTAAACGCTGTCAATTCAATTTATAAAAGCAATAAACAAATATTTATATTCCATATAAATAAGTTTAGCACACTGATAAATACACATGAATATATCAGTAAGATATGGCATTAGTCGCGGTGCAATGTTCAAAACTGTAATTACGAGGGACGAACCTCATAAGAAAATCGTGAGCTTTGAGTATTATACAAATAAATTACCCATTCCCAGTGCGTATAACAGCGCATTATGCAATTTCGCGTTTTCGTAAATAAAAGAGCGCTCACGCGGCGGTTCCCTTTGCGTGGAAAAGCTGCACCAAGACTAAGTCCAGTCTTTAATTTCCTATTAGATTTTACTGCTATAGTACAATGTACTGCGGCGCAATCATCGCACCGCTGCATCGACGTTACACACCTTCGCGTATAAAAATGCGCGCGCGCAGCATCGTAATAATAATCATCATCATTTTCCTCGCCTCTCGCGAGGATTAATCCACGTAGTAATATTAGACAGCGCGAGTGGAGAGAAAGAGAGAGGGCGCCCACCGAGGAAACAATAAACGTCCCCTTTTTACAGGCCCGAATAAATTGCTCTATCCCCCCACTCCACCGATATCTTCATTATCTAAGCGAGTAATGTGCATACGCTTCGGCATCCATAAGTATACGCGTCTTAGCTGGGTCTGTATATATATAGACAGTCTCGCGGAAGCGAAAGCTCGCTGATCCTCGGATGCTGCGCTGCGTATATATATACTCTGGACGCGCAGAGGTCAAGCGGACGCTCCGGCAGGATTCTCTTTCTCTCTCTTGTGCGCACGCGCACTAGGGGTCGACCTCGATGATAGCGTTTCCTACGCTTATACGTTCGATGTGCCGCGGCCCGGTGTCAGATGCATCTGTGTGCATTTTGCCGCGTGCAAGACGTCGGGGAACTTCTTCATGCCGCTGCTGCTGTTCTTCTCTCGCTCTTTGCGCGAATGCTTATCGGATGCGGTGCGTGGTGTACCTTGTCTATTCTGTTGCGTCCCGACTGAGCGCACCGTTAACCGCGAACGCGCGCAGGCAGCAGAGACAAAAATATTTAAATAATTTTCTTTGGGATGCTGCACTGTGCGCCGCCGTTGCCGTCGTTGCCGCATGAGCTCGGAGATTCCGAAGGAGGAAGAGGTGAGGAGCACAGCTCGTAGTTGAGCCTTCTCGGTAAGGATGATTGAAAGATTGCCTAAAGAGGGAGAATATTTACGATGACCGGTGATTGATTTTCACTTCGAGTCGGCGCTATGTAACGTATGACGTCGTTACTTTCGTCGAAGATTTCGTGAGATCTCTATATTACCGGAGAAAAATGCGGACATTCATTTGGCGTAAAATGTTTGTAGGAGAAGATTGAGTGGAGATGATGTGTTTGTTAGTTTGAAATTCGTGATTCTCAGAAACTTATTTTCTTAATATTCTTCTTGATATATTATAAAGTACAAAATACATTGCTTGGCATATAAAAAGCCGCTGCTCACTGCTTTAGAAGAATATTTACTTCAGTAGAATATTTATACTGAAAAAGTGAAAAAAAAAAGATTGTATGAATATACGATAATGTAATAGACAATGCTATGTTGTAAACTTACATTAGAAAAGATGAATTTATTTATCGCCACGAGCCAAATCATGTTTTTGCAGACTCTAGAATGATTTGATCTCCTGAAACGGATAGGTATAATATACTGCTTTATTTACACTATTTAAAAACTCACCGTCGAAGATATTGTGAATATTCCAATCCACAAGAAGCAAAATTGAAATAAGAAACAGTATCTTATAATAATAGGTTCAGATTAAAATTTTTTTTCGAAAAGAATATAAGGTAGTAAATGTGTATTTTGGTTCTAGGAACTGTATGTGAGTCGTCATCAGTACAAAAAGACAAAACCCGTGTTGTAGATATACAAATTGATGACAGGATTCGACCCCGGGACCAAGCGTTATCACTAAAGCAATAATATTATTTATATGGCATTAAAAAATTCGAAAAGCTAGAACTTAAAAATTAAAAATCCGATAAAAAGACAGAAACGCATCGAAAAACAAAAAAAAATATTTTTGATCCACTTTTAAAAAAAATATAAGTTTTTAAATTTTAAATTTAACCGTGGAATACTCGAGATATGGTACTACACACATGCACACACACACGTACACGCACACACACACAATCATACACACATTTACACACAAACACACACATAGACACACACACACACTTTCACACACACACATATATACACACACGCATATACACGCACATATACACACACACGCACGCACGCACGCACGCACGCACGTACATGATGTTCCAAAAATCAGGGTCAAAGATCGACCCGTGTGCCACGCCGCCGCTGAGATATTTCTCGCGTTGGCCTTCTTCTGTGTCGTAGCCAAGGATACGGTCCCTTAGGTAGTCCCGTATTACCTGCATGAGGTACTTTGGGACTCTGAACTCCATCAATGTATCCAAGATGTCTGGCCACCCAGCCGAGTTGAAGGCTTTCTTTAATGTCCAGCGAAACGAGGAGTGTGATGTTCCTGGAATGACGATTTCCAGTCCGCGCCTTCCTTCCCAGCCATACTACCTCTCGTATAGTGTCTATCTTGGATCGCCGTTTCCTGAATCCGTATTGGTTGTCGGCGAAATCGCCGGCGGCCTGCATATCTCCCTGTAACCGTGGTTTGAGCACACCTCTCGTAGAGCTTTCTTGTCTAGTTCAACATGTACAGTGGCCCGTTAGACGACGGAAGCCAGGGATCACCTCTCTTACCTTTGCTGATCAGTACGAGACGCTCAACCTTCCAGGGGTTGTCAAAGACACCCGACTTGAGGCACGCGTTGTACATGTTCAGCAACAAAGACGGTGCTCTCACCATGATGATCTCCAATACCTCAGCTGGTATCCTGTCGGGCCTAGGAGCCTTGCCGCTCCGCATCATTTTGGCGATGATCCACAACTCCAGCTCGCTTCCGCTCACTTCCGCTCTCAGTTCCACGATTTCGTCCGACCACTAGTAAGTTGGACGTTTTTCATGTCGCGATCCCTTGCACGACATAGTCCACGCACGATGCATCGCAGGCTCAGTGAATGAGACCAATAGTCTCCCTCACGAGAGCCTCCGCTCCATCCCTGTCTTCGGTAGCGTTCGTTGTCGGAAATTTCCGTGTTCTTCGAGCAGTACCTCGACTAGTTTGTCGGTGTTCAGCTTGGCCGGATTCCATCGCGGTGGAATCCCGCAACTCTTTTCTGCGATTGGAATTTATCGAAAGGTGATGTACTGATGGTAATCCTCCAGTACCCTCCAATTCGACCCTCTGTGCGCTAGATTTTCAGATACGAAAAACACGTCGAGAATTGTTTCAATAAATCCTGGCCGCCTGAATGTCAGCGTGAACTATCAGGCCAAGTAGATACCATCTCTATGATGGACATTCCTCTGCTGTCCGTCACTGGCATGCCCCACTCCAATGCTCGGGTATTGAAGTCGCTGACGAAAATGATCTAGCCGTCCATATCGCGGATCGTATATCACAGCACGTGCAGACTCCGCCTGAATTGCTCAAAATGGACGTTTGGCTCACGTAAAATACGTCTCTGGTTCTCACCTACAAAAAACTCCTTCGGGCTCAGTGCTTGTCCACTCTGATGATTCGTGGGTCCACGTAGATTGCTGCTGTGCTAAATGTGTCTCTGTACCACGTAGGTACCTTCCAGTCACAGTACTGCTCACTGATTAGTAGCAGATCAGCCTTCGTCTCAAATATAATCTGAGTGAAAAGGCTGTTGGCTACTTTGCTGCTTTGGAGGTTCTCTTGAAGGGCCGTTATACGATCCATCATTAACGCTTGGCTATGGTCTGCCTGAGCATTTCGCGAAATGTTTTACACTGCCTTGAGCCTGGCGTGTGGCTCAGCTGAGCTTGGTCTACTTTCAGCTCAGTGCACAAGACGAACTTCGCTTCAGTAGCCGTGCAGGCTGCTCCCTTGTCGCCGTCTTGTCCACATTTGTAACAGGCCTTACTTCTGTCTGGGCCACGACAGTCACGCGCCTGATGTCCGTCACGCAGACACCTAAAGCACCACTAATGCTGCTGTCACCCTCTCAGTCGGTTGTTCATTTAGCCGACTCGCAGATGGTTCTTTTCGAGGAGGAACTCGGACTTATTCTGATCCATCTCTACGATGGCCAGTCGCTACTCCTTGCTGTTGGGCTAGGGCAGCACAATGCTGATCTCACCCGTTGGGCCTCCGGTTTCTTTCAGGATCTTCTTGATCGCCATCTCCACTTCTTCTATGGTGGTGAGGCTTTCAAGGTATCTGACTTCCATGTATGTCTTAGGTGTCAAGTTCTTTACGACCCCCGATGGGCCCATTGCCTTCCTGATCGAGTCTCATATAGTTCCTAGCTTCTGGTCGTTGCTATTCGTGCCCAATTCTACCAGGACGTCGCCAGCTCTGGTTTTCCTGGTACATTTAATATCAGTCGTTGGGCACTCCACGGTGACCTTTTCGCAGACAAGCGAAAGAACGTCCGCTTAGGTGACTCCATCACCAGGACGAATAAGGATAGCCTTGAGTCGCTTCCTAGGCGTCCTCGTCCTCCTCTTCTTCTTCTTCGAAGTCTTTTGAGCAGGCTCGCTCTTCTTATCAGTCGGTGTTTTGACTGATGGTGATTTTATTGTGGTTGATGTTTGCGCTGCTGCTGTTGTTCGGTCTGCTACGCAGGTTGTTGCTGTTGCTGCTGCTTCTCCCATTTTTTTTTAGGAGTTCGTCCAACTTCTCTACGAACTCCTCGATACTTTTTATCTCCGGATGGCTGGACTTTTGTGTACCATTCGGCAATGTGTGTTAAGCAAACCTAAAGAGAACTCTGGGATGACGTTGACGGGGACCCATGGGGAATGGGATATAAGACCGTGACCAAAAAATTTAGAAGACTCGCAGCTAACCGGGCAATGACGCAGAAAAATGGAATGGGTGATTGGTAGACTTTTCACGGTTCATCCTCCTCGAGACATACCGGACTACTCGAACATACGGATGGACGAGATTTCACTCTTCACGGAAGTGGAGCTCAGGACGGCTGTATCGGTCATGAAAAGCGGGAAATTACCCGTACCAGACGGAATCCCGGCAGGAGTGATCAAGATCTTCGCAGCACGGAAACCGGAGCTGCTACTCGATATGTACAATCTGTGTCTGACAGAGGGGTATTCAGTCACCGTTGAAAATGGGCGATCCCAATTCTTCATCTGCCTGCTGACCTCTGAGTGTGTTGGACACAATGAGAAAGACAGCGGAGTTACTCCTCAAACCATGGATTCAGAGAGCAATACAAGACGTAGGCGAGCTCTCTAATAACCAACACGATTTCAGAAGGGGTCGTTCGGAGATTGACGCGGTGCGCGAGATAACGGCGCCGCAGAGGAAGCGAATCGGGCGTGCCACTGGGCTAGACTGATAGTTGTCATCGCGACGCTTGACGTTACAAAAGAATTCAATACCGCGAGGTGGGTCAACATTCTCGCGACACTACGGACCATCGGGGTGCCGTTATACGATCCATCATTAACGCTTGGCTATGGTCTGCCTGAGCATTTCGCGAAATGTTTTACACTGCCTTGAGCCTGGCGTGTGGCTCAGCTGAGCTTGGTCTACTTTCAGCTCAGTGCACAAGACGAACTTCGCTTCAGTAGCCGTGCAGGCTGCTCCCTTGTCGCCGTCTTGTCCACATTTGTAACAGGCCTTACTTCTGTCTGGGCCACGACAGTCACGCGCCTGATGTCCGTCACGCAGACACCTAAAGCACCACTAATGCTGCTGTCACCCTCTCAGTCGGTTGTTCATTTAGCCGACTCGCAGATGGTTCTTTTCGAGGAGGAACTCGGACTTATTCTGATCCATCTCTACGATGGCCAGTCGCTACTCCTTGCTGTTGGGCTAGGGCAGCACAATGCTGATCTCACCCGTTGGGCCTCCGGTTTCTTTCAGGATCTTCTTGATCGCCATCTCCACTTCTTCTATGGTGGTGAGGCTTTCAAGGTATCTGACTTCCATGTATGTCTTAGGTGTCAAGTTCTTTACGACCCCCGATGGGCCCATTGCCTTCCTGATCGAGTCTCATATAGTTCCTAGCTTCTGGTCGTTGCTATTCGTGCCCAATTCTACCAGGACGTCGCCAGCTCTGGTTTTCCTGGTACATTTAATATCAGTCGTTGGGCACTCCACGGTGACCTTTTCGCAGACAAGCGAAAGAACGTCCGCTTAGGTGACTCCATCACCAGGACGAATAAGGATAGCCTTGAGTCGCTTCCTAGGCGTCCTCGTCCTCCTCTTCTTCTTCTTCGAAGTCTTTTGAGCAGGCTCGCTCTTCTTATCAGTCGGTGTTTTGACTGATGGTGATTTTATTGTGGTTGATGTTTGCGCTGCTGCTGTTGTTCGGTCTGCTACGCAGGTTGTTGCTGTTGCTGCTGCTTCTCCCATTTTTTTTTAGGAGTTCGTCCAACTTCTCTACGAACTCCTCGATACTTTTTATCTCCGGATGGCTGGACTTTTGTGTACCATTCGGCAATGTGTGTTAAGCAAACCTAAAGAGAACTCTGGGATGACGTTGACGGGGACCCATGGGGAATGGGATATAAGACCGTGACCAAAAAATTTAGAAGACTCGCAGCTAACCGGGCAATGACGCAGAAAAATGGAATGGGTGATTGGTAGACTTTTCACGGTTCATCCTCCTCGAGACATACCGGACTACTCGAACATACGGATGGACGAGATTTCACTCTTCACGGAAGTGGAGCTCAGGACGGCTGTATCGGTCATGAAAAGCGGGAAATTACCCGTACCAGACGGAATCCCGGCAGGAGTGATCAAGATCTTCGCAGCACGGAAACCGGAGCTGCTACTCGATATGTACAATCTGTGTCTGACAGAGGGGTATTCAGTCACCGTTGAAAATGGGCGATCCCAATTCTTCATCTGCCTGCTGACCTCTGAGTGTGTTGGACACAATGAGAAAGACAGCGGAGTTACTCCTCAAACCATGGATTCAGAGAGCAATACAAGACGTAGGCGAGCTCTCTAATAACCAACACGATTTCAGAAGGGGTCGTTCGGAGATTGACGCGGTGCGCGAGATAACGGCGCCGCAGAGGAAGCGAATCGGGCGTGCCACTGGGCTAGACTGATAGTTGTCATCGCGACGCTTGACGTTACAAAAGAATTCAATACCGCGAGGTGGGTCAACATTCTCGCGACACTACGGACCATCGGGGTGCCGTCTTACATCTTGCGATGGGTCGGGAATTACCTGACAGACAGCAAGCTTCTGTTTGAAACGAGCGACGTGCTTAGGGTAAAACGTGTCATAGCTGGCGTAGCACAGGAGTCAATCCTGGGTTCGAATTTTTGGCTCGCGCTATATGACGCCTTGCTCAGATTCCAGATTCCAATCGCGGTGAAATTACTAGGGTGCACGGATGACGTTGCGATAATCATCGTCGCGCGCGATATTGGTTCTGCTCATTTCAAGCTGAGTCTAACCATGAGTTGTATGCTTTGAAGGATGTGCATGCATGGACCATAGCAAGCTTTAGCCAAGACAGAAATAATATTACTGGGGAAGAAGCGAATGCAGACTAGCCTAGGGAAACGTCGCGGTGAGAATGAGCCCAGCCGCTAAGTACCTACGGGTGACCCTGGATACAAACCTGACATTCGCTCTTCACCTCCGAAACGCAGTGGACAGGGCCGCGAAGAGTGTCGCTGAACTGAGCAAGCTCATGGTCAACGTGCACGGGTCAAGACCTATAACGCGCCGGGTGCTGATGGCTATCACGAACACCATCCTTCTTTACGGATGGGAGATCTGGGCTGATGCCTTGAGCAAATAAAAGTCAGAAAGCGCATAGTTTCGGTACAGCACAAGGGTGCGCTGCAGATAGCATGCTCGTATAGAACCGTGTCAGGGGCGGCGGTCTTTGGGGTCATCCCCGTATATCTGCTAGCACAAGAACGAAAGCGGATATACGAACGGAGTCATGAGGTCGGAAGAGATCGCGCCTCGTCGGAGGAACGTCAAAGGACGCTGACAGAGTGACAGAATGAATGGGCGACAACAAGAAAGACAACAACTGCAACAAAAAACGAATGCGATGGACTTATCACCTTATGCCGAGACTACCTCCCTGGCTCGGCAGACAATTCGGAGACGTGAATTTTTACGTTACCCAGTTCCTGTCCGGGCACGGATACTTTAGACCATACCTGTACAAGATGGGGAAGATACGAACGCCGACGTGTAACTACTGCGGGTATGGGATGGACGATGTTCAGCACACGTTCTTTATGTGCTCTCGATGGAGGAAAGAATGAAGAAAACTCGAAGCCATTACGGGGACAGTGACACCATCCAGTGCCGTTCCGGCGATGCTGGATGGAAAAGACAAATGGGACACGGTAGCATCGCATGTCGAGACGGTCCTCCAAGGGAAACGCGACGACGGATGTCTGACAGACAGGTTAGAATGACATGAACAATAACAGCACGAACAAACCGACAAAATACGAAACACAACGACAGGCGGCCCCTCCCCGGAAGTAATGCGAAAGTGGTTCAGGGGCGGTGGGTGTATGCGGCATAATCGTTTTTTAGTCGGTAGGACATGGCGGTCAGTTCACTCCTGTCGTACGCTTGTCATTCGCGCCCGGCCATCGGCAGGGGATAGACATCGCGCTAATGGAGTCCCACACTACCACCTCAGAGTGCTGGAAATCAGGGGCTGGAAAACTTTATTAAAGGAAGAAAAATAATAATAATAATAATAGACATACCACGAGAATAACAGTAAACTAAATCTTTTCTTTTGAATGCAATGACTTGCAACTAACAAAGAGAGTACACACCCTCCGGGAAACGAAATTCGATCAGACTTTGGGAGGTGATTCTTGGTACCCAAAAATGAAGCCTAGTACCCGTAATTCATTTTAATGGGCCCTTGTTGTCATGATATGAAGTAATTGTTCGAAATATTCGTTATTATAATGAAAAACGGTACCTCTTCTAACCATAAGTCTCCAAGTTTTTTTTCAAAATATAATAAAAATTAGGCAAAAAGACCTTTAATTTAAGCTATGTTACGTATAAAAATATTAATCTGATCAAAAGCTGTTTACAATTGAAAAAGATGACCAAAATTCCATGAATATTCGAAGAAATTTTACTCATATAATAAAGAAATAAATGGAAAATCAACGAATTTAAAAGAGTTAAAATTCGTTGATTTTCCATTTATTTTTATTGACTACCTTCAATTGTTGATACCTTTTGATCAGAATATTATTTTTATACGTAACAGAACTTAATTTAAAGCTCTTTACGCCTACTTTTTATTATTATTTCGTTCATCTATCCACAATAAAAGCTTGTAAAGTTGTAGTTAGAAGAAGGTACCTTATTTCATTAAAATAGCGTATACTTCAAGTAAATTACATTGGGTACCAGAAACCTTCTCTCGACGTCCGACCAAAAGTCGTTTCCCGGAGGGTGTCTACTTCCCTTGTGAGTTAAAAATTCCGTGAAATAAACCAAAGGGCACAAACTGTTCCTATTATTTAACCATGCAAATATCATTTACTAGCTCTTGTCATCCCGTTATTAATGACTGACTCTCCTTTCAAATACGCGCCGAGTGCTAAAAACACTATTTATAATTGCTAATAACACAGCGTGCAATGACCACTAGCTACTAAATCTCATTACTAGCTAGCTCTAACTAATTAGGTACATCTAAATTGCAGGTATACAAAAGCTCGGACGAGCTATGCTCGCATGTGCATGTGAGCTTGAAACCCGCTTATTATACGGACCCGCGGAGTCGTTTCAGCCACCGAAGAATGCCGCTCGTGACAAGAGACATTAATATTTTACATTTTAATAATGCGCTTCTGTCGCTTTAACGAATTATTTTACCTTCCGACATTATTTTTATTTGTTTTTGTAAGAGCAATTGTATGGATGAAATATTTAAGGTTCAAATAAAGGGATTGAATATAACTATCTACTATGAATATGAAAATGAATTACAGTCTTTTTATAAAAATGAAAAGAAACTGATATAAATTACGCCAGTAAGTTATCCCCAGTTTGTTTTATCACTATTTATTTTTGGAGGCTAATTTATGCCTGTATATACTACAAATAATATCTTCATTCTCAACTTTTACAATAATTAATATTAAAATATTTTTTAATAGAAAAAGTATATTTATCTTCGTTAAATATTAATGGAAGGATTAATAATATTATAAAATATTAAAGTAAAATTTAACTATGTTAATTCCATAAAGAAATCTTGAAAACTAATAATTTTAAAAGTTGAACATCTTAAAAATTATTTGTGTATTGCTCGTAACATTTGTGTTTTTTAACGATAATTTTATGTATGTATGAGTTTTCTTGCAAGTAATAACTAATTAACATATTTATAAACAAAGTTATTATTACTCGGTAAATATGAATATATAATAAATATCATTTTCAATATTTATTTAGTCATAATACTCAATATCAATTAATACTATTTGAAAATAAATAAAATAAAATAAAGAGATTTCCATCTGTTTAATGATACAATAACTAACTCCAATTAATGGAATTGTTCTACCAAAACAAACAAAACTTAGTCGTCGCAACTGTGTGTGCAAACAAAATACAATTTACTGGAATCGTAAATACATGGGCTCGCAAATTAACGTTAATTTTTATACGACCATTACGAGCAGTAGCGCCTGATCGTAGAGTCGCATTTAAAGTGGTACTACTTTTTCCCTTAAGTCCGATATACGAGAATTAGCCTGGAAATTTGTAGCATCGACAAAGTGCCGGAGAACTTATGTGTCATCCAGGAAAACGGCAGCCACGGTTTCTCAGACGCGCGACACGACAGTCTGCCCTTTTATTTTTCAGACTCTCCCGTATATATACTAAGTACCATAAGAGCGACTCATGACGTATGGCTCGTTACGCATTCGTAGATTGGAGAGAAAACTGGTTGCCCGGGAGGATCGCGTGACTCGAATTCACCGGAGCTAAACCGATTTCGCTCGTCCTTCGCCGCGCGCTCGCGCTGCACTTCGATAGGAACGCTTCACGAGTGGATATGAGAAAAGCACTACAATTAATAATGCGATTACCGATAGATAGAAAAGGCGTCGGCGCGCTCGCAACCTGCACTCTTGCCAAGCTCTGTTTATGCGATGATGGAAATCGTGGATAGGAAGCTGGACAAACATTAAGCTATGCAAACTAAGCTGGCTAATGAAACGAGTTAATGTTTGTACGTACGTATACGCAAAAACAGACAAATAGGACAGTGATTTCTATAGTTTCTACAAGGCATTATTTGTTTGTTTTATATTGATAAATTATAATCTGATAGACGATAATAACGATAAAAAAATTGTGCTTAATTTGTCTAGTATAAATAATAATAATACTAAACAGATGCGGATAAATAAATCATGAAAATCATTACCTTATCTTAAAAATGTCAAAAATATAAGCGCATTTTCGTAACCTAATAACTTACAATTACTATTAACAGATTTATCACTATAATTTATAATTAGATTATTAAACATTTATAAGAAAATTGTCTATCATAGGTGCTTTGTTGCTGAAATTTTATATATTTAGAAATGCGTTTATTTATTAGAAATTTTTTCTATACTTTCATTTCTTTGTTGTATGTATATATGTATGTATGTATGTACGAATGTATGAATGTATGTTCCAAAGATATCTCGAAAACAGCTTGATCGATCAATCTGAAACATGGCTACTACATTTCAAGTAGTCTCAGCGAACGAAAATAGCCTGGTTACAACGGCATATATTGATATATTCATATAATATAATGGTATATTACGATTTTTATTGATAACGGGTCGAGGTGAAATTTAAACCATGTCGTCTACTAGTTTAAACGGTTTAGTCCAGTGGGTAGAGAGTTTGAAGTGAAAAAGTCGTATGCTAATAGTCTACTTTTAGTTGATTCCTTTGTAAAATTTCCCGTACAATCCGAATTTGTAATGACAAAAGTCCTCAAAATTTGTGGAAAAAAAGTTATAAGCAAATTAAAATAAAAAAATTACGTTTTTTCTGTTTTCTTGCAATAATAATTTGGCCGGATGAAGTCGTAGAAAGAAATATTTAATACAAAAGTTGTTCCTCATTAAATTCTCAAAAAAAAAGTTGTATATGGCTCGAAAGGTAAAAAAAAGATTCTCTCTATATTCATGTGGATAATTAACCAAAATTTATGTGACTCTGGGAAAGAAATCCTTTTCTATACTAGAAAAAGTACATTATTTCAAATTTTATGCAAGTTTTAGGCATCTATCTTTTCATATAAGGGTTTTTACATACAGTTTAACTCTAATAGCTCATGGTTTATTTTGCAAAAAATTTACTCTCTGAATTTTAATTAAAGAAGTTCCAAGTAGTTTAAAATTGGCCACTTTACCAATAGTATTGGTAAAGTGGCCATCTATCAGTTCTTATGGTAAAGTCGTACAGTAAATGCTTCAAAAATCAAGACTAGCCTAGCAGAAACTTCCTTTATGTGATATTTAACTATATAATGCCGTAGCGTACGCCTTTGTGTCGATATTTTGGGATTAGTAGAACTAAGAATTTTGAAAAAGCAACCACCGTTTTTATCGATTACCTTTTGTCTTACAATGCATTTGTATTATGGCCACTTTACTAGCCGCTAAACGTCAACAAAAGTTGCATATCTCGTTGACAAAAGTGGACAGTTACAAGCATGCACTGCTAGAAACCAGAGTTTTGATGCTTTCGCTCGTAAACATGCCCCTATATTATAATCAGAGGGCGCTAGCAGTGGGGTTACCGCACCTCTCAACATCCATTGTCACAATCCATATACTGCTAGAATTACGGCGCCCCAAAATGACGCATATAGCGACATCTCGTGTATATGGCCACATTACCTTCATGGCCACATTAAATGTACCCATCTTATTTAAAGTGTCTAATTATTATATGCAACAAGAAAAAGTCCAGCATTAGGAAACAAAATTGCATGTGCTTTGTTTACAAACACACTGTAGACCTCCGTTGTCGATTAGCTCCATGTGGGAGCACAAATATGGTGAAGTTAAAAAATATATTTACTACAGCATATCATTTTATGTACAAATCTTTGGATAAACATCGATCGTTTGTAAATAGGAAAAACATACATAAGAAGGTATTTGTATTTTGAATCACCTTTGCACAGTGCTCGCAGTGCAAGCATCAGAAAAGCCACGGCTCAGCGAAAGAAGCGATATAAAAGTAAATACGAGGAAATGGAAACATAGCCATGGGAAAGAGTATCAGAAAAGGAAGAAGCACATCTCGTGGAAAGAAGAGAAAGAAAATGATGAAGAAGAGGCGAAGTATATGAAGAGGAGAGGTACAATTTGCGCCGTTACATAGAAGCGCATGGAGAAACAAGCCTACAAGCGTGGTGCGAAGGCGCGTCGGACAAAAGCGGGGATAAGGGTGCATATAGTCTCTTGAGCGGTCGATCGTGCGGCTCGTAGGCCAAGTCGCTATAGGTGCAGGTTTAGTGCAATTTATCGCCGGTGTCTTCTACCTATAAGCGGATACCTTGTCGTCGCCATAGTTATAGATAACAGGCGCGCAGCAACGCTTGGCGTCTCTCGATTTCCGCGCGCGCGCACTTCTCTCTCTCTCTCTCTCTCTCTCTCTCTCTCTCTCTCTCTCTCTCTCTCTCTCTCTCTCTCTCTCCCTCTCTCTCTCTCTCTCTTTCTCTCTCTCCCTCTCTCTCTCTCGTGTGTTCGTTCTCTTACACTCAGTGCACACCATGCATTTTCGCAGACTCTATCTCTCTCTCCCTCTCTCTCATTCTATCGGTGCAGTGTGTATGTCCGTCCCTCCGCGCCTAGCGCAATTGATTTAGTGCTCGAACGAATTTACGGGATCCACCCTTGAGCTCACGGCTCGATCCAGCGCAGAGAGCGAAAGAGACAGAGAGAGAGAGAGACGAGAGCTCGGCCCTTTCTCGTTAGCCGCCTACATTATATTACCCATCGAGAGGCATGCATCATTCTCCTCTCTTGATATGAGTATCTGTAACAGCCTGAGAAACATTTGCAGCTCGCATTTAGGTATTTCTCTGTTTCTTTCCTGCTCGCACACACGCGCGCGCTTATGCGTCATCTGCGCGAGCTGACGTACGTATAAACACTTGTGCGATGGTACATATCGAGTGTCGGCGTTGTATGAGCTCTGTCATTGGGGTTTTGATGCCACGTCTAATCGGGAGCTAGTATTGCTGCAACGAATTTGCGTCGAATTCTTCGAATTTTTTAGCCGTCTAGTTTCAATGTCAGTGTAGTACTGGACAACAGTAAGTTGATATAAATGAAATTAAATTTAGCGTTCAGTTATAATCAGACTTTCAAATCTCATGAGCTATATACATGTCTTACCACACCGGGATTACTCTACTGATTAATCATTATTTATAAATTGAGCTAGCACTTTCTCAATTTTCTATTGTGTACTTACGCAAAACAAAATAAAAGAGACTAAAAGTGCCTCAAATTGGAGTATTTTGAAAGATACCATAAATATCGAGGCACGCTACGTGATCCGAATATATCTTCGTGTGAATTCAATTTTGTTTACAAATCAAAATATCAAAGTTAAAAATAAAGAATACTTTATAGATTGGAAATTTCATGGAGCAGATTAATATAGGAGACATTACGGTACATATAAGAATTTATATATATAAATTATGTTATTTTTAAAGATGACTAAATTACTAAAATAGAAGCAGTTTAATTTTTGCCAAAAAGTTGAACAATTAAATTAAATCTGAAATGCTGCATAAAATTATGAGTCAGTATCCTACGATCAAAATTAAACATCAATAATCGGCAGTAATTTATAAGGTAACGTTTAGATGTCATCCTCTATTGACTAAAAGACTGTAATCACTAACCGACGCGTGGGCAGCCGCATGTGATGTATCTCGAATTGATGTAGTGCACCTAAGAAACAATGTTCGCGTGAGGATCATGTATCCAGGTATTAACGTGCCTCGCGTATACACTTGTCGACCATTCCCACGAGCTACGCTAAGCTTTCCCTCTCCTTTTCATTACCTCAATCAAATCCTCGATCTCTTAAATAAATCCTCATTCGCCAAAAGAAGTATGAACACTGTATTGCGTAAAATAAACACATATTACCTTTCGTTTAAATTCATGCAGCCTCGATTACTTTACCATATCAATTATATTCGATCGTTGATTTTTATTGTTTTCATTATTTCGTAAACTCAAAGTATATAAAAGATATATTTTAGTATAAGAAAAATAAACCTAAACAATATTTAATTTTATTTTATTCATAAATACAATTGTTTAGAGATGCTAATATAAGCACTCTTTCTTACGCAAAATATATCGTTATAAAAATGCAAATTATTGAATGCCTTTCTGAATATCCTGCAATAAGATTTGATCCAATCTTTTTCAATTTGCAAAAATATACATGTATATTAAAAATTGAGTGTGAGATAAGCGGTGTCAGCAGATTTTCAACTGGCAAGTGCATCAATCAAAAAACAGCTTTGTTCAAAGGATTTACTCTGCAAAAGTAGACTCGAACGCCGCGTCAAATAGAGAATCAAGGTTTTGATAGCTCGCGAGTACAAATAAGGAGCGAAAGAGCGTAAAAAACGAAAAGTATCCCCAAGAGGAAAAGGATGATAGGGATAAGAGAGAGAAATATAGGGGAGGGAGAGAAGTCCGCGAGCGCGGTCCGTAAAACCGTGGCAAAGCTCATTTACGACGGGGACTAAACATTTACGGTCGTCGTCCGGTAAGCTCTCTCTCTTTCTCTCTCTCTCTCTCTTTCTCTCTCTCTCTCTCTTTCTCTCTCTCTCTCTCTCTCTTCTTTCTCATTCTTTTGATTTCCTCTTCACCGTATGTGCATCGAGTGCAAGACTAGCGCACGGATCTTCTTTCTCTTTCTTGTGGCCTGCATTGTTGCGTTGTACCCGGTTGATGTTATCTGGCTTGACGTTGTCGTGAATTGTAAGACACTGCTTCGACGAGATAAAAAAAGGCAGTGCGGCAACGAAAGAGGGAGAGGGGGAGAGAGAGAGATAGAGAGAGAGAGAGAGAGAGAAGAGAAAAAAGGAGTAAAAAGAATGACATAAAGGAAGAGTGAGAAGCATCTTCGTTTTCTGCTTCTCTCGCGCGCTCTCACTCTTTTCTGACTCCATAAATACCGCGAGGTTTCTCCGATTATCTCGGGATTGTCGTTTACAAACCTGCGCTCAGCAGTATCACGCAGTAATGATCTTACGGAAACGGGAGAGCGTAGAAGCAAGGGGGTTGCTATTTTTGATTTTCTTCTTTCTAGATGAGATTACACGTACATCTTTGTAGCTTCTGATTTATGCTGGCTAGTGGAAAAGAATCGTCCCTACAAATTGCTTCTTGTGTCCTCTTTTTAAATGTACATATATGTTCAAAAATTATGGAGAATATAAATTTTATTATTTTGCAGACGAAACTTGTATACATTTATATGAAATATTGATCTAGAATATGAAATATTGATCTGAAACTGTAATTACTTACATTTATATTTATGATTGCGTATTTGTCTGTTACTACTGATTTACCATGTAGGTATGTACTGCCACCTCGCAGGGGTTCGAAAGTTAATTAAGAACTCAAATTTCCTGCCTTGATTTTTACCGACCGAGTAGTGAATAATTATTTATAATTATAAAAATACTTATTTTTAGACAAAACCCAAATTCAGTACCCTTTCATTGAGCAATAATGGATCTACACTTCACAATCAAACTTCACATCAAAATTGCACCGAATGTGAGATTTGGACTATTAACTATTAACAAATCATTTTCTTGGTCCAATAATATGCAAGCAAATAAATAATTTATTAATTATAACACGTACTATTATTTCTCGATATTCCAATCAACCATTTATTAATAGCTAATACATTTTATTAACATTAACAAATCCTTCCTCTCAGTATAATAGTTCTTTAAACCTATTTATTTAAATAAATTGATTAAACATTGATTTTCCATTAAATCTAATAAAAGCAACGCTTGATTGTAAAAGAAAAATGATGAAGGGTTCGTGTCTTACTGTTTGAATTGCTGTATATTAAACAATCAAAGCAAAATTATGTATCATAATCTTTCTGAATTCCAAATGTTCATTGAATAGAGTTCAGAGAAAAAGAGCTAGGAAAAATATGCAGAACGAAAAGAATAGTCGAGCCGAACAGGAAAAAAATAGAAGCAATTAAGGCAGTCGCGGGAGAGAGCCGACACGCTCGTTAATCGGCGAGCCGATAGCAGCGGCTCGTTGGCACCGCCGCGGTCGCATCGTGCGCTCCTCCTCTCGCATGTCCGACCTGCACGCGCTGACGGACGTGTGCAGCGCAAGGCGAGAGCGCCTGTATATATACGAGCCTGGCGTTACATTAAAGTAAATCCCTTACACGAGACTTGCGCGCTCGCGATCTTGCCGACGTTAAAGATAAAGCGCATGCTTATATACCCCTGTGTACGTACTCTCAAGCCTGTGGCCGCAGTGGAGTGATCACGCGCTCCAGCGGTGATCCGTGCCAAGATATTGCTGTGCATCTAATCCTGAGTGTATTGGGCGTGCGCGAGAACTTTTATAGTGCGCGCTGGAGATTTAGCCTACTTTGACTGCAATTTTATTCCACGTTGGGGGGATAAATAAGGCGACGTAAAAGTTTATGTTACAGTATTCTTAGCAGTTCTCCTCGTAAAAGTTGTAGCTCAGGTCAGAAGTAAATAGATCCTTGAAAATGCTTTCTTTTCTAACAAAATAGATTGTAGTGATAATAACAATGGGTGAGTGGAAGAAGCTCCAATTTCGGAAAAAGTATGAAAAATATGATCCCAAAAATATATGTACAAGTAAAAGGAAAAAGTTTTAATTTTAGATTTATAACGTTTATTTTGAGAATATTTATTTGTTCCAAAGTCATTAATGCTCAAATACTGTGATCAAAAATACATGAATAACCAAGATTGTTTTAATCTTCGCGATTCTACAAAGTTTCATGTACTCTTTATCACTTTCTTTAATAATTAATGAATATAGAATAAATTGATAATTCTAAAACCGACATATTCGAATCGCAGCTTCCGCATATATCTCATATTTTTCTCCATGTCTCGGATTTTCGACCCGTAGCATCAAGCGGTTCGTACGTCCGTCTTTTATTCTCCACCTTCCTCTCCGCTCCATTGTAAAAATCCCCAGCTTAGGACACCAGCACCAGCAGCGGTGCGAGCGCATCTCGAGCGACAGCGTGAAAGGGTGACACGCGCTCGGGTTCGGGGAAGAAGCGTGCAAGAGGAGATATATTCGCCATCTCTAAGCATACTGCAGAAGGAGAGAAAGCGCGAGTGTATAAGGAAGAGAAAGAGGGAAGAAGAAAAGGAGTTACGAGTGAGTCCTGGCTCGGCTGACAGTGAGGTGTCGGGTGGTCGGGACTATTGGCTCTTTCTCTCTCTCTCTCTCTCTCTCTCTTGGACCTTGCGTCCTGTCAACTTGTCAGGCTGTCGGCCCACGCACGTTGTTGGGGAGCTGCGGCCTTTCGTATGCGGATTTGCCGACTCGAGCTTAGCTGCTATACGTGCGTGCATTGTGTACGCAGTGGGTGCATGCGAGTTCGATGCTGCTAGTGTGCGATGCACGGGTGCAAGGAGTCACAAGATGAGACCGCTAGTTATCGAAAAGCGCTTGCGAAGATTTGTCAAAGTTTTTAGAACATTGTTTTAGAACGAAATTATACCTTTATAGTAGATGTGTTGAATTTTAAGTGTCATTGCATAATTACAATTTCTTTGTCAATACTCTTTTACAAAGGAAAACGCCACAATTGTTCGTTATTTTAATTTAAATATTTTACAGTACTTAAAAATTTGCGGTTTAAGAACTAAGTCTCTTTTTAATACAAGTATTTCTTCATCAAATCAACTTTAAACAAATTTAATAAATATAATTAAGTTACGCTGTTACCATAATCGTAAATAATACTTTAATTAATTTCATTAAAATACCTGTGTTACTTATTTTTAAAGTTGTCAAAAGTTATTTTAAGCAAATAAAATAAGCAAGTTACGAAAAGCATAAAAACATTCCGAAAATAACAAAAACGCTTACCACTCTCGAATAAAAAAAGAATTATAAAATCAATAAACTTCAAATATACGTACTCGAACCTTTTGATAACCGACTTTACAGCTGCAATTTTTGAGCGAGCTTTATTATGCGGTATATATAAAATCTCCTTTAATAGCCCAAAACAAGACGAGTAAAGATCGGCTCGGCCGATTATCACCCTTTCAATTCAGCGCGAGCTCGGTACATTTGCAGGAGAGCGCGAGCGCGAGCCTTTCTAATTAAAAAATTCCCCGTGCTCGGGCTCACGCGGCCTTATCCCTGCGTGCTCGAACCTTTGCGCGCATTGCGAGCGCGCGTAAAAACACAACAGAGACGCACTTAAGTCGGGGCGGGCTATTTAAAAATCGTAAAAGTTGCGAGGAGCCCGGGCACAATGAAATCGGATGAAAAACGACGTGTCGCGCGTGCAGCTGACTTTCACAACTACTGCGCAGTCGGCTCCCATAATATCCCTTCTTTCTCGCTCGCAGCTCTTATTCTTCTTTCCGTGGATGCGCGCTTTTAACGAGGCCGCCGCGCCTCGATTATACGAGCAAGGGACTACTAGCGCTGCAGCGCATGCACGACTCAACGACAGGTGTTTCGAGGAGAAGAGCAGCGCTGCAGCCGAGGAGATCCGAGCGTTTTATGCCGCGCGGCGCATATATAAGAAAGTCGTGAAGAAGAGAGAGAAAGAGAGAGAGAGGGGAAAAGGGGGGAGGAAGAGGGAAAAGGATCGTCCCTGGAGAAATTTATTAGTGCCGACAATATCGAGCAGCGATTACTCGACGGTGGCTCGTCGCTCGCCGCGCAGCTACTCGCTCCTCCGATCCTCCAATTAGGCAAGCTCTCGCAAATGAAGCTATTATTTTCAGGGCTCGCGACTCGCTCACACACACACTCGCATACACATGCACACGCACGTATACAGGCGCATTACACGCTCGCTTGTGTTCCTCTGTCGCTTCGACTGCATAATATCGTCTCGGTATTTTATTGATACGGGAGGGGACTGAGCCGGGCTGTTTTATGATGTAGGTGTGCGATCGCCATCTCGATTTATATCGCGACCCGCGGCCTTTGAAGTATCTCGTTGGGGTTGATTGTGGAAGGATTCCACGTAGGTATTTGTGAGAAAAATTGATGGGCAGACAAGGAGTGCAGTTATGCGCAATAGCATTCAAGTCCAAGCTTTGATTTGTTCGCTTGGGGTTCAATAATCGTTAATGGACGAAGAGGTAAAGAAGCACATTATATTTTTGATTGATGGTACGTTTTTTAGGTTTTAAGACGATTAGTAGTTTTCTTAAAAGTTATAAAGATCGCTTATAACTACATAAGTGAATAACGAGAACTTTTGAATTACAATCAGGCGGGAGCGATGTACCCATTTAGTTTTACGCTATCCTGTACAATAGTTCATACAGAGTTTACTTTATTGTACTACAATTATAATTTATGAAAATGTTTGATCAAGTGCCCATAAATTCACCGATTCTCCCCTTGAACTTAAAGAAACTAATTCATACATGCTTCTTTGCCTTATGTTATTTCGCATCACGAGATATCGAATTCATATCTAATCTTGGGTTTTTAATTTCAACAATTTATTTTGTAAAAAGGAATATCAGTAATCCTCGGTGTACGTAGCATGCCTTAATCTTTCTAGTTACAAAGATAAGTTTCTCTATGTCGGCACCCAGTGACGAATCAGGCAAGTAGCTAATAACCTACTAAAAAATAGCTAATTTGTTCGTATTAAAACATAAACGTAAAAAAGTGATTTTTTTAAATACTAGCAGTTATAATTAGTCAAGTTTAAAAAAAAACATATATGTCTAAAAGTTAATAAATGTTTGAGAAACCATTTGAGAAAAAATTTCTTACAATATTATTTATAGTTAATATGCCAATATTTTTATAAAATTAACAAAATTAAAATTACAAAATTATTTGTATACAAGTTACAAGTTTATTAGTTACAAGTTGACTATAGGTTTAGGATGAGGTCAATCCTAATGGCCGAAAAAGTATCTGGCCGTTAGCTAATGATCTAGTCTATTAGCTAACGTGCTGAAATTAGCAGGCTGACAGACTACCATGATCATTTTAAATGCGAATTCACTTATCAGCTCGACACTAGCTACTGGCCTAGGCTATTAGCTACTGGCTTGATTCGTCTACTAGCTGCCGATGTACATATTATATAGAATCAACAAAATTTTAATCAAAGTAAATATATTTATTTTTATAGAATATCTTTTTGCCCATATTCGCGTGCGAAAAATCGGCAAGCGATACAAAATCCCTTAAAGAAATCAAGTATAACTCTTCTAGCCTTCTAAAAATAACCCTATCTCAACCAATAGCCGTACTATCCACGATACCTGTGGCTCCCGTTTGTACCCTGTGTAACTTTAATTTAAAAGCTCAATTAAGCTTACCGGCGCTCAGCTCACGCTTTGATTTCTACTTTGTGTGCCGTTTCATGTATTTCACGTTCTACGTACTGTATCTAATATAGCCCGTATACCCAATATGATCCACAATGACCATCCTAGCTTTTTAATCGGAAAATTACCTCATGACAGTTAAAGAGGACCAACGTGCAGTGAATTTTGTCTTGCAAACGCTCAAGTGAATTCGTCACTAATTTTGAGCAAGTCATTATATTTACTGTGATATTAAATAAAGAAGAAGGTCCAAGTGTTATTACGTATCGTCAGCTTATCAGTAGCTTAGTTTATTTTATCATCTGGCTACGTGCCCTTTTAGAATAAGAAGAAATGTCTCTAACACACATTCTTTTAATTAGATATATGGGTAATAGCTTCCTTACCCAGATAACGGGTTGTATGCCCAATCTCCATCACAGAAATATCCGAAAAACATTTTC
Organism: Gastracanthus pulcherrimus; assembly: GCA_949152435.1. Lineage (NCBI taxonomy): Eukaryota > Metazoa > Arthropoda > Insecta > Hymenoptera > Pteromalidae > Gastracanthus > Gastracanthus pulcherrimus. The sequence continues at coordinate 43,295,428 of OX424574.1, forward strand.
TTTGAACGTCCCCGTAAATTTTGGACTGACGGACATCTGTTACTAGTACTAGCTTTTTTTCGAGTGTCTGCAGAATCAATGACCTGTAAGCATAATTTTTATTTAATTATTTATTTATTTAATCAGATAAATTACATCAAGTAACTCTTATACAGGTACACATAGGTACTTGTATACAGGCTGGTAATCTTAAAATTAAATAGATCTACTATTTTACTTACTAACTAAACTAAAATTAAGAGGCCATATAAAATCTGAAATTGTAAACTTTCTTTTGTTTTCCTTTCAATAGTTCAGTTTCAGAGTCCATTTGGCAAACTATTAAAGGATTTAATAGCTACCACAAGACTATTTTTATCACTGATCGCGCTTTGCTTAATTTAGGGAATTGAATGATTTGTATCTAGTGTTTCATTTGGTATTTAAGTATTTCTATCAAATTTACATAACTATATAATAGTGACTCTAGATAAAACATTGTATTATATTTAAAGGGAATTTGTGACCTGACAAAGAATATTTATTTATAATTTTTAAGAATTTTGTCACCGCCCCAAGCGATTATACCATAGCTGATTATACTGTGAAAAATTTGAACTAACAGATTTTCTTATGTTATATTGTATGCTATATCTTGATATCATTAAAAAAACGGTGCAATTTTTAAATATTTTGTAATTCAAAGTTTTATAGTTTAAAATTTTATTTCTCAAAAGCTTTATTGATGGTATTTTCAGAATTGATATTGCTCCTGAAAATTTTTTTGAAAAAACATTGAGTTAAATTTATTAATTGTAATTGCCTTGTATTTAAAAAAAATATTATATAATTTTTTACATAATTTTCATTCATATTATCTCACCTTACAGAAACCCTATTTACAATTCAATCAGTTTGCCGTCGTGTTGAGCAAATGTAACCAAACCGCACGCTTCATAAATTATAAACACTAGAAGAATAAACCCATAAGTCATCCTAATAGAATAAGCATCTGTAAATACGCGATGCCAGGAGGAATCGAGCAAAGGAAAATTCACTCATTCCGCAAGCCACTGCTGGTTGCTCTTGCTGCTGCTGCGTTGCACTCGCACATATAGCGCGCGATACCGCTGCGAGATGAAGCTTTGCGCACGTTATGCACACACAAGCCGGACAGTTGGCAAACAACTTTGAGCTCGACGCGTTGCACATAGCACCACGGAAGTCGACTTTCGTATAATTGCTGTACACGCCGCGTGTATACGTACGCGCGCGCGCGTGTGTGTGTACATTTCTTGCCGACACGGGCTCTAAAAAATGCCTTGGAAAATAAGGTAATGCGGAGCCGAGTGTATCGTACGCGAGAGCTTACAAAAGAAATAAAAGCAATAGGGAGCGAAAACTCAGCGGCATTAACTTGTCAAGTGGCTGTCATAACCGTGATTTCGAACAGCACCTAATTTTCATGTTACAATAATGATCCATCAAACTTCTTTTCTCGACTAGAATTCTTAGGCTTATTAGAAATCAAGTATTCGCTTATAGAAATGATTGACGTAACCCGAATGAAACATTCCTTATCTGAGTATTTTTTATGCGGTAAAATTTTGGGCAAAATTATAAGTAGATGAATAATTTGAAAGATATTATTGACTGTTATATAATTACATCAGAGTGTACGATTTTAATATCAAAATACTAGAAATTCATTACTTTCAAAAACATGTATTTTCCAAATGTAATGTTGTGACAGTCATTGTTCAAAAAGAATATTTATAATTTTTTGAACAGGCAATTTAACGTAAATAATCAACTATATTTTGTTAGTAAAATGTAATTTTAGAAATATATTATACCAACTATATTATACTTGCTATTTTATAGCACTTTAAAAATTTATTTCCAACTGCAAACAAAAGAGTCGAACTTACAAAGACTGGAAGAATTTGATAAAAGCGATTAAAAGTAAGTGCATCTTTCTTTCCGTAATAAATGCAGGCTTAATAAGCTTCAAATGATTTTAAATCGCCTCGTCAACCTGCTTATAGTCGCATAACAGAAAAACGAAGGCAAAACGTAATATCTAATTACTGCAAGCAGGTGCCACTTAAAAAGACCCTAATTCTCTTATCGATGAGCCGATCGAGTCAAACTGTGAGTACGTTAAAGTAGAAAAGAACACATTAAACCGGAATAGTAAAATTGTAAACGCAAGTAATGAGGGAGGCAGCAAAAAGGATGCAAAATAAAAACGACTGATCGTATTTTTCTAGCTTTACTTAATAATTTTCCATCGCACGCGCCTATATATACTCTTATTATGCGAGAGAGCATTAAATTGTACGTTCATGCGTGAGATGGGACGGAGCGATTAGGTGATAAGTGGAATAAATCAATTATATACCACTATTAGAGAAAGATTTACCTACCTTCAATCCGCGAGCTATCAGGAAATTCCGCGACCGCGAATTTCATATACACAGAGCAAGGCCTGACACGTCCCTCGAAGACTTGTTTATATGATACTTGATATTATATATATACCGGCTCTGCAGGATCCGTAGAAAGAGGAATAACGTAAAAATACAATACCTATCTGGTCGGTTAATCCAATCAAGTGGATTAGGACGAAAGTATTATCAGATGTGCCGTTAATTACGTCTCGTTTCCCACTCTTTTTTCGTCAAACCTGACGTTTGCACATCATACGATTAAATGACTATCTGTACTAAAGTCGATTTCCTTTTCCTAGATTGCTATCGTCAAGTCGTTACTTCTATAAAAAAATTTGACGGTTATAAGGATAAAATAAAGTTTTATGCCCTTGGTATTTTTAGCTCATATCGGAATGATTGGTCACTCAAAAAGACCAGGGAAAATTTCAAGAGGATCAATCGTGAGATGATTATCGTGCCTTTAATACTTTTTATATTTCAACGCTAACATGTTCTACTTTTGTACGATAAATTTATCCGTACTAGCAAAAACCTTCAATAAGATATTATTATCCTATTATTATCCAAATCTATCGTTATCTATAGGTCCGAATCTATTATTATCCTATAAGATATTAAACAAGTAAACTAGTTAAGAACATCATTGATGATGAAATATAAAATTTACATAAATTCTTGCAAATGAAATCTTTTAAATTCCCTTTATAAATAAAACAGATATAAAATAATCTTGATGTACTGAAGAAAATGAGAATGTTATAAAAACCCAGATATCCTGAAAATAAACGTATTATAAATCCACATTTCACACAAATCAAAACAATTTTTCATCGTAGTCGGCAAAATGTACTCAGTTCATAAAATCTGCCTCTCGCACCCTCGTAAAGATCAATAAACTTTTTTCTGCGCGCGACTTTACAGTCCTACACGACTTGGAATTAAAATTTAACAACTCCCGGCTTATTCCAGTCGTGTTATTACAAAAATTAATAAATACTTTCTCGGGCCATAAAATTGAAAATGGCACACATATAGACAGGCGCCCGCCTTGGTACGATTTAACGGAACGCGGAAAGATCAGCGCGTGCGCGCGCGCGCGCGCGACGAGGCAGCAATGAATTCTCTCTTATACCTCTCTTTCTCTCTTTCTCTCGGTCGACGATCGCGCACCTGTTTCTCTCTAAACTCTCTTGGGTCAAGGTACGTCTAGGTTGTCGGGAGGCCATTAGCCCCTCGCGCCCCCCTCCGTCCTCTGCACATATGTGCACTCATATATGCATATGGTATATATATATACGGCAGATATACGCGTTGCGGAGTCTCCTCTGCAGGCTGGCCGGCTCGTGTATCTGTATACGCTCATATATGCCTGCCTACGTATCTGCAATAATCTTGTTCTGCGAGTGCGTGCGCGCCGCGCGCAGCAGCTCGCCGCGCTTATAAAATTTCTCATTCTTCCGCGGCTAGTTTTGCCTTTTTCATGTACCCCTATATATGCGCGGCTGATGTTTTCCGTTCGTCTGCCTTCTTTTGGCTTCTATCTCGTTTTCTTTTGGCGAGTTCATTGATATGGGGTAAACAGCTAACTAATTCTATTCAGCGAAGAATATCGCATCCCCGCTTCTCCAAATGTAAATATATGCCGAACGGGATTCTCTTTATGTTAACTTGTTGCAGAGGATTTTCTTTTAATTAAAGTTATCTTGGATATGCGATTATACATATATACATACGGATCTTCATGAAGAAATTACAGTTTTTCAATGTAAATCAGTATGGGATAGTTTGTAAAGTGCGAAATTGATTTTGAGATTTTCTAATACGCGGTTAATTGGCAATCTCCGAGTGAATCGCGGAAAACTTACTGACCGACGATTTTTCTAATGTTCGCAAATATTTTTTAAAGTTAGTTCGTTAAATTTTATTAAAGCTTCAAGAGAGAAATCCAGCGAATAATATAGGGAACAGGTATCGGAATTCAACGCAATTCTTTATCGTGAGAACACTTTGGCCAAGGTCTCTAACTATGGATGTAGTCGAAAGCGTGTAAAGTAAATAAATTAATTTTACAAAATATAAAGTAATTTATTTCATTTGAATTGGATATAATAATCAGCATATTTAAATGTGAAGTAGTATAAAACTTAATTTTATGTACCGCTATATCGCGTTAAAACTAGTTAGAAAAAATATTCGTAAAATATATGTAAATAATATAATAGATGAATACCTAGACTAACCATTGGAGGACAAATAGTATGAAATTCAATTTCTATTTAGATTCTTTATAATTCTTAAACATTATCCTTCAACTTTTATGTCTATAAATGTATGTTAGTTATTGAATACAGATTTATGTTTATCCAAAAGTTAATATTCGTATTCATTCAATAAAAATATTTATCAGATCACATTTTATTTTAATGTTTATAAGTTAAAAGACTTGTTTGGCACTGTCTTTCTTTATTGGTCATTCATTGCCATATTAATATTGATGAAATTACTATAATCTATTTACATATATAGTACATTATTTTGTCGATTATAAGTTACCGAAGCATGATCGGTAAGAAAACCCCGTATTTATAACGAATAACCTGCATAATAATCCTATGAATAAAATTATTATAAATTTTGTTTTGCAGAATCTCACTCGTGAAGTATTTTTATATCTCAATTTGAGGTAAGAACTAAATAAATGCTAATGTATCAAGTGCTTAAAAGTCTTTCTGAATGCAGATAAAGTAAACATTTGAGTGATAAAAAGTTTCTCTTCATCACCAGTTATCTCAACAAAATTCATTAACCGCATCTCTAACAGACTAAAAGACAACCTGTTGATCTTTCGCAGAGTGTCCACTTTGCAATCGATTCCAAAATCGCAAATCACGGAATCTCTCGCGCAGACGCAGATAGGCGCGCGTGCGCGCGCTCGCGAGAGCAAAATAGGATGCTTTCTCTGGAAAAAAAAAACTCCGCGGACGCGTGTAACTGCAGGGCACACGCGCGTTCGCTCGTCTGCATCTGGTCCGTCCTCGCGCTCTTTGATGTCCGCGGCGCGCTGCGCACGTTGCCGCTGCCGCGCGAAAGTTCTCCTCTGACATCACCACCGCCACTCGCCGGCCGCTGAGTTCCACTTAGAACATTACGAGAAATCGATGCTCACCGTCATCGAGAATACGATGTAAAGTTGGGGGGAAGGGGAGGATAGCCGCGATGGAGGGGGAAATCGAGGGATGAGTCGCACGCTCCTTTTGCTCAAAATAGCGCGCGCTTACGTATATGCATTATTAAAGACGCGTAGCGCATTTGTACCGTTTCGTCTCGTGAATTCTCTCCCGGGAGAGATGCCGCGTGTATATAGAAGGCGGCCGAAACTGGTTTGCGCGTGCGATGCTGCAATTCGCACTCTCCCGAACAAATGCACTTTTATAAGACTTAAGTGAAAAAAGTGGAGGTGCCGCATACCTACAATGAAGCTTTGTTTCGTTTAGTTTAATCTGTAACAAAAAGGAAACATGATTTAATTCAGTGGAATTTTTGTGCTTTTATAAAATATATTATCTGCTATAACAATGAATTGCATAAATTATATACCAACGAGGCGATACTTTCATACCATATCGCAACCCTTTGATACATATTGACATTTTATATATTCAAATTTTAATATTTTTAAATTAAAATAGCGTAAAATGATCAAAATATCAAAATCCCATCGTATCATTTCCACTATATTTCTTATTTATCATAAATATTTTCTTTTGAATAAACAGTTGATAACGTTTCTGTTAAAAAATTGCAAAGTACTCAAATTGAAACTTAATAATATAAGAATGAAATTATAGTCGCTCAAAGCTGATCTATCGATCATTGGCATGAAAGATACAGCTTGTAAGTGCCACTCTGAGTGCACATAGAGTATCGGGCTGACCTTTACTTGCGGTTCATCGCGCGCGCGCGCGCACGTGAATATGACCGCGTGCTCTCGAGAGCGCGATCGCACTTGGTTAATCGCGATATAGAGCCGTACAGTTAAGTGCACAGTGCACCATGCGCACCGAGCGTCAGAATATACCGACGTCAACTACCGGTGGCGTGCATAAAGTCGCGTGAAATGTGGTCAACTGCCGCTGGACACTGCCGCTGCAGTCGAGCGGCGCTAGATCGACTCTGTATTAAACTCGCAGACATCTCATTCGACGGGCATGAGAGCGCTGTGAGAATCGTAAAACGCTTTACTGCGCGCGATACACTGTTGGCTTTTATAGGAAATGAGAAATTAGTCGGGAGGATTTTATTTGCTTATTAAAAGTAACGAAATACGCGATGCTGGCCAAGCGCACGGTATTGATTAAGTTATTGTGCGCGTATTTACGACTGACAATTTGAAATTGCATATGCCGTTTGTTCGACAGATGAAATTATTGATGTCGATGCGGAGAACCGAGGATCGGATGTGAAATTGTTCAACATCAATTTATTGAAGTGCGTTGATATTTATCATTTTTTAATCTGCAATGTATTTAGTATTTTTTTGCGAATAATTCTAAAGTGAACATGCTATCCTATGTAGAAGTTCAAGGTCTTATAATTATCAAATAAATATCCTAGTATACATGTTAAGTGTTTTTTTCTAAACATTTTATGATATTATTTCGATTAATGTTATTAGTTACATACAATATCTATAGATACTACGTATTATCATTGCAATCACTTGAGTATTGAATCGAATAAAAAATATAAATTAAAACAAAATAATATTTATTGTTGTAGTGGGCAAATTCATATTTTCATATTTTCTACATTACGTGCAAAATGCGTGAGTTATCTCATGCAGAGCATTGCATAAATATCATTTTACGTTTAAAAAACGTATTCGAAGAGTTATGTATTAAATACTATTAGTATATATAAAAGTTATGCGACTAATAAATTATTAAAATTTAAAAGTAAAGGCAATTTAATGCACTTTAATGTCTCTACTTGGATGTAAAATTTTATCAAGACTTTAATGGAACTTTTATTATTCATGCATCCACTTGCAAATTCTAAATAACAAATATATTTTAGAATATTGATATTTACGGTAAACGTTTAAAATGCTCTAAAGTTCTGCATATGAATTAATGCACGTACAAGAAATTCGCCTAATAGAAGTCTACTAAACATAAACTTATACTTTCTATATACTAACATAAACTAAAGTGATTTTCTCAATATTTATTACTAATCCACCTTGATTACGGAATTGAGTTTTCGATATTGACTATTTTATCTAAGATTTTTCAGAGTAGGCGTGACCAAAGTCTGCATATATTGCATGCAATGATACACCAAACTCCTTTGAAAGGATATTAATAATTGATGAAAATCGTACGAAGTAAGATATTTGTGCAAAGGTTATTAATTGCCAATGTGCGATTTCCATCGATCCGTCAGTGAGAAGGATGAAAATTAACGAGCATTGATTTTATTTTTCCGACATGTTCAAATATATCGTTATATAATTCACCTTCGTCAAAACGATTAATTGATATTTTAGACTGCGGTAATGTAAACGCTATACAGTTTATTGTTTTCTTTTCTGTGAATCATTTTTAATTCTAGACTATATTACTTACTTACTAAGATACTTAAAACAAAATAATTATATAAACGTGCTGTAAATAATTTAGATGTACCAAGGACATTAATATTTTTACGTAATAAATCACATTTGAATATTATACAATTGTTATACTTTTGTACAATGTAAAAATATTACGACATTTTCGGTAATGTAATGTTTTTTAAATTAAAAAATCATTTTTATGTGTAACAGCCACTTGGTTTTAATTAGCGTAAATAAAGATATGTGAGAGTATCTCAAGAAACAAAATACCAATCTTTTCGTATACTCCTTATTCTTATTACCTTTTTCTCTCGCTTCTAGATGCCTACTGCGCGCATTTCTCTCTTTCTCTCTTTCGTTCTCTCCTTCCTCTTGCTTTCTCGAAGCAAGAGAGCGCTCATGCGTTATAATCTCGATATCCCATATATCCATGTACAAGACATGCCTCCCATTTTAAATATAGCATCGTGTAATTCATAATAAATGACTTATAAATGCAATGTACTTTTTGCAAAAGAGCCATGTGTGAGTGAGAGTGAGAGAGAGAGAGAGCCGAAGCAGTGCAGCACGCACGCACTCTTCCTCACTTGAGTCACCCACACAAACACGCGCGCCCTTCCAAATAAACCCTAGCGTGCATCATTACACGCGAGCTGCTTTTACATGTGGTGTTTTAGTAAAATTCGGTGCAACAATCAAATTGAGTATGCTATTATTTATAAATTTTAACAACCAATAATAATATATAATAATAGTTTAAATAATGTAACTCACTATTATAATTTATTAACAACATATATAATACTCTCTGTATTCTAAAAAACATAGAATCGAACCTATTAACATATTTTTAATAAAAAATAGTAGTAGCTATCAGTGTCTGAGATTATAATCAGAAATTAAATTTCATTTCTTTTGTTATTTTCGTTGTGACGCCAAAAATAACTACTGCAATGAACTATGAACAATTATATTTTCTAACAAAACAAAACTGTAGAAACATAAAAAATAATATATATATATATAATTGAAAATATTATAAAAATATATATATAATTATATATACATATATAATTAGAAAATGTTTTTAAAATTTAAAAATGATATTTGTATTAATCATATGCATATTAAATTTATATTATAGTTGCCTTATAGGAAAATAATGTTTTATAAAATAAAAAAATAAAAGTTATTTGCACATCGATTTAAAGGTAATAAAAGCCAGTATAACAAGTACCTCATGATCATAGGTGAATATCCAAAACGAGAAAGTATCAAGTTATAGGAATTACACGTCGACCTTCGAGAACCAAAAAAAGCAAAGAAAGTATTTGCAAAAAAATTCTATTTCTCCACTTTATTCAATATGCACTTAATTACGTTTACAACCGTGTGCTTGCGAGTGCCTTTTCTTTCCTTTACGCCCGCATGGATACTTTATGGCTCACCCCGTAGAGGTTGGGTTCGCTGCCGCTGCGCACCGCAGCACGATACCTAGCTTCTTCGCGTCCTTTACACTCTTTCTTCTTCTCTTCTCATGCAAGCTGCTGCTGTGAACTCGACTACTACAGGGTGAGAGCGAGCAAGAGAGAGAGCGAGAGAGAGAGAGAGATAGAGAGAGAGAGAGGCAACATCGCGATGCTTGTTGCTTTATTAGGTATAACATGCATTACGATCATATGTGTGTGGACACGAGGCTCTCTATTGCCTTGGCTATATGTATGTATATGTTTGTATGTATTTGCAACCGATGATTTAGATAAATTGACGCGCAAGGCTGATTCGAACCAATGAGAGAATCGTAGAATGGAAGGAGAAGGTGGGAGAAAATGAGAAATGTAAAGTGTTACACTCGCTCGAGAATGTAAGGGCTGAAAAAGCTAGCTGATTAGAATGCAGATGACAGATACTGGTAAAGCATTTGCAGAGAGATATTTATTATCATTGGATTTTGCAGTGGGATTTGCACTGTGCCTTTTTCTTGAAAATTGCTAATTCACGTCGAACTATTGATCAATACTTGGATTAGTTTAGTATTCTTAATTTAACTTAACAATCAAAAAAAAAATTGTAGCACATTCTTTAGGTTAAAAATAATAATTTAAGCCCTTATGTGGTACTTTAAATTAATGAGTAACAAAACATTTTAATTTAAATACTAGTTAAGCTCCAAAGTGACAAGACAGTCACAAAATCTTGAAATATTTATTGCTTCATAATTAAAAGCAGCACACCATTGAGTGCGAGTTTAAATTGTTGTTTACGGCGTATAGAATGTGCTACATTTTTTTTTCGTTATGATTGAAAACACGATCCGTTTGGTACATAGATAAAAAGATGTAACTAAAATAAACAAAAATAGAATAATTTTGATGTTTCTTTTAAATCTATGGCTGTAGCATTGATTGTAATTAATCCAAACTTGGAAGATACGTTCTTTCAAGCTAAATACATCATTTAAACCATTGAAAAGGCATGGGCTTGATCTGAAAGATGAATTACAGCCTTTAGAAGTCTAAAATTTCGAGTGATAAAAAAATTAAAAGTTCCTGAGATTTTCCAATATCAAATGAAGTTGACAGCAAATATGCAACAGACGAAATTTAAATAATATCCAAAGTGCATGATAACTGAAGTAATACTACAGTAGTCTTTTTGAAAATTTTTAGAAAGGTGGCTTTTTAGATTCTCTTTGCTAAGTTCTTTGTCCAGATCATAAGGTATTTTCATATGTAATGAACGAGCCATTATTTTCTGTGACTTTTTATTGTCTCGTATAGACCGATATCTTCATTACATATGATTTATCATTGACGAGCGATAGAGTCTATATACACAGGGTAAAACTGGGTCATACCGATCACTTAAGAAAAAATTGTTATAATTAGAAAATACTAGCATTTCTGTGCTTTTTATACGCTTAAGAATAAGTTCAATCCATTATCTTATCAATTTTAATCATTTTAACTGACAGAAATACATAAACAACGTACTTTTTTATAAAAATAAAAAAATCGGGTTTTCAACGTTAATCGTATAAGGGTCACTTCTGATGAGTTAGAGAAAACGCAAAATAAAGTTAAATTTCCCTTAAATTTATATTTCTCATGCTTGTAATGTTAGATTTTAATATACGGTAATCCTTACCTCTTTTTGCGCTTCCCCCATTTAAATACACACTGATCGAAATGACCCCATTTCACTACAGTATTTCAAAATTCATTTAAAAATTAATAAATATCACTAGACAAATAAAAATTTTAATTTGAAAGTTTAAATGCTATATTTTCCTTGGCTAGCACTTAAAACATTAAATAATTATATTAAATAATTGTAAAAATGGTTTTAACGCAAACTTTTCTTATAAGAAAAGTAACTAAAACCTATCGTTGTGAATATCTTTATAGAAATCTTTTATATGTTTGGTTTTTATCATTTATTAAGTTGAAAATTATATTCTAAAGAATATAAACATATTTTTTACCATTCAATAAACTTATTATTTCTCATAATTAAGTGATCAGTTTGACCCACCCGATCGGTTTGACCCCGGTCTCCCTACATAGAAACGCTACTGTGGGCTTAGATGTAGCATCAAAGTGGAAGGGAGGTATAACAAGAATCAATATCGAAGGAGATCATCTTCCTGTGTGCTGCGAATTCACAGTCTCCAGGTGGAAACTGCCCGGAAAGCCGGAGATTATAAGTTCGACCCTCGCCCGGAACAGGTTGATTTTTTTCGATCCCGATTTTCCATTTTTGATGAATAATATCGTTTTCTGCCTTGTCTAAATATTATTCGGCACTTATTGCAGTGAAAAAATTTGACAATAAAAAGGCACAAAAAATAATGGATCATATAGACCGATAGCTTCATAACATATGAATTATCATTGACGAGCGATAGAGTCTATATACATACAGAAGGATTTTATTTTCTAAGATATCCCTGATAAAAAATCGACCAGAATTGCTGATTGATTTGTAAACCTTGCGTCAAATATCTCAGTTGACTTCCGAATCGATTGTTGGATTATTGATTCATTAGAAATACTCTAACACAACATTTTGTTGCACCAGAAGTCTCAAAGATATATTTCAGCATGCATAATATAGCTTTTTCTATGGTACACAAATTGCTTAAGTGGGCACAGCACTCTAGGTACACTTATTTTTGACGATTTTTTGTCGGTAAATAATAAGTGAAATGAAAAATTCGTTTAAAGAACTTTATTGTACAATTAATGAAGTGTAAAACAAAATTTTTTTTTCAAAATTGCGGCCACGGGAGCCCGTGTAGGCCGTTACTTTTCTGTTAACGCTCAAACGGGAGGACAGTTTTCACGTACATGATGAACCCTAGAACAAAAAAACAAAGTTTTTCTTATAGTACATATTAATAGGCGTGGTTTATTTTTGTCAAAATCGCAACTTTCTTTTCAAATGTGGACCATTTTTTTTAAATTTGATTTTAAAAAAATCCCTACGTACTACTACGCCTATTAATATGTACTATAAGAAAAACTTTGTTTTTTTGTTCTAGGGTTCATCGTGTACGTGAAAACTGTCCTCCCGTTTGAATGTCAACAGAAAAGAAACGGCCTACTATGAGCGACCCTGGCCGCCATTTTGAAAAAAAAAATTTTTTATACTTCATTAATTGTACAATAAAGTTCTTTAAACGAATTTATCATTTCGCTTATTATTTAACCACAAAAATCGTCAAAAATAGGTGTACCTAGAGTGGTGTTACCCCTTAAATTGTTGTTATTTTAACAAATACATTGCCGAATTGAGAAAATTCAATCTGTTTCACATAAATATGCTAAAAAATCTAGTGATATACCAAATTTCAATGAAATAAAAGTTCACAAATGATTAATACGTGGCTTCAATAATTCCAAAATTCTACGCAGCTTGTTCATTTATGCTTTCTATTTTTGTATGGTGGGTTCAAAGTTTTACTAGTGTTAGTTGTTAGTTCCTATTTATAACTTATTATATGCATTTTACAAAATAAGTTAACGCGAACTCGTTTATTGATATAGTTTTCCAGAAAAGAAAATTAATTTATGTTATACTTCTACCACGGTACCTTTGTTATACGTCCTCTCTGTATCGCATTGATTTCTTAAACCAGTATCAGGTTTTTTTTAAAAATATGTGCGTGACACATATCCTTTCGACTCCGCGATCGGTAAATAATCAACATTCTAATCATATTCAAGTGTTAAACATAGTTTTTAATGTTCTGTAATAAACGATACAATTTTTAATTTTTGTTAGAAGAAAAAACTACATGTAACTTTATACTGGTTATACATTTTAAACAGCATTTCATAATATTTGAAACCTTTTATTTCCTAAATTAAAAGAATTTGATATGAAGAATCTTCAAGATTTTCGTATTTTTCATTACATAAAATTTTTTTTTTTTTTATCTCGCCCATTTCTGTTTACTCTATTTATGTGCTAAATATTATTACATCTTTTTATATACTTTTTTTATTATTGGTGTAGAAGACTTTATTTTTTTTAATGCTTTTGCGTATATTTTATTAAGTTTATTACTGAAAGGAAATTTCTGTTCTGTTTGTTGTTACCCATTTCTTGTGCATATTCGGTGGTGGTTTGTAGTGATAATGCAAAAATGCGATGTTAGTACTAAACGACGTGTCTAAAGATAACTGTCAAAAACTGTCAAGGACGTATCTTCCCGGCTTCTATATGTACCTAGTCTTAAGATGTTTAATTATAATAACGCTATATAATGTATTTAGACTTAATACAGAGTGTACAAGACAATCGAAACATTGTCATTATGTACTAAAATGATAATGTATGATGTATATATCTACGATTGTGCTGCTAGAACCAATAATTAGAAAACTTTTTTTGTTATCACAAAACTTCCTCATGGAAGAAATAAAATTCTTGGAAGAATCAATTGCAGCAAGGTGTACATCATATTATATCTCACGATTAGAATGAAAGTGGATCAAAATTTGTTTTGTTCATTTACTGCTGATACTTTTACTTGAAAATGTGAGAAGCTGCATTAAAATGTTTTACTATTTAAAGCTTATTAATACTAGAACTACTTTTAATATTATTTTAATACTGATGGTAAAATAAACGTACAATATTCACGCACAAGTGTGGTGTGCATAATGTACAAGCATACAATTATACGTAAAGTATCATTAAGTTGCCATAATTCTTACGTTATTGCATTATTTAGTGTGGCACCCTGCTGTGCCAGACTCGCGGACTCCTCAGCACCATTGGCGTGGAATATCTTTCTTCTTTCCTTTCATTCTCTTCACTATTCATGGCAAAATAATTTTCTATTATAGTCCTTTCTCTCTTCTTCTTTCTTATTCTTATACACCTTAACACTAACTTCTTACCTTTCGTGCGGTATGACCCTTATATTTCGATCAAGCGATTATATTATATTACATGTATATGAACGTATTTCTCTCACGATGTAGGCAAATTAAAATTTATATGCTTTTTACACTGAGAGAGGTATTTATCGAATGGTGCGGAGGCGCTATGAGTTGAGTATATAGTAAATATATTAAAATTAGTATTTAGTGTTATTGATTAATCTTTATATTAACATAGTCTTGTAAGATTTTTGTAAATGTTTTATTTTTTTTTTACCTTCCAAACTAGAAATGCTTTAAAGGAGATTCAACACTAGAATCAAAATGATAAGATGATTCTGGAAATCTTCTATAACATTAAGATTCTTAATGGTCTACCGTCTTAAATCACCTCAAAGTTTTCACCGATTTTCTTAAAGTTCACGGAACATGTGACCCATATATATGGGTGGATAATTTTTAATGTATAAGTATGAGTGAGTAAAAGGGTGTGTATGTAGATGGATACGTGTATGGGTGAATGGGTGTGTGGCTGGACGGGTGGAGGTATGTGTATGAGGGTGTAGATTTTATAAAAGAGTGTGTGCTTTGTGGATATGGGTGGATGACTAGGTAGGCTGATGATAGTGTGTGGGATGTATAGGTGGATGAATGTATGTGGGTTATAGTGAAGGTGGATGCATATAAATAGATAGATCGATATACTTTTATTTGTACTAATATACAAAAATATGTATGTACATAAATTTACATTGTCATATAATTATATTAAAATCACATAAAATTCGTTTAGATAAAATTATATTCAAATATCTATCAATATCTACCTATTAGATTGTTTAGAACGAAATTACATTGCTTTCGTTGAACATCTTGGTTATGTCTATCACATCATAGTTAGAGTTTGATATAGACATACATAAGTTTTCGTATATACGTCAGCAGTTACATATTATTATCGCCAATAAATATAGTCACACCGATAATACATACAATAAGAATAAATTAACAGGACAATGCAACATGCTTACTAACCAACAATTTAATTACTCATGTACCTTTGCATCGTACTTTTGAACTTGCACAGCGATGATAGGTTTCGCAATTTGCTGGGGATGAAATTCCAGAGGTGCACTCCTTGGGCCGCAAAAAAAATAAAGGCCGGTATCGGTGCGGGAGCCTGGAACTGAGAGATTCTTAACATCACCCCTACTGGAGCTTTCAGCCTGGTTATTATCAAACAATGCCTTGAGAAAGACTATTGTCTTCGTGCTTCTACGGTCGACCAGCCCATTCTTTTCCCTGTAAGGTAAGATGTTCTCGTCCCTCCTCACGCCGCAGATATGTCTCATACATGAATGTATATTAGTCGTGGCAGTCGGATATGTAATTCTCCAAGAGACACCAGAGAACTGTAATCAAGGTGAGGGACAATAAATGCACTTGTCAGCTATTTGTGTAGTGCATTGGTGATACAAGACAGAAAAAACCTAAGGCCATATCAGGTTCGATTTACTCGTTTAGTAATCTGATCTATGTGCGGCTTCCATAATAATTTGGAGTTTATTACAACACCGAGGTTAGTCACAGTGTCTGAGAAAGGTACGTACATACCGTTCTCCACCTCAATCCCAGGCAAGAACAGATTTTTCAACGAGTTAATGTTATATACATATCTAAAAATAATTGCTTTTGTCTTGCCAATAAATTGTACTCTCTATTAATACTTCTACTAATACATACATATTACAGTTATATTAAGTGCGAGTAGTTTATACCTGAGGGAAGGCCACCTGGGGAAAGTTCTTGAGGTTCTTGAGCTAATATACGGTGGTAGTAGTCCTGTTGAATATCCAGTATACCAAGACCCCCTCTATCAGTACGTAGGTTGTAATGACTGATAGATCTCGGCGGTTGGTGGTTCCCAGTTTCAAAAGATCGCCTGTAGACTTCTTACACCTACTCCTTTACCGGAGAGTATAGCCGGAATGTGGACAATGTTGGTGGTTCCGGTGAAAGTGGTGATGGCTTTTTAAATGTGGGGGTTGTTGTACTTGGTGAATTTGTTGACACGCGCTCATGATTCCCAGAGAACTCATAGGAGGCTATTAAGTCCGGTTTTCATAGTCCTTCCACAGCATTGTAGTGGGGCTCCTCTTATACATCGAAGCCCTATCGACTCAGATTATGGACGAAGTAGGAGAGGATGAAGTTGTGTCGGGCAATTCTAATGCCATGTGTCCTGTGGCATATTCGGAGAACGTGGTTATTAGTCTCCTGAACTGGATACTCTGTCCTGCAGCTCCGGTCCCCGAATCAATCTCTGGATCCGATCACTCACTCATTGGTGTTAGCTGGTGACATTGGCAGAATTCTTGAGTCCTCTACCTTCGATGGTTTCGTGGAGTAGGCTGACCCACCTCGTCTTAATGGCGTCTTCGTCAGTTAGTTAGGAGCCCTAATCCATAGGACGCCGGTCGCATTGCTGGATCTCTCGTACAAGGTAGCGGTAGGTGATGTTGGTCTCATTGCGGCCTGGAACAAGTCCCAAAAGTCGGGTTCGTCTGTCGAGAGGCGCTAGCTAGCGCAGTGATGGTATGCCGAGTCCTCCTTGGCCAACCAGGGTTTTAAAGAACCCAGTTGGTGTGTCGTTGTGCAAAGCGAGCCACTAACTAATATGTGCCCTCACCATCTTGTTTACTCTCTGGAGCTCACTGATGGTTACCTTGCCGTGGTCTTCAGTACGAAAATCCGCTGCTGTGGTTTGAATGGAGCTGAGGTGAAGCGCTGGAGTAGAGGTCTCAGCTTGCTAACAAGTGATGATATTCTGCGGCCTTCTCCTGAAATCTCGACTTCCAGGTAGGTCCATGAGTCCTCCCTGAAGAGAGCTCGAATAGGCTACCCCTGGATGTGGAAGATAGTATTTGTGTCGACGACAGTATTTTCGTGGTGGCCATCTCCCCTTAGTGAGACCATGTGGAACTTTAACTTCAGCATTCTTCAGCTTAAGCCCGCAGGTCTAGAGGAAGGTCGTCACGTGGTCGATGAGGTCTGGAGGCCGGCCGATGAGCCAGTACGAAGTACCACATCGTCCGCGAAGGCCATAACACGGATGTTGCTGCTGCTGAAGGTGGCTCCACGCTTTGGAGGGAGTGCTTTGACTCCCCTTGTCATCCTCAGTGGAGTCGACTACCATCCATCACCAGATAGCGTCGTGGGTTCTCGCTCATAAAGTTGCCGTAGATAGTTGACTAGATCGGGTAAAAGACCGACTGCTTCCACGATAGCTATGAGAGCGGAGTGCTCCACACTGTTTAAGGCCCTAGTCAGATCCAGGGTAGCGACGTATAGGGACATGAAGGTTGTGAATCAGCTGCGTAGAACGGCGTTGAATAGAACTGTAGTGTCTATGCACCCATCGATCTCTGCCCGAAAGGCAATGTTGCTCGTTCAGTTGAATCAACCCGTCAATCCTCTGTGTTAAGACTTTGTGGACAAGCCTCGTTAGTACCGAGTAAACGGAGATGGGACTGACCACAGATGTGCTTAGGAGTCACAGCCAGCCAGATGTTCTCGATGATGAGTTGAGCTGCGCAGTGGGGCTCCGAGATTGCTGGTGAAACAATCTGACCATTGAATTTCGTAGTTACTCATTTCACACGCCTTGTAATATAGGATATAACCCATAGGATTGCGCTTCGAGGGAAGCTCATGTCTAATTGGGGAGATGGTGTCGAAAACTTTACTAAAGTCAAATAATAACAAGATAGTCAACATTTTATTCTTGTTGTCGATTCCGCCCCTGATGTCTTCCGTATGTATAAATAAGGTACTTTGAGTGCTGTCATACTGTCTGAAACCAGTCTGGAAAGGGTTAAGAACCACTTTAGATGTTAAAAACTCACATGTTAAAACTTAGATGTTAAAAACTCACATGTTAAAACTTAGATGTTAAAAACTCACATGTTAAAACTTAGATGTTAAAAACTCACATGTTAAAACTTAGATGTTAAAAACTCACATGTTAAAACTTAGATGTTAAAAACTCACATGTTAAAACTTAGATGTTAAAAATTCACATGTTAAAACTTAGATGTTAAAAACTCACATGTTAAAACTTAGATGTTAAAAACTCACATGTTAAAACTTAGATGTTAAAAACTCACATGTTAAAACTTAGATGTTAAAAACTCACGTGTTAAAACTTAGATGTTAAAAACTCACAAGACGTGCTTTCTTCTAAGTTCCTGGGCAAATCCTGCTGGATAGAGAGGTATTATATATTTTGATAAGGCGGGGATCAACCATGGAGAGAGCCTTAGCCACTATACTTTGCGGAATGCCATCTTTTCCTATTGCTTGCGGGAAGAAATAAGAGACGGCGGGCACAATGTCTGCAAAGGTGACCTCTTTAAAAGTGAAGCCCTCATCATAGGCCGTTGACACGACATCCTTCAGATCTCTCTCACATTCACTCTGGTTAATCGACATCCCCGCTAAATGAGTCAGTTCATTAAGCGTAAAGCCGTAAAAATTCTCTCTAGTCTTTGGCAGGAGCCCGAGGGAGCGTAATTCGTTCCAGATATCTTTCTTATCATTGATGGCCTCAAAATTTTTATTTTGTACAAAAGACTCAAGCGCCTCTTTAGTACGTTGATCTGCTGTTGCTGCTAATGTACTCCTGCCTCAGTATGTTATTCCTCCTTCAATAACGTCATCGTATGCTATCACATTTGATGTAAATGTCTATAAGCCCAACGTCTACCCATGGTGACCTCACTTTATTTTTGGGAGTAATAGTGCATTATATAACAAGGGAATAAAGTTGACGATTATTCCCGAGGGTGGGTTTACTACCAACGCGAAGTAAGGGTAGTAATCACCCGGGGGAATAGTCGACTTTATTCCCGCGTTGCATATAGAACTTTATTTCCGACTTAACTTTGACCACTTTATTGACTTTTATTAACAATTTATATTAATATAGAAAGAAATAGTTCAAAATTAAAAAAAGAAGAGAGAAAGCCAGATAAACTGAGAATTTAATTTATTCCCCTGGAGGAATATAGTAGATAAGAGGGAATTATATGCTACTTTTATCCCGCATTTCAGGTCAATAAAGTGGCTATTATGGTTGAGTCGGGAATAAAATATTTTGTGCCCATCTGAACGAAATTGGCCACTTTTTTCCCTGAAAAGCGAAACCAAAATTATACTTTTTTCCCGCAAAAATGATTAGCGAGAAAGAAGTTACTTCACTAGAAAATAGTAAAAATTCCTTTATTTCATCAAGCCCTTGTTACATAGTGTACTATTTCAGTGCAAGTTTATAGATGACCTTTATAAGGTTTTCACCAAGACATGCTAGTCGTGTGTCAACATTGACGTCTGCGCAATTGAGCAGCGACCAATTACAGTTGAATATTTTTGTTAATAACTGATTTTGTTCTATCGATTTAAAGTCTCTATAACTGAATGGTATATGTTTCAGAGGTTGATTCAAGTGTACTTTTATAACAACGTCGATTAGTTTATAACGACTAGGAAAGGTCGACGCTCGATTTCCAGCACTCAGTACTTCGTTATTTTCATCTACTAGTATAGCGTCAATTTATGTGTGACATTCGCTTGTATGATAGTGAGTCGCACTCCTGTTCTTATATGCAAGCGTCGTTAAGACTAACGGGGTAGGGACGAAGGAGATGCATCGCAGGCGACACTGATTGTGAGCGGCTTATTGTTTTATAATCTTGTGGGCGCGCGCCGACTCTCACATGATTTGTACATATAAGAAAAGGTATTAGATATAGAGACAGAAAGTATGTCTGTATACGCGCGTGTATATGTGTGTAAGAGAAAGAGGCATGGACGACCCGTGGACATCAAGTTGTATATAAATTAAATGATATATGTAAGATAGCCGATGTAGTCGCGGTTATGACCCATGGAAATTTTCATTTCTGATAAATCCATATAACCGGAATTCAAATGGGGACCCTTCAGCCACCACGACTTTCTTTATCTTATATGTAAAACTATGCTTGTTATCTACAAAGATTCTTAAGCTTTATAGGGGGATAATGGAGTATAACAAGCCACGAGATATAACGGGTCACTAGCCATAACTCCTATATAGAGCGATAAAACTATTTGTTCCGCATAGCAATCTACTTGTAGTGGTAATGTGAATTAAGGTGATGCTAAAGCCACCTATTACCGATAAATACGAGGAATCACTTTTCTCATTTCATTTTCAAAATTTAGCAAATGTCTTTATGAAACGTTATTGTCCTAATCAAACCCAACAACTTCCCAGAGAGATATTTTCACAAAATTGAAAATTGAAAGAAATAAGTGGTTCCCCGTATTTGACGGTGACAGGGGATTTAGCATCACCTTATTCTCGAGGCAGAACAATTTTGACAGCACATAAAAGTATTTATAGCCGCAAAAATGGCAAAAAAGAGTATGCATAGGGACTGAATTTCGACTTTGATTCTCAATGGTTGTAAAGTATTTTAGATCTAATATTAATATTGAATTAACATTAAAAAAAACATTGTACTACTCTCTAAAAGTATTTTCGTGCTCATAATTGAACAAAGACAAATAAATTATACATTGTTCCATTATAACCGAATAAGGTGGCCAATTATACTCAAAAACTTTTGAAATTACGATTTTCGAAGTAATTTTATAAGTACACTTTACTATTGGATACATTAAACTTAAATATTTACATAGAGCTGCGGTGACTCCTGGGTAAGGGCTCGGGCTTCTAACTATCCCGGCTGGGTGCCTCTGCCTTATTTTCGAACAAAGAATTGCACAAGTGTAAAACTGTAGTGCCAGTCATGATGCATATACACCACACACTCTAAGAGTGTGAGAGGTGAATGCATGATAACTATAGGGATGCATACACATTAAAGATTCACACACCCAAAGTTCTGCGAGTAATACGCAAGACCACTCACTCTTCTAGTAGATGCTTATTTGGGTGTTAAAAGCAGTTAGACTACGACGGTCAGGTGCACGAGTTTACTTTGTTAGTAAAACCGGAGATGGTGTCGAAAAGCCGAGGTCTTGGGGCCTCAGACGACTGGGATCCCTTGTATGGAGAGACTTATTGACAGAGCTCAAACTTCTCTCCACAGTTAATAAAGTATAGCCGTATAATCTCTAATAAAGAGACTTGAGTAGGCTTAGAAAAATAAAATATTTACATAAATATGGGTATATACATTCTTCAATCGGATAGTAAACTAAATGCTATTTTAATTTATTTAAAATTAAGATTTTATAATTTCTATGGGTCATTGTATTTTAGTGGTCCGTTATACTTCATTCTCCCCTACATGTGTAAAAATTGATAATTCTTATTGAATCGAATATCACTTCTTTGTTTCATCAGTAGTATAAGTGTATAATATCTTCAGTTGAAATATACTGTTCATGCTGATATTAAATATCGAGCTGTATTTTTTTTCTTAATTACATATGTGGGTATTACTGCGGGTATTAACCAAGGAAGCGAAAATAGAATATAAGGTTGCACATAGGTATATTTATTTACATCTTCAATGAAAATATCGCAATGCAATAAAAATAAAGACTATTAGCGATCAACCATACTAAATGCAGTAACAATTTCTATCAAGTTAATTTTTCATCCATAATTTGCATATTTCGTCTTAGCAGAAAGCTTTCATAATGTACTCGCTCGGCTTAAATCGACGATGTTGCTTTTTAAACGTCGACCATTAAAAGACTTCTTCAGCTCGAAGAGAAAGAGAAAGAGAGAGAGAGAGAGAGAGAGAAAAGAGAGAGAGAGAGAGAGAGAGAGAAGGGGGAGAGATCGAGGGGACATCATTGCACGTTTATTCGAGAAAACCAATCATTGAGACATTTACCCGCGCGCATCGGTAAAGGGGACTTAATTGCCGCAAAAAGCAATCATTCACGCTACCTCAAAATAAGCTAACAAAACACAGGAGCAAGGAATAAAAAGATAGAGAGAGAAAGAGAGGCGGCCACTAAATCGAGAAACGCACATAAATCGAAGAGAACGCGCGCGGCAGCATTCAGCGAGCCGCATTATGAAGTCAAGATGCAGGCGATGTGGTAATGAAACCCTCGATCAGAGGTTTGGAGAACACAACGCGCGCGGATGATACGTCGTACACGCATATACATATACATATACGTACCGTGGGCGAGACGACGACGACGACGACGGAAGAAAAAAGGAGGGAGTGAGAGACAAGAAGAGAAGAGGCGGATGCTGGAGTTAAAGATAGATAGAGAGAGAAAGGGGGATGAGGACCAGCCGCCACTGCTTGCGTGTTGAGGCTTAATGAATGCAAACCATGATCTGGAGGCATAGCAGAAGCAACAGCAGCAAGAGCAGAAGCATGGGCTCTCGACCTGTTGTTTTCCAGTCCAGATAGCCTATAATTTTTATTGTCACGGGAGAAATAGCAGCCTCCTGATGGAGGCGCACACGGAGCTTATCTGCTACGCTTACGCTCCTCGTTTTGTGCCCTGGTGCCGTGTTCCCGGCGTTTTGTTGCCCTCGCCTTAAAAGTACCCTCCAATCCCCCTCATTCTCTCCCCCCCTCTCTATCTCGCTCTATCTCTCTCTCTCTCTCTCTCTCTCTCTCTCGACTTCCTCTCGTTCTCATCGTTTGTTGCTTATAGTGAAGAATTTTATTCTCCCTCACCCCGTTCCCGCCACGCGACTGCCTGCTTCCTTCTCTGTTCCCTATTCTAATCTCTTTTTTCTGTACATTTCTGTCTCCTGAGTTCTTCTCTATCTCCTTCGTCTGCTCTTTCTTTGTCTAGAGTGTTTTTGTTCTTTTTCATATCTTCCGAGTCTTACCTGCCCTTTTTCTTTTCCCACAGTAATGAAACATGCTGCAATTTTTGCAGTCGTGTATTGGGGAATTAGTATCAGTATGAATATCTTTCCATCATACAGAATTAAAATATAATTAATACACTTTTAATCATTTATTTATAAAAGTTTGTAAAAGAAAACGCCAAATTAACTTTCCTATAAAGAAATTACTATTGCAGTCAGACGAATTTAATTCTTCTATTTCATGATATATTAATCATTTACTATATCTTATCTTATACATTGTCTTGTTATTCATTTAATACAGAGTTTGGCAAGTATTCGACCACAAAATATTTTCGGATACTTTTCTGTCTTCTGTAAATATCGAGAAAAAACAACAAAATATTAACTTCTAATAATTGTATACCATGTATTAAGCGGATATACGCTTCAAAAAGTATCCGAAAAATGTATCCGTCGGACACTATGGTCAGATACTTTCGTCGAATACTGAGTATCCGAAAAAAGTATCTGACGGATACTTTCGTCGAATACTAAGTATAGGAAAAAAATATCCGACTGATACTTTCGTCGGATACTCTGTATTCGAAAAAAGTAACCGACGGATACTTATTTTAAAATGTCTAAAAGAGGTCTAAAATTCTCCCAGGCCCCCCTAAACATAGGGTACGAAAGTACCTGTCGGATACTTTTTTTCGGCTAGTGAGTATCCGTCGAAAGTATCCTGTCGGATGCTTTCTTCGGATACTCAGTATTCGACAAAAGTATCCGCCATATACTTTTTTTGGATACTCAGTATCCGACCAAAGTATCCGACAGATACTTTTTTCGGATACTTTCTTAAATAGTGCCTAATACATGGTGTACACTGCTTAGAAATTGATAATTCGTTGTTTTTTCTTAATATTTACAGAAAATAGAAAAGTATCCGAAAATACTTTGCGGTCCAATAATTGCCGAACTCTGATCTAATAATACTTTTGTATTTTACATAAAATATTTAGCTTTCACATAAAGATATGAATATATTAGCAGGTGGGGGGAGTCTTTAAAAATGAAGAAATTCAATAAATTTCCTTTTGGAGATTGATATCGAAAAAAAATTTCTAAATTCAAATTGCAGAATACTAAAAGTTAATATTCCTAAAAAATGAATATGAAGTATTCCTAAATAGTCAAAAAAAATTTTGGTTACAAATAAAAATATAGAAAAAATATTTTTTTATTACTTATATTACGAATACCTAAATGGGTGATTCCGCCGTAATTTGCCCAAAACAAACATAAATAGGGGGAATGAGTGAAAACTGTCGTTTTTTACCCCCAACCTGCATGATTCCCCTGAATTTACAACAGTTAACTTCATATGTCTTTTTACGTATTTCTAGCCATCGAATCAGGTAATGTTATTAGTTTTTTATGAAAATGATTGAAAATGCCTTTCATTTTGATAATACTTTTCAGAGAGTGTTACGGAACTGATTATGCTTTGGAACTGCTCTCATAACTCCTAGACTTAACATACGAACTTTTTGCAAATACGTTTTATACACTTTACTATTAAGTAACGAAAATCACTTTTTACTTATAGTAAAACATGTAATAAATAGTATCTAGTTAGTAATTTAGGTGTTACGGAACTAACCTCTACTGCTTTTTACTGAAATCTGAGCTCAGAAAACTGTTTATTCTCGCAAAATTTTGAATTCCCCGGATACATTTAATAAGTCATAACATATAGTTTGTGAATCCACCGTCAAGGTGGTTTATTATAGCAAACTACTACGCTTTTTGGCGTAGATACTGTTGTCATCAATATTTTATCGCAAACTGCTGGACAAAAAGTATGCACCTTGCTTTAAGGGGAGGTCGGAGCTTACATGCAGTTACGTAGTTACCAACAATTCGTATTATTCAGTATTCTCATTCAATTTTTATTTTTGTAATTTGCCATTTGTCCGGTGTTCTTTAGAAGATTGAGAACACCGGACAACTAAAGTTCTTAACTTTTATGAACAATTAAATTAGAATAATGTAAAATTCAATGCAGAAATCTCTAATCGGCTCCGACCTCCCCTTAATGATACATAGCGAGTTTTTAGTTTAAACCCAATACAAATATATATTATTAACTCTATAGTTTACTATGTACCCGGGGAAATTTCTTTTACCTAGTTTACTTCTGCGAGGAGTGCCGGTTTATATCGAAATTTTAGTTTTGGACATGTTACGAAACTGACATTTGAGAATTTATTTATTGATTTGTTTTAGGAAATAGCATTTATGTACGTTTCCGGCATTTAACAATTATAGTTGGTTATGCTTTACATGTGTAAAAATTAAGAAGGAATTTTTATCCCAATGTATAAATGTCTAAGAGGACTGGACGTAAAGTGAACAAGTTACGGCGGAAAAATAACCGAAATACAGAAGTGGGAACAACAACAAAAACAATAGTAACATCCCAATAGTATGGCTGATAAATAATATTTAAAAATACATTACGTATTAGTTGATTATAAAAAGTCATAAACATTGATTATTGTCATTATCACGTAAGTCAGTGTTGGATTCTGTTTCAGGCTTCTTTAAGTCCTTACACTTCAGACTGCCGGAAGCGTGAAGAAACTAATAAAACAAATGTGTAATATATATTACGCAACTAGTGCACAAATAGGTGATTCCCGCACTAGCCGAGTTTGTTACCCGAGCGAAGCGAGGGTGATAAAAACACGAGTGCGAGATCACCAGCGCGCACTAGTTGCTACACTATTTGTCCATACAGCGAGCGCAATGCTCGATTTTGTGCTCACTTGCATGCGTAAATCTCACTTTGCGTACGCAGTGTGAAAAAATTTTGTTCGTGTCATCTACAGCAGTTCTACCTATTGATATGTCTATTTTCATTACTTTCAAATTTTTTGAAGTTTCATCTAAGGGGTGTTTGATTTAAAAACTCGAGACGGTCGAAAGAATGTTAAAGTTTATATGTTTGCGTATTTACCATGTCAAATGGGTGATATGGTGGTAATAACGTTTATTTTCATTGTTTAAAATTTTTTCCGAATTTCATTTAAAATGAGTGTTTGATATTATCTCGGTTTTTTGAAGTCCAGTTGGTTAAAACTTTCAGAATTATCAAAAAAATATCAAGACTGATGGTTTTTGTCTATCCATTTGGAACAATCATACAGGATGGCATGCTGAAGGTCAGAAATGCTATTGTATATTCATCGAATTGAGCTGTGTGATATATATAAACTTTTAATCGGGCCTACTTGGTGCCTCTAATACCCTTTCTTCACCAGAGGATTATCATAGTCTCTGATTAACTTTTAACACGGAATAATGTTAATATCGACGATTTTATCAAAAAATAACCTGTACTATTCAATATAGGATATTTTTTACGTTTTTTTTTATGTCAAACATATTTTGTTTATTTCTTTTGGATAAATATTATTTGGTTTCGAAAGTGAATCAGCGATGACGACAATAGAAATTTATTTTGAGTGATGTATATCTAATAATGTATATCAAATAATACGAAACAAAATTTTAGCCAAATCCGTAACATATTCACCCTAATCGCCTAATATACCCATTATTAATTATTGGCCAAGAAAACTAATACCGTGAGAGTGGTGGCGCTAGTAAAAATGTATACTAGTCCACCGGCCACTGCAGTGATCCGTGGCCGATCTGTGAGACTGTCTAACACCAAGTTTTTTTAACGTATTTTGACCCATTGAATCCGAATTTCTTGGTGTTGAAACGTTCACAAAGTTTTGAAAATGCGATATTCGGAAAATGTGACGGCTTATTATTCGGAGCCTACTGACTTAATTTTAACTTTATACTCTTTAAATTGTTCATATAATCATACACTATTAGTGTACAATAATTTAAATTAGTGTTATTGAACTATAAATTGAATATTAGGCCTTTATTTGCATGCAAATTTGCGACGCGCGCGCACGGGAAGTTCATCACGCGGCGGCCCGCCCGCTCCGCACTTCAAAACCCGTATAAATAAAAGTCTAATATTCAACTAGTAGGTCAATAATACTAATTTAAACTATTGTACACTAATAGTGTACGATTAGATGAACAATTTAAGCAGTGAAATGTTAAAATTAAGTTAGTCGTCTCCGAGTAATAAGCCGTCAGAGTTTCCAAAAATCGCGTTTTTAATACTTTCGGTATTTTTCACTCAAAAACTAAGCGAATTGGCAAAAAATTCGTAACATCATTTTTTGTTTAGAATTCTACAAAGAATCTAAAAAAAAATTTTCTGGCCGAGAGAGTCGATTTTTTAAATTGTTTATAAAAATTGTTAATTAACAATTAAAGGCATCACTTTCAGGTTTCAACACCAAGAAAATCGAATTCAGCGGGTCAAAATACGTTAAAAAAACTGGTCTCTCAGATCGGCCACGGATCACTACAGTGGCCGATGGACTATACCTCCATTCGTCATATTTGTTAATGTCGCACGAAAGCCTGCATCTAGTGAAAATACGCTCTGGGTAAGTGTCTGAGTTGAATTTTAGGTATCTCGTACCTATAAATGTATTTTAAACCATAGAATATTGATTAGTGCATTTATCAACGATTAACGAAATATTTAATCTTTTGCAATAACCGGAATACTTTCTATACAACTAATCACTCTAAACCTTCACTTTCACTCTATTTAAAAATAGAATTAGTTTTATTGCAATACCAACAATATATATATTTCTTATTCAAGCCTTTCTATAACATTTATTCTTTCACACGCCCGTTATTTAACTCATCCTCCGCAATAACTTATCTTTCCGTGTTCACGTTATAATTTCTGGTCTCCTCTGTCCCTGTCTTCTTTGCTTCCTCTCTCAATCGTGGTTTATTTCGTTAACCCTTTTTCTTCTTCGACATTCTCAGCCATTAGTATGGAACGAGAGAAAGCAAGACAGAGAGAAAGGAGAGAGAGAGAGAGAGAGAAAAGAGAGAGAGAGAGAGAGAAAAAAGAAAGAGAGAGAGACCGTGAGATCTTACGAGCCAGTGAACAGCTAAACGCGTACATATAAGCGTTTTCCTATCTTTGATATGGTGCGCCGCGCTTATCGGGGCCCGCAACTTCACGGACAAGCTCGTCGGCCGCACTCGCGCCGTGTGCATATGGTCGTGTATGCACGACGCAGCGCGGCGCACAGGACTTTATAAGAGGCTCGTTCAAGAGCGCTGTACCTCATTCTGCCACGCCGATCTCGCTCAATCGCGGAGATATCATCCGTCTCTCCGCGCTGTCTGCATTATAAAGGAAACGCGTAATGATATCGCCGAGACTCGTTTTATGTAGGCTAAAAATTTTGAGCTAGTGCTCTTTTTTAGCTTGGGTTCGTTGTAAAGTGGAGATAGAGTAAGAGAGAGAATGAGAGAGCTGATCTAGGGGAAAAATTCGACTAGAGCTTAATCGCAGCGTGCACAACTTAACGCCGAGCCTTGTCAAAGTTGACGGGGAAAAAGGTACAACTTCGTTCGAGAGTCTTATTTGTCGACTGCGAATTCCCATGATAGAGGAATTTCAATGAGCGCGTAGACGTACTTTATATTCAGACAGGATATATACTTAGTTTCAGCTGATAATTAAGATTAATCTTGATTGATATTTGACATTTCTGGATACGTCTATCTCTCTATTCCATCAAAAATCTATTTTCTTTTATACGGTTTTACTACGAAGCAATAGTATTTACAAATGAACTTTTAATAATCCTTGATTCTATTTGTAATCTATCTAAGTGTAATCTAAGACTAATTTAAAGTACATTCACTAATAATCTTTTCAAGCTTATAAAAATAAACGATATGAAACTAGACTATATTTTAAAAATTTTCAAAATATTCATTTAAATAGAAAATTCTAAGGTTTGTAACGTTAATAAATTATTACAATTACGATTAATTATTTATTTTAATTTATTCTTGTTAAATTACTAACATTTAACATGCTAGTTAATTTGCTAACATTTTGTGATACTCAATTACGGTAACTAAGCATCGCATCATGTAAAGTCATGACCTAAAACATAAACAAATTCAACTCCAAAATCAATTACGAATTCCATAAAAAGTCACAAATGCGCATTGCCTACATCCGCGCATCCCGCGCTTATCTATTCCAAGACTCAACGATGAGCCGAATACAAAAAGCTTCAAACGACTCTCACGCGCCTTCGCGCGCTTACTGCATTATAGTCTTTCTCTCGCAATCATTTTCCCCGTATACGCTCGCATGCGCACGCGCGACAAGACAAACGCGTCAAGCCGCGAGTCTACGCACGCTGCAGAAAGCGTCTCGCGCTGAGCTGCGAGATGTATATATGTACACACATAAGGTATACTCGTTGGCGCGCGTGCGAGCGAGGCATTGAAGGCTGATGGACCATACGTGAGAGAACATAAGTTTCCTTTTCTCCCATGCGAGCGGACGCGAGCCCCGCTGAACGACGCAGCGCGCGGACACGGACAACGGCGAGGAGGAGGGAGACAGAGAGACGGACATAATACCGCGCACGAGTGGACGCAGTCTCGAGCGAGGAGGAGATACATCTCAAGCGCGCTGCGGACTAGGCTACGTCTTTATGCATTCCGGAGGACCGAGAGTGAGAAAGGGGGAAAGGGGGGATCGCCTCGCGGGAATTGAGCGATAAAAAGGTGAGAGACATCGCGGACTGAGAGCAGCAGCCGTGCAGGATAAAGGAGAGCGAGTGTGTAGAGAAGGATCGCGAGGAGATACGCATGCAAATGCCCCCGCGGGGACGAGCGACGCGCTCCGCGCTGCGGTTTCAGTCGATTTGAGGTGTACGCAGAGGAGAGGAGGAGCAGGAGGTGAACGCGAAGACGCGCGACCACTGTAATTCGAGGAAAGCGGGTTACACGCCGAGTGGACATGTATTTGCGTGCGTCTGTATATATCGAACTGAACTGGGTTGCGAGCGATGCGTGAATATTCTCTGTAGGTCCTTTTTTTTTAAGTCAGATGATTGCGAGGAAGAAATACCTTGCGTTCTTGACTCAACAGAGACGGAAATCATGTTACACAAGGAATGAGAGATTGTTGTATTCCACCTGTAGAGTCGGTTGTTGGATTTGACGAGTTCATTTTTGTTTGGAATGTACTGGTTGGATTGGGTGTTGATTCATTTTATAATTTGTTTTTTATAATTTTTATTTATTTGAGTTTGGATTTATAATTATTAAGGCGATCTATGCTGATACCAGCAATGCCTGAATCGAAGTGATTCACGGATTCTCTTAAGTCATTTGATACATGATCTGCACATGTAGGTGCACTTGAGTTAATAGTGCCAAGTCTGAAGTCAGAATATTCTTTTAAATTTTTTTAATATTTATTACACAGATAATAATTGAAACCTTTTTGTAGACTAGACTGAAAAAATGGAAACAGAATATAAAGCAGAAGATATTTAGAATATATGCTTATATATTTCAATGTATAAGAGTATTTCGACGGTTGAGCGGATGAACCTGTTAACTTGGAGCGCGCTCGAAGAAAATGTTACCTTGGAGCGCGCTTCAAAAACATGTTAACTTAGAAATCCTGTAAAAAACGGCTACTTTACCAAATTATTTTCCGCTTTTAATTTTATATTAGAGAGTTACAAAACATAGGAAAATACATTTTTTGTTGTAGAATACGTTCTCCTATTTTTTAAATATTGTCAGTACACAATCAAAAGCGACAAATAATGTGCTAAAGTAGCAGTCATTTACGGAATTTCTGAGTTATAACATGTTTTTTGAGCGCGCTCCGAGTTAACAGCTACTTCCACTCAGATATATATAACTACATATATTTGACCATAAAAAGTAATACCGATCAAAGTTGACAGATGTATTAGAAAATACGTATGCATGTACATTTTATATCATACTCGGTTTGTAATAATGTTGAAATAGTTAATTCCTAATCAAATTTTACATTTTGTGATTAGTAAAGCATCCGCCTTTAGTTTTACTCATGACTACTTTTGTGATGTAAAGTAAATTTTTAAAAAATAAACTGAAAATTTCATGACGCTATAATTTTTATCCGTCCCATATCCCACAAACGGCATAATGCTATGAAGAAGAAGCACCGTATATCTTAACTATTAATCTTCCTCACACCTACAAGTCTCACACAATGTTTCATTAACGCATTAACAAGCACATAGGTGCAGTGTACGCGTATATAGGCAGTGATTCGCGCTCACGTATTCCATCGGACCCATCGTTCGCAAAACGACGAAGAGCAAGAAGAAACGAGGAGGAAGAAGACAGGGCTACACGTATACGCGGTATGCGCGCCGACCGCAGGGCAATCAGAGTCAACAATGTTTTATTGTTACGTCAAATGGGCGACGCTGCGCCGCCGACGATACGGACAGGCGTGCATTAAGCTTATCATAACGGTATGCTGTTAAGTCGCGCGAGGGCTTTAGCCAGCGCTGAACCGAGGCCATCGACTGTCAGATTGTTCGGGATATCTTGGGAGGATAGTGAGAGAGGGAGTCTCGCTGAACAATACATGTGCACGTGCATGTGTGTAAGAAGACCTGCCAAGCTAAAGCGATCCCTGATGGAGCTAAATCCCCTTCTCCTTTACACCTCTTTTCCTCGCGCACACTTTATCCTCCCATATGCTGCGCAGGATTCTCTAGACCAAAGGATAGCTGCTAGACTCATCCACGCTGAGCTTTGACTTTTCCTTTTATGGACTGCTTTTATGTACCTTGACTTTTTGCAAGCTTTGGAAAAATATTTACATTATCCTGCTGTCTTTTTCTGCTTCGCCAAATTCTTTAGAAGATTAATAAGTGTCTATCGCTTTAAATAACAATGATGTAAATAATTATGTACATTTATCTTACTATAAAAACTAACAACGCAAATTTATGAAAAATTGTTGATATGCAATTTAGCCTTTGGGATACCAAAATTGTGTAACTGATAAATTTATTGATCTATTTGTGTCAGTAGGTGTAAAACAATTAAATAGTTATTTTCCTGTGGTATTTCGATGATTAATAGCATCTTCGTAAGGATAATTCGAATATTAAAACTTTCGAATGGTTAAGTTTTGAGAACGGTATTGACCATATAATGTACAAACAATATAGTTGAAATATGAAATTGCAATTTGATTATTCAAATAAAGCTTAAATCTTCTAGTGTTTTTCTGGTAAAGTAATTGAAACTCCGCAGATACCAAAGTAAAAAGCGTGCCTTCCTCAATAATCATCGCACTCCCCCTACACTTACACGAGAAAAAGCCAAAAAGAGTCATTAACGCTTTGCAAGAAGTCATCATTAAATGAACCTGTCTTAGTTACATCTTTGTCATTAGAGCAAGTACGGGTAAATTATAACATTTACAGTTCTTACGTCAGTTCTTCCCCTCTCTCCCACTCGCAGGCTTAACCAATCTCCATCTGCAGCTCGCTCTCGCTTCTTCTCTCATTTCGTCCGTTTTTCTTGTACCCCTTCTTTATTTCCTACACTCATTTCCTCCGCGCCTTTTTCTTTTACAAGCCTAATGCCAGCGGAATGGACGCTAGCAACCTACCCGTAGAAGTTTAAGCGAGAGAGATGCACATCGTGATCATGAGTGCACATCGCGCGCGCGCGCGCGTATGTGTGTGTGAGTGTATGTGTGCGAGTGTATGTGTGTGCGTGTTTGTGTACACAGGGAGCTTAGACGTATGAGCGGGTGCAAACGCGTAACGGGACCGCGCACACGCGAGTCGTCTGCACTCCAGGTATTCATCACGCGCGACCTTAAACCTGGGAGCGCAACCAAAAAAAAGTGACAACCAATTTATAACCGGGATAATTACAATATCAAGACGGCGAAGTAAGCGGCTCGCGCGCCTTACATGCTTTTGTATTTGAAGAAGCGCGAGTACACTGGCATTTTTGCTTTCGTTCTTTTTCTTCTGCTCGGTAATGAGCTCATTTTCGTTTGTTCTTAATGCACCACGCTGCTGGTTATGGTTCTAATGCTACCAATGGAAAAGGAAGAGAGAGTATGACAGATGTTGCTAACGTGTGTGGCTTTAATCTTTACTAAAACCGAAAATTTTCGATAATTTGTTTAAAAAGTGTCATTTACATTGAAACTACTTTATACGTTATCGAAAATTTAAGCTCACCGAAATTTTTGTAAATTTGTCCGTCAGGTAACACTGAGAGTTTATGATTTAACATTCATATTCGCGACTTCTAAGTGTCAAGCTCAAGCGGCACCAATTTCAATAAAACATTAGTGATATTGGTCCCTCTCCGTGAAAAATTGGAGAGCAGGTGCATTACAAGTACAATCTACTCGAATATCGGCGCATCACTTAGCCCGACCATTCACGCGTGCTGGTCGTCTCGCGCGAAATTATCTCAGGAAGCTTAATCCTCCGACTCCGTTCTTCTCTCAACTCGAATCTCTTTTGCCTTTTTTTTTTCGTTTTTCCCTTTTATTTGCGCTCAAGAGAGCGAGAGAGAGAGAGAGAGAGAGAGGGGGAGAGAGGGAGAGAGAGAAAGAGAGAGCTCTGCACTGCGGCGCACATTCGCCACGCTTCTCTCGTGTCTTTTTTGTTACACACACGTATGACATGACTATAAGTCGCGGTCAAGCGACCGCAAAGAATGCGAGACATTTTCGAAGATCTCTTGCTCTCCCCGTGGACGCGCACGCAGGATGGAATTACCTTAAATTATTTTCATCTTCTCAAATTTGACAATGACGGGGGTGCTTACTTTTTAGTTTATTTCACTGTGCATTTTAAATTATATTTGCGTGTATATACGTTATGAAAGATTCGGTAAGGTTTAGTATAGACCTTTATTAATTAAATGAATTGTTGTTGTTGTTATTGTTATATATTTATTTATGTATTTATTCATTTGTTTATTGATGATGAGTTTTAATAATAAATCCTTAGATAGTTTTATCAACTGCTTAATCATATGAATGTTTTAAAATGGAACACTAATTCAGAAAAATTACTAAATATATTTTTCAATTGTTTGTGGGTTCAGAAACTTATAGTATTTCTATCAAATTCTAAATAATCTAAATTCAGTATTTCTATCAATATCAAAATCGTCATATTTTAAACATAGCATATAATAAATATGCTACACAAAGAATTTATTAGCATACGTAGTATTTTAAATACATATATATATATTTAGTAACTTTTATATCACGTTGTCAATATTAAAAAAAATATGCATAGTTTTACTACTACATAATCAACGTATTATCTCATAGCACGTAATTTTTATTAAAATCCTTTAAGCACAACATTCATTTTTTGACACCGTAGAATACAGAGCCCATGAAAATGTAAAGTTACATAGAACTTCTCCCAAAAACATTTCTTTTGTCCAACGAGATTTTCTTTCCAAACAACAATCATTTAGCTTTTAAAAAGTAACACGATAGCCATACACACTCCGACTTAGAAATATACGGGATCATTTAGCAGAATGATGATCTTAGAGATTCTGAACAGGGTGGCCCATTAAAGAAAAGAATCGAGCGAGAGCATGCGTGCAAACGAGGATGATTGTTTTACGAAATGATGCCAATAAGGCGGGTCGCATTCTCATTACGCCTCGAAATCTGAGAAACTGGTTGCAATTACCTGCTCAAGACACCGTTGCAGCGTTCTTTCGCAGAGCGGCGTCGACACAACGGCGGAACGTAGCCGTTATCTTCGATCAAAAGAATCACCGCCATCATTGTCTTGCATCGCCACTTACACATATATCGCAGTCTGTGCCTGTGCTTCGTTTTCAACTCATCTCTTTTTATACAGTGCGAGTATCTTCCTTTGTTGTTGTTATTGTTTTTTTCTTTTTTTCCGTTTTCAGAATCCTCGAAGACACGCGATTTATGCCGAATCCACGTTCTCTTTCGCGGGCGTACCAGCCTTCCAGTTATAATTTGTAGTGCAACTGCAGAATACGTTTCTCGTAGTTGCTGCTTTGTATTCGAGGGAAGAAATGAAGTACATAAACTAACTATTACATAATAACTAATAAATAATGTATATGTAATTTACTTTTAAATCTATAATTTGTATTTATTGGATAAAATGAATAATTTTTTCAAATTAATAGATGATTAATTTGATAATGAAATAATATAATTAAATATAATACCGTAAACCGGGGTGACTTTTTACACCGGGGTGACTTTGAGATACTCTTTAAAGTGACACTTAACTATTTATTTAAGTTCGATTTTTCTTTTGACAATTTAAAATGACAATACTAGTGGAATATTAGACGGTGGAGATTGCAAAAATCAAATTTTTAATTACATAATTTGTAGAAACAAATTTAAAAAATGGCTCATAGTCACCCCGGTGTGCAAAACACCCCGTTTTATGGTATACGTAAATTTAAAGCTTTATATTTAAAGTATCTTTGTAATTTTGTAGGAATAAAATAAATACGTATTTACAGGACAACTTGAATTCGAAATCAATCACAATCAAAACTTACTGAAAATTTCTATATACAAATCAGTTTTTACTATATACGGTTCATGCATTCCTCATTTTCTATGAATTAAAATCGCACATTTCTTATCTCATTCACATGACTATTTTCGATATTAAAGATGAAACAACATTTTCCACATCAAAGGTAGAAGTTAAGTTTATTATAACTAAGCATCATGTTTATATAAGGTTAGTGAACATTTTTATTATGGATAGACATTTTTACAACGATATATACTTAGCAGTATTACTTACTGTACACCGCACCCTTGGAACAACATTATTGTTCCTGGCGCATTTGAAAGATGTGAGCCAGAGACGACGGACTTCAGCAGGAAGGCGTCCGATCGCAGCGATTGGCGTAGCGTAGGCTCGTGTACTCAATGCGATTGCGCAGGAGCAGTCGTATTGGGTCCGTTGGTTCCTCTCCCCGGTCGATTACGGCCTTCAATACATGAGGCCCCACGTGGAGGAAAGGACTGGGTTGTTTTTTCGATCGGGCGTTTGGTAGCTACAGGGCGCGCTTCCTGGGAAAGGGTAGCCACCTAGAGAGAGGCGGCTCGCCTGTCGTGCTCGTGGCTCGATCAGATTTGCGCAGGAGACATCAATTAGGTTCGCGAATCGTTATGAACTGGTCAATGGCGGCGCGTCGCGTAAATTTTAAATTCTAATTAAAAATAACATAGATTTTTCGAGTTTTGTAATTATTGTTCTTGGCGTAGGTTTTCTCAGCGTGAGACAATACGTGAGTTTTTCCTGCGTCATAGGTTTTGCCTGGGCAAATGCGAGAACAGTAAACGCGTTATATTTTAAGTTATAATTTATTGTGTGTTGTCAACTGTGTAGCGAGCGTTTGGGTTGTATATATTTTAAGGAAAGAGTATGCAGTGTGTGACGAGCCAATGAGTGTGAGGCTCTTCGAAGTTTCAGAGACGATTTTATTGCTTTTCCTCGGAGGAGAATAATATCGACTCGGATTCGAGTCTCGAGTGCAAACATCTGGTGGCATACAGCGGGGACTGCGCGCGCGGGTGAGGCCCGCGCGGTCGAGTCGAGTTAAGTGGCACGTAATGTTTTGAGCTCGAGCGTCAAACCTCTTTTATGACGGTATTGATTATCGCGGACCAACTTCATCGACTAGGCGTTGGAGTAGGTAAAAAGGCCTGCAGTCGGCAAAGGGTACGGATGTGTGTATGTATGCACGAGTGGAGAGGGAAAAGTTTGTACTGTTCTAGCCTTCGGCGACGATCGGCGGCTAGCGGCGGCGTCGATCGTCACCGGGATTAACTGCAGTGGCAGTCGGTCCTTTTTCGAGCTCTGAACCGAACGCTTCGAATACTTGTATTTTCTTTTACTTTCATTCAATATATTTTGAAAAATTATAAAGTTCATTTTACTTTAAACATCCTTCCTATCACAACAGTAGATTACTCACGATACTTAGGGAGTATAACAATTATGGTAACTCAAAATTCTACGATTTTGTGAAACCAAGCAAAGAACATCAATTTTTCATGAAACAAATTTGTTTTACTAGAATTTCATTATTGTTATATGTTTTCTTAACCTGTTTTGACGAATTTTCAAAGTATTTGTCTATAAAAATCAATTTAAAAAAGTTTTAAGTTGCCATAGTTTAGTTCTAAGAGTGCAATATGTACAATCGCATATAATTTAATTGCCATCATGCCAAGTTCCTATACAG
Source organism: Gastracanthus pulcherrimus (assembly GCA_949152435.1). Classification (NCBI taxonomy): domain Eukaryota; kingdom Metazoa; phylum Arthropoda; class Insecta; order Hymenoptera; family Pteromalidae; genus Gastracanthus; species Gastracanthus pulcherrimus. The sequence continues at coordinate 43,332,997 of OX424574.1, forward strand.
ATTCAAATTTATTCCTAATTTATCAAAATCTTAGATTAAAATTTATAATTTATAATCAATAAAAGGTAGTTTATTTTAATGAATCGAGAAAAGATGTATCTTTTATTGGTTCGAAATTGGCATAAGTACAATTTTCATTATAAGCGATCACTTTACAGTGTATAATACCGAAAGTCATTAATTAGCGTACATTGAACAAACATATCATGAACCCCACTAGAGTAGAATAACCAATTTCAGTTGCTGCCTACCTGTAGATCCATTTACAGAGGGTCCCCCAGAGGCAAACTTTGAACAAATGGACCGGAAGATTTCTCTCGTGGTGAGTGAGCGAATCGGAGAGGGGGTTCTTCTGTTCCTGGGAGTAGCCGTTAGAACGCAGGTCAGCCAGCAAACAAAGGCCATTTTGGTCCAGCGACGGTCGCATGGCTAGTCCGTCAATGTTTGTCAATTAGCCGACTGCCACGGGACCATTTGCTAGTGAATACGCTCGACTCTCTCTCTGTCTCTCTCTTTCTCTCAACGGCACTGGTCTAACCTAATAGAGCCGACCTATCAGCGAGCTACTGCAGGTACATAGCATTCGCCCCATTTGTCCGCCGACATGTATTTCGGCGCGTCACAACGTGTATACTGCATGTTTGAAAACTTTATGCGTGCTGTATTATTTATAGTTACTTATCAAGGAGAGATACCACCATGCGGGAAATGGTTTTTTATGAGACTTTGGGAAACATTTTCTAATGCCTAAATATACCTGTAATATCATGTGCCCCTCTTCACAAGATATGATGTATTTTACTTCGAATATGCCTTTGTTTATTAAAAAATGATACCTCCTGCCTTATCAAATTCCGTTTTCCTGAAGGTGGTAGCTTTTTTTCTTAGTGCGTCAAAGAACCCAGTATTCTTTTATAACGAGACGGGTGCTCATCACTATCCAGTTTATAGCTTTGTAAAAAATTTATAATCGATAAACTAGCTTCTCTATCGATTTAATCTCATAGTTTGTAATATGAATGAGCCATTAATACCCTAAATGAAGAGAAATCACTTTTTCCCATCAATACAATCCTATGAAATTGAAGTCATTCAAAGAATTGTTAATAAAAACTCTAACTATTTATATATTTAAATTAATACATTTCTAAATAAAAGTTGCCTATAAACCAGATAAAAAATTACGCATTTCGAGCGTGCTAGATTAAAGTGGGAAAAAATGATCTTTTCAGGTATATATTACCATTTTGCATTCGCATAGAAAAAGCATTGTTTTGATACAAAAAAAAATTGTGATCTTTTAGCGCAGAAACAGTTTATCTGGTTTGCTTACAAGGAGAGTGCCATACCTCCGGGTTACGAATTTTGATATTCCCTTTGAGAAGCGTTTTCTGGTACTTAAAAATTCAGTTTAGCACTCGTAGTTTTTTCTAATAGGCCCTGTTTTTCAAAATATAAGTCATTATACCACAAATACGTATAATTTTTCTAAAAAGAAGCATATTTCCCTCTTAACATTACTTTGAAGGTTTCGACAGTAGAAAAATTTCTCAAGTGACGATAAAAGTAGGCAAAAAGAGCTTCAATTTAAGTTTTATTTCGTATAAAAATATTAATCAAAGAAAAAATTATTAGCAACTGAAGATGGTAAGTGAAAATGTGTGAAAAATCAACGAATATATAACAGTTAAATTTCTTCTAATATTTATGAATTTTCAGTTACCAACTTCAATTGTGAATAACTTTTAATCAGATTAATATTTTTACATAAAATAAAGTTCACATTAAAGCTCTTAATGCCTTGTATTATCGTCATTTGGGTCATTTTTCTGTAGAAACCTACAAAATTATGTTAAGAAGAAATGGTGCTTCTTTTTAGTAAAATTATACGTATTCGAGGCATAATAACTTATACTTTAAGAAACAGAGCCCATTGCAAAAAACTACGGGTACTAGGCTTCCTTTTCGAAAAGAGAAAGCACCTCCTAAACTTTCATAAAAATTTGTGACCCGGAAGGTGTGATACCTTGTTAATCCGAATATACTGCTCCCAAAGAATATCCGTTCGTATGTGTGTGCGTGTGTGTGGCTGTGTGTATGGACCCCATTGTATTTGTGAACCACGCGGTATATAACCTTACCAAAATTTGCACTGTATTTGCAATTGATATTTAGGAAGCGCTTGAAAGTTTCAGCGTATTTCGCCAAATCGTGTAGATTTTATAGCTATTTTTCAAAGCTTTTAAATTCGTTTTTCGAAGTTTTTTTAATGAACAAATTTTTCTGACACAAAAAAGTACTTATAAAATCCTTTATTTTAGGATCGGAAACAATTTGATATATATCGTTGTTCATTTGTTATACTGTGTGATTAATACATTTTTTAAACTTCTATAACTCAAAAAATATAATTTATAAGTTAATGTAATTTTTACTGAATATTAGTTTAACGTAAATCTATATTTCTGCGAATTTTCAAGTTATAAGATTCTATTGTAAAAAAACGTTTGTATAAACTTCATACTCTCAAAAATGATAATGGTATATAAGTTTATCGTTAATTATAAATATCTAAGTTAAATATAAACCTACTTGAGTATTCAAACTAGAAAAAATGACTAATTGTTAAAGCATCTATAAACAGTGGAATAGGACAAAATTTATTCAATCATATTCCCCCGGCTTTACCTTAATCCAATGCAAATTGTCGAAGTTAGGACCATTAGAAGAAGAAGAGAGAGGAGACAACTAATATGATTTGTATTTTTATTTTTTAGACGCGCGCGGAATAACATACATTATCGACGGCTTTGACGTACTCTCGCTTGCCGACGCGTTCCTCTTGACAAAACGCGTGAGGGGTGACGTAACCCCACGCGATTTATTTATTAAATAGGGCGCGCGTGTATAGCGAAGAGAGGAGAACAGAACAGCGGGAGAAGCGCGATTTGCATATCGAGAGTCGGGTTTCTGCTTCCGAACTTGTACACATACGATATTCCACGCGCGCGGCTTTGCATTAAAATGTTTTCGCATTTAAAACGAAACCTGCTATTGATAAGTCATCGGACGAGGCCTTTCACGGCACTTTATACTTCATCGAGAGCCCATATCTCGCCCAAACTTCATTTATCACTCTGCGGTGAGACTCCGAGGAGGCGACTGTGTTTCATTTTTGGCTCTTTCCTTTCCTAATGGATAAAGGTGTTTCATGATTTGAAATATCCATTCTGATTATATTCACCATGTAATATAATCGTTAATTACTTATTTGCAACAAAAATTATTTATTGTTTGAACAATTATAATATGCAAAACATTGGTTCAGGTAAAAATCAGTTTTCAAATAAGAATTACTGTAAATAGCATTGTCAACTTAAAACTTCCTGACTGCACAGTAAAATTAATATATAAAATAGGATACATTATATCGTAATCAGGGAAATTTTTATTATGTGTCGAGGTCATTTTTACCGTGAAGTCAGGATGATTTGCGTCTACTATATGATTTGCTGGGTAATTCTTATCAAAAAATTCGCTCTGCGTTTTAAATATTATATGAAGAAATCACTATCATAAAAAATTAAGTATAATATAATTCAGAAGTGGCTGAAAAGAATAAATATTTTATTGCTGTATTCTAGGATACCGAAATAATGCAATAATTAGAATAATTGTTATTTAACAAACCTCTAAGTAAGGAAGTTTATATTTACGAATGATAGAAATGCGTTTGAGCTTCTATATAAGAACGATTTATGGCATAATAATAATATTATAACTTCCAAAACCTGAATTAATTTCACTTATTTATGTCAGTTTTAAATTGGAATCAGTGGTATGTTTACTTTTCCTATATACTCTTTTTACATTACAAAAATAATTTTTGTAAACAATTACTTTTTGTAATAAGATTAATATTTAACATATCTTCCTAAATACGTAGGTACTTTAAAAAAATTGTTTACATTCACAATATAATGTTATTTCTCATGTCTCCTTCTTATAATGAAGTAGAATGTCACTCTTAAGCAATTAATCTATAATATATGTAATGAGGTGCATAAATATACAATGATGAACAATACTGCAAATACTTCGCTGTTCTTTAATTTTCTTTTTATCCACAGCGCAATAATTCAAATTACAATTTTTATTCAAGTAAAGCCATAACTCACGAATTATTAAAAGAACATGCGATGCAAAAAAAGAGAGAAGAATATCGTCCTACAATATTTTCACGAGCGACCTTGTCTGGGATTCGCGAACTCTAGCGTTTGCCCATAAAATATACGACCTATCGTTTGTCTCAATTAAACACAAATAGTACTCGCATTAGCATGATATTTAGAGAATATAAATAGCGTCTTTTTTTACTTAAATACCCGCTATCAATCGAATTTTTAAGGCCATCAAGCTCGAAACTTTTTTTCTCACGCGCGCCAGCCATACTAGCCCGCGATTATAATTCCCCGTAGCGACAAAAACACTATCGTAAAACTTCATAGATTTATCGTCACTCTCGTCAATAAAAATGTAAAATCAGTATAAAACAGCGCTAAAAAAGAAAACAACGCTGCGTCGAGTCCCAGCGGCAGATCGAAACAGTGATTGCCCCCGATCGCGCATCCAGACACAATATTCCTTTCCCATGGCCGTAAAATCGTCTCCTCTATTATTTTCAACTCTCGAAGAAAATTTTTTCTTTTGCCAACTTTACGATATCATTTATCTCCGTTCCTCTGCGCTCGGCTCGCACGCAGGCACTCCTGAGGTAGCGCGCCTCGCTGCTCGGCAGCGACGCGACGCGCGCACACAACTCCGCGGACAAAGATAAAAGAGCGCACATAAGCGCAAGCGTCGCGTCGGCGCTTTTTGCTTACGCAACCGTATATAGCCGTCGGTAATGGGCAAAGCAGGCGCGTATACAATAGCTTGTAGCAACCAAGCGAGAGAAAGAAAGAGAGCCGTGAGCTGCGCGCTGAGAATCCGGGAATACGCATCCTTTTCTTCTCGCACTGTGCCATCTTCTAAAAAGAAGCGCGAGTTCGGCGCGGCGGTCGCTTTTAACGGTATATAATGTATGCGGCGCCGTCGCCGCCGCCGAGCTTCTCTCCTCCGAAAGTGGCATTCATAATTACACACATGCCTTGCGCCACGCATTATTTGTCCGGGAGAATCTTATACGCGCGTGTATATACGTGCGCGTGTGTCTGTGCGTTGCACAAGAAGAGGCCCCGAGAGCATTATGCTTTCGGTGTAGGACGCGAAGGGCGCACGCAAGTTTTTCGGGACGACGATCGCGAGCTCGCGGAGGGGTAAAGAGGAGGAGGAGGAGGAGGAGGAGGAGGAGGCTGGAATAATTTTAATCGGCCTGGCCGCAGCTTCGCGAGGATCGTCGCGTGTTCGCGTATGTATATAAGCGCGCTGCACTCGTAAATTACGCTCTTATGCAGTGGGCACGTGTGTGTGTGTATGTGTGTATGTGTGTATGGGGATATATAGCGTAACAAGACGTTGTATATAACGTTGCTCGATGAATTATGACGAACGATTTATTTGATTTTTGACCTTCGCGCTGCGCGCGGCTGCCTGCCTCCGCACGCGGAGCCGAGAAAGCCATAGTGCGCTGCAGTGTGCGCGCACGCTTCGATGCGTGATCGAAGTGGAATTGATTTCATACTGGGTAGTGTAATTGAATTTTTTCCCCTGATTGTCTTGTAATGAAGAAGAAGTCGTTAAGATACTTTAGACTTACTTTTTTTATCGTTTACTTGGGGGGAGTATCAGTTCTTTATAGGATGCACTTGTATAATGGCGGATAAGATTTATAAAAAGGTTACTTTTAATTTTCGTATAAACGGTAATTTAAGGAAACTTAAATGAAGAAACTCTTACATAGCGTATAAGATGCCGGTCGGGTGGCATATTCAATTCAAAATTCAGTCAAAAAGTAATATTTTAATATTTTAAACACTTCATTTAGATTAAATATGTGTGTTAACCAATACAGTGCAATCTTTTAAAATAAATACTATATCAAATAATACACAATAAGTCCAGGGCACACCTCCAAAAAATGATGTAATGGGCACATATATTGAGTTTGATATGTCCCATCGTTTTATCATACGTAAGAACGCTTCTGAATATTTTATTGTAAATGCATGAATCACTGGATGTAGATAAAGGCATGTACTTTAAAGGGAATATGTTTCATAAAGATTCTTCTTAAATTAACATTGCTTAAAAAATTGTTAAAAAAGAACAATTTCAGTAGAACTTATTGGGTTTTAAGTAGTTCGCGAGGGGTATGCCACACCTCGTGTGCCATTTAAGAGTAAAAGTAAAAGTAAAACTCAAAATTAATTACGTACAACATATATAGTATTAGCATTTTATTGTTATTAATTATTGAATTTAGACATAATTATACGTTTCAATTTAAATATATGTATTTAAACAACGTTTACCTAAATATTTTTTCAACATTAAACTTATTGAAAAAATTTACGGAGAAATTAGCTAATAACCAGCTAATATTTCCACCAGAGACTAGGTAAAAAATTTACATTGTATGAAATGTATAAAAATAACCGCTGCAAATTCATTGGTACTTAGCTTCCTCAAACTTTAAAAAATGTTCCAATATGAAATTATTTATATATATATATATATATATATATATATATATATATATATATATATATATATATATATATATATATGTGTGTGTGTGTGTGTGTGTGTGTGTGTGTGTGTGTGTGTGTGTGTGTGTATATATATGTGTGTATATATATGTATATATTTATATTTAATAATTTAATCGTGTGCAAAAATATAGCATACATTATGAAAAAGTATTGTTGTTTAAATTTCTTTTTAATATATATAATTCATACCATTTTCACAAATAAATTTAAGATAAGATAATAGTATGTAACTAAGAAAATCTTAAAAATTTTCATTAAGTGTAATTATTCGAGTTAATTATTTAAAATAGTTTATTCAAACTCATTTTAACTGTGAACCCAAATTTTAACTTTATTCAATTTTATTCCAAAAAAATTGGATTTAAATATCAAAAATATATTGATTAAATAAAAAATGCTCCACAGTCTTCTTTTATTTTGTAACTATTTAATTTGAATACAAATTTTCTCCTTGCAACTTATTGGAGTAAAAGCATATTTTTGTGATAAAAACAAGAGTGTTAAAAAAATGTTTACGGACACATATTAGACAAAATTTATTTTTAAAAATTAAGACAATTTTTCAATTATAAATAATCGCCCTCACACACGCACGCACGCACGCGCATGCACACGCATATGCGCACGCACATGCTCATGCACATGCACACGCACACACACACACACACACACGGATATTTTCTAAAATTAGTGTATTTTGATTCCTTATATCTGAGATCATGTTTCTAACAACTTTTTGTTTGTACTATCACAAACTTCCTCTTTGAGGAAGTAGAAATTGAATGTGATTCTTTAGTTACGAAACGCTAATAACTTTTTTAAATTGATGCGATAGAAATATTTTGATCGCGTTTTAAAAAGAATAAAATTTTCGTAATTTGTTTTTCTGTAAATTTATTTCTTTTCTTATTTCCAAAGTTATAGGTTTTCTTTTGAAACACCCTGATTACGTCTTGCTACTCAAATTCATAGAAATAACTCAGGGAGAATCATATTTTTTATAATAAAATTGTAATATTTTACTACACACGTTGCTTATATATATATATATATATATATATATATATATATATATATATATATATATATATATATATATATATATATATATATATATATATATATATATATATATATATATATGCTGAAAGAATCGCTAATTGAGATTTTGCGAGACACAGGCAATCTATTCCGCTCCTAACTACTGACGTCTATATTCTCTTGTTTCCGGTCGTACCGCTTTTTTCCTCCTCTCTTTCTCTTGTTCTCCTCCCACTCACACCTTCCCTCGTGACTTCAACTTAGCTGCCACGTTGAGGCGATTTTTTGTCGCCCCCTTTGTGTCGGCCGCCTGCCTCTTCTTCTATTGTGTACATTCATCAGCGCATTCATTCATCCAGCGGGCATTGTCTCATCCTGGACTATCCTCACTTAAAGCCCCTTGGCGCGCACACTGGGTTTTATGTCACATTCACATTTTTACATTTTATTCTCATCTCTTTCCACATATAAGCATGTAAAACTATGTAAAAAGTTGTGTAATGTCATAGTTCTTATCTTTAATTACAATCTACATTACATCATAAAAACTCTATACATATATATATACGTAAATAGTTAAATTTACGATTTAAAAAGAATTATTACAACTGAAATTGATTAAGTCGAATGAGTGATATGAATTTACTATTTATAACAAAATAATATTACGTATCGAAAGACATGAACTTTAGTGAAATGTCAATATTCAGTGAAATGTACAAATAATGCCCTTAACGTAGGTGCAAACAATATTAAATCGGGTGTAACAAATCAGTAATTGAAGTCGACTATGTATATGTAATAGGTCAAAGGTGCTATAGCAGCAGCAGCTTGCCTTCGGTCTCGTTCCCGTTAGAGGGTAAGGAATCACATTTGTCAGCGGGAATGTCAAACAATCGTATTTCCCGAGTGAATTACGTACCGAAAGCCCATGCAATATCGGTGCGGATATTGTCTTGCGAAACACTAAGTTCCGGGCGGGGTTGTTCGCGTACCAATGTTTCCACGAGTATAGTACAATCAGGATGGAGAGTACGTGTATGTGCATGTGTATATATGAGAGAAAGAGAGAGAGAGAGAGATAGAGAGAGAGAGAGTGAGAGAGAGAGATAAAGGGATAAGGGTCGCTCCAAATCTTCCGTCCTTGAATGGTTTTGCGCCTTGTACGCACGGTGTGCCATGCGTATGTTCAGTTTTATGGTGTATAAAGCTATATAACTTTTTATAACAATGATGGATATAAAGACAAATTATTTACTAGGGGGGCTACGCCTCTACAACCACCTTAGGCATTGGGAGTTTAAAGTTGCGATGCGACACTAGCGGACATTGCGTGAACTACGACCATGGCCGGTAAGAGTAGTTTTATATGAAAATAAGTGTGATTGCTGCAACTGAACACTGTATGCTATTGAAGAAAGATAATTAAATCCTCCAGAACTATGGTAATATGTCTTAATGTCATTATTTTTGGATTAATCAACGCGCAGTGAGGCGTAACTTTTAAAAGTCGGCCGTTTTGCCTGTTGTTCTCGCTCAGAAATATAGTTTATGATCTTTCAATACTCTGCTGACCCGTCGTGCTGCATTTATGAATTTTCATAATGTTTTCAATTGAAGCGATCACTATTCTTTTAAGAGGACAAACTTTTATTTTAATAAAAACCTACGACTCCCATATATACTTCGACTGGCCATATGTGCTAGTCACAGCGGTGCCACTCTCCCTAGGTCGTAGTTCTCTTGGCCAATATAATATAAATTATGGTCTTATGGTCCAGAGCGTAAGTAAATATCTTGAATCCCTGGATGACTTCCAGTTTGAATTATATCTAAATATAACATATTCACAATGGCAAAATATATTGGGTTTCAATAATTAGATCATATCACGTGCAACTTAGTAGAATATTTTAAATTTTCTAAAATGGACAAAAATCGGCTATTTTCAAAAAGTGTAGGGAACTTCCATTTTATTACCATTTTGAAAGGACAAAAACAGAATTTCTTTGACGTTTGGCCAAATTTCAGACAAAAATTTGTCTTATTCAAAAATAATAAAACACTCATTTTGGGAAACTAATTTGCGCATATGAATTTTGAATATCAAATAAAAGTTTTAAACTGTAATAAACTTTATATATTTCGATAACGCTTTTGCTTAGTATAACTATTACAATACATATTATACTGAGACCTGTTTTTGTAATATCATGCACAAAATTGTACCATTTATATCTATATTTTTATTCTATTTTACTTAGAAATCTGGATAATAAAAGTATAATACACCATAAACTTTACGAATGATTTTACATTTGAACTTCACTACATATACAGGAAAAGTCACTATATGATCTTGCAGGGGTTTGACGCATCGAGCAAGCGAGTGTCAGAGCAAGCACCTTGGCGAATCGAGCTAGTCAGTCAGTCAGCAGAAGCAGTAGCAACAGTAGCAACAGTTTCGACTCTCTCGTATAGTTGCAATAGAGAGAGAGATAGAAAGAGAGAGAGGGAGAGAGAGGGAGAGAGAGAGAGAGAGAGAGCGAGAGAGAAGCAAGGCAAGCTGCTCCCCGAAGCCAAGAGCATGGAAATACAATTACAGCGTCGAAACACTGTGGCGCATAAAGCCGGGCGAGCGTGCCCGCTCTCGGAGCAGTACCCGGGCATTACGAGGCGGAGACGAAGGAAGGCAGTAGCACCGGCAGCGGCAGCAGCTACCGTCTGTAATGACGCTTGATTGTATAAGCTGCCGGATATTGGGTTAAATAAACAATATTAAATCCGCAAATGGGATTTGCGTTCCATCGTTCGCACATGATGTCTGCAGCGCGCCCCGCGAGGGGCACAAACTCAAAACCTCGTCTGTACTCTGTAATAGCACTGCGTGTACGCGAACTTCGCGAGAATAATCGGGAATTCGTGTTAGCCGTGCTGTGCCTCAGAAAATAAATACGTGGGTGGACAATAATAGGAGCTTGTCCTTGCAGACCTTAAAGGAGGATTGAGTCAGTCAGCTTTTCCGGGAAAATCGTAAAAATGTTCTAATATTTGTTGCTGAATGCAAATGCTATGAGAGACTGTAAACTATACATATACGAAGAATATTTTTCTAACAGCAAGGTATAGTATCGAAAAAGTAAATACAGAGATAAATGGAAAATATACTGATACTCTTATACAGAGTGCTAGGTGGAAAATTTACGAATATTTGGTAAAATTCAGACATATACGAAACCACCCCAGTCTTCTGGAATTTTGATTTGATTTTTAAAAATGCACCATATTTAGTTAATTTGAGTATTCAAAACCATTTCTGAATATATGTTGTATAGTAGTTGCATTTACCTTCTACTATACCTTTGTATCGTCACTCCTATATTACATATAAACTTAAGATCTATTAAAGTTATACTTATAATACCTGTGTTTTCACCAGATATTTATTCCTACTTGGTTTACTTTTTTCCGGAACATTATTATTATTATTATTTTCTTTTTAAAGCTCGCAAAAAATCATAATGGACACCAGCCTCTGAGTTCCAGCACTCTGAGGTGGTAGTGTGGGACTCCGTTAGCGCGCTGTCCAGCCCCCGTCGAAGGCCGGGCGCGATCGTCCAACGTGCGAGAGGAGCGGACTCACCGCCATGTCCTACCCACTAAAAAACGAGCGTGCTGCATACGCCCTCCACCCCGGGACCGCTTTCGTATTACTACGAGGGGGGGGGGAGGGGGCGCCTGTACTTATGTTTCGTCTTTTGTCAGTCTTTTCGTGCTGTTATTATTGTTGGTTATGTCAGTTTAACTTATCCGTCAGACATCCGTCTTCGCGTTTCCCTCGGAGAACCTTCTCGACATAAAATGCCACCGCGTGCCACTTGTCTTTTCCTTCCAGCATCACCGCGGCGATAGTGGATGGTGTCATCGTTCCAGTTATGTCTTCCAGTTCATTTCGTTCTTCCCTCCATCGAGAGCACACGAAGAATGTGTGCTCAGCATCGTCCTTCCCATAACCACAGTAGTTGCACGTCGGAGTTTGCACTTTCCCAATCCTGTACAAGTAATGTCTAAAGTATCCGGTAAGTCCACGGCCTTCGTCTTTGTTGCGACCGTTGCCTCTCACCCGCCCATTCGTCCTGACACTCAGTCAGTGTATTTTCCCGTTCTTCCGCCTCGACACGATCTCTTCCGATTTCGCGGCTCCGCTCGTATATTCGCTTTCGTTCTTGTGCCAGCAGATATACGGGGATGACTCCAGCAATCACGAAGACCGCTCCCCCTCGCTGCCCCTGACACGGTTCTATACGAGCACGCTATCCGGAGCGCGCCTTTGCGCTGTACCGCCGCTATCCGCTTTCTGTGTTTTTCTTTACTCATGGCGTCGGCCCAGACTTCCGATCCGTAAAGAAGGATGAAGTTCGTGGTCGCCATCAGTAGTCGACGCGTCGCCGGTTTTGGCCCGCGCACGTTGGCCATGAGTCTGCTCAGCTAAGCGACCCTCCTAGCCGCTCTGTCCGCTACGTATCGGAGGTGAAGAACGAAGGTCAGCTTTGTATCCAGGGTCACCCCTAGGTATTTAGCTGCCGGACTCGTTTTCACCGTAATGTCTCCTATTGTCATGTTTATGCTAGTATGTATTCTCTTCCTCGTCAGTAGTACTATTTCTGTCTTGCCTAAAGCTAGCTGTAATCCGTGCATGCGCATCCATTGGAGCACGCGACCCATGGTTAGACTCAGCTTGAACTGGGCAGAACCAGCGTCGCGCGTCACGATGACCGCCGCAACATCGTCCGCGCATCCTATCAGTTTCACCCCGATTGGAATTTGGAGCCTGAGCAGTGCGTCATATAGGACTAGCCAAATATCCGAACCGAGAATCGACCCCTATGCCACGCCAGCTGTGATTTCCCTTACTCTAAGTCCGTCATTCGTTTCGTACAGAAGCTTTCTGTCTGTCAGGTAATTCTCGACCCATCGCAGGATATAAGGTGGGACCCCGACGGCCCGTAGTGCTGCGAGAATGTCGACCCACCTCGCGGAATTAAACGCGTTCTTAACGTCGAACGTCGCTAACACAACTATTGGTCTAGTTTTCTACCTTTTTCTGCAATTTTGCTATTTTTACGTAAGAATGGAAAACTTTGAGGCTCTTGGCAGAACAGAGAACTTCAACTATGTGCTTTTTCCAAAAAAAATTTCTTACTTTTGTGTTTGCAACTTTTACACATGACCCGATCGATACGCTTCCTCTACCGCCGCCGTTACCTCGCGTACCGCGCCTATCACCGAACGACCTCTTCTGAAACCATATTGGTTGTTTGAGAGATCGCCTGCGCTTGGTATTGCTCCCTGGATCCGTGGACTGAGCAATAGCTCTGCTGTCTTCCCCATCCTATCCAACAGACTTAAGGGCCTGTAGGCGGATGGGGAATTCGGATCGCCTTTTTGTTTGTCGATCAGAACTAGTCGTACCATTTTCCAACGATAACTGAAAACTCCCTCGATCAGACACGCGTTGTACGTTGATATCGAGCAGCAGCTCCAGTTTCCGCGCCGCAACGATTTTTATCACCTCTGCCGGAATCCCGACTGGTCCAGGTGATTTCTCGCTCTTCATAGCAGATACAGCCATTCTGAGCTCCCCCTCCGTGAAGAGCGGGATCTCGTCCATCCGTACGTCCGAATCGTCTGGTATGTCTCGGGAGGGATGTGTCGGGAAAAGACCATCAATTACCCATTCCATCTTTCCGCGTTCATTGTCTCGTTAGCTGCAGGTCTTCCGAATTTTTTGGTGACGATCTTATATCCCATTCCCCACGGGTCCCTGTTAACGTCATCGCAAAGTTGTTTCCAGCAGAGAAGTTTGCTTCGCTTGATCGTGGTTCGGAGTCTTTTCCGCGCTGCCCTATATTGCTGCATAAGGTCATCGTATCCCTCTCAGCATCGTGCACGCGTGCGCAGTGCTGCGCGCTTGCGTGCGTGGTACTGCTTCCTCAGAGCTACTATTTCATCCGTCCACCAGTACACTAGGTGACGGTTGTCTTTCATGTTTGTGCGTGGCACAGAGGCATTGCAAGCTTTTGTTATGAGTGACGTCGTTCGTTCCACGAGCACTTCCGCTCTGTCGCTACCGACTAGTTCTCGCGGGATTCCAGCAGAGGGGTTATCAGCGCTTTGTAACTCCTCTGCCAGTTTCTCGCGGTCCATATGTCTGACGTTCCATCGTGGAAAATGCTCTTGACGTCGGTTCCTGTCCGTACGTTCGTCCTTGGTCCCGACTTCAAAGCGTATGTACTGGTGGTCGCTTCCGTTTTGCTGATGCTGTTGCTGTTGCTGTTGCTGTTGATGTTGCTGTTGTTGTTGCTGTTGCTGTTGCTGCTGTTGCTGATGCTGCTTTTGCTGTTGATGTTGCTGTTGCTGTCGCTGTTGCTGTTGCTGTTGCTGTTGCTACTGCTGCTGTTGCTGTTGCTGTTGCTGTTGCTGTTGCTGTTGCTGTTGCTGTTGCTGTTGCTGCTGCTGTTGCTGTTGCTGTTGCTGCTGTTGCTGTTGCTGTTGCTGCTGCTGTTGCTGTTGCTGTTGCTGCTGTTGCTGTTGCTGTTGCTGTTGCTGCTGTTGCTTTTACTGTTGCTGTTGCTGCTGTTGCTGTTGCTGTTGCTGTTGCTGTTGCTGCTGTTGCTTTTACTGTTGCTGTTGCTGCTGTTGGTGTTGCTGTTGCTGTTGTTGTTGCTGTTGCTGCTGCTGTTGCTGTTGCTGTTGCTGTTGTTTTTGCTGTTGCTGTTGCTGTTGCTGTTGCTGTTGCTGCTGCTGCTGTTGCTGTTGCTGTTGCTGCTGTTGCTGTTGCTGTTGCTGCTGTTGCTGTTGCTGCTTTTGCTGTTGCTCTTACTGTTGTTGTTGCTGCTGCTGTTGCTGTTGCTGTTGCTGCTGCTGCTGTTGCTGTTGCTGCTGCTGCTGTTGCTGTTGCTGCTGTTGCTGTTGCTGTTGCTGTTGCTGCTGCTGCTGCTGCTGCTGCTGGTGCTGCTGCTGCTGCTGCTGCTGCTGCTGCTGCTGCTGCTGCTGCTGCTGCTGCTGCTGCTGCTGCTGCTGCTTGTATAGAACTGTTGCTGTCCGTGCAGATGTAAATCCGCTCGTTCGAGACAACTTCTGCAGACATTTCTGCGTCACATGTTGTTGCTATCAACTCGGCTTGGAATACGGTAGTGTACTAACCCAAGGGTACGGTCTTGCCCTTATCGTTCCTCCTACAGTAAATACCTGCCCCATCATCGACCGAGCTTTCGGATCCGCCTGTGTACCAGATTTTTCTGGATCGGAATACCACGTTTTCCTGTGTTCCAATCTTGCTTAGAATCCAGACTGACTTTATATTCAAAGTCAGTCTAAATGGTTCGATATTTAGAAGCATCCCCAGCGCCGCAGTAGAAGTTGTCCTAATTACTCCGGAGATACTTCTAAGAATCAAGCTTCTTACTCTCTCGAGTACGATTTTTGTAGTAGTAATGGCGGTTCTATTCCACCAGACTATAGCCGCATAGGTACAGCCTCATACATCTACTTCAGTGTTTCCAGTTTCAAGCACTAGTTTATGTCTACGAACATTCTCCGTTACCACAGACATGCTGTAAGCTTTCCGTTTGCATAACGAAGGTGTTCTTTCCAGGATAATTTACTGTCCAAAATTACGCCTAGGTATTTTTCCTTGAGTGTCAGTCCCACTTGTATCTCCTGGTGAAGATTATGACTTCCGTCTTTGCTGGGTTGACAGACAGTCCTGTACGTCTGCGCCAGGCATCCACAAGCGTTAAGGTTTTCTGCATTATGCTCATCAGGGGGTATTGGAAATGGGTGTTAAATAAATGATAAAACACAATGTATATTTCAAATAAAATAACTTTCGTTTATACAAACTCACACAAGGAAGGAATAGCGTCAGTAATGTGCGACTGCTCTAGCTAGATGCTCTAGTACGACTAAAACACTTGACATAAAGGGCACAAGAGAATTTCGGGGCTGACGCATATAGTTCCACAATATAGTTTATGTCTTTGGGGCATTTCTTAGTAAGTCAATTCATTTTTGTACGAGCATGTAGTAGTGTATAACTACAGTTACACACATAGGTATGCTAAAGGATAGCGATATTCCAACAGGGGGTTTAGGAATGATCCACGGATGATAACCTTTATGTCATCGGCATAGCCGATCACCTTGCACCTCATATCGCTGAACTGTTTGAGAACCTCGTTGAGCATCAAACTCCAGATGAGGGATTTGATCGAGGGTTGTGTCGCATTCGGTGGCTTCAAGAAGTCGGTTTCCTAGCATGTGATCAATCCAGTCGATAAAGCAAAGGGAAACTTTGTGCCTGTTCGGGTCTTCTTTAATTACCTCCCATGTTGTATTGTTAAAGGCCCCTTCTATGTCCATCAGTGCCCCATCGACATACCCTTTGGCCTCCAATTGTCTCTTAATGAATCAGACCGCGCTGAAAGGTGCAACTCTGTAGATCTCCCAGCTCTGTAGGCGTGTTGGTCCTCATGAAGCTGTCTTTTTTTTCCAAGACAGTCTCCCGAATGTATCTATCAATCAGCCTTTCAACAGTCATAAGTAAGAATTACGTCAAGCTGATTGGGCGGAAGTCCTTCGGGGAGGTAAATCCGCATTTTCTCGGTTTCGATATAAACACTACCCTCGATCCCCACCATTTGGATGGGACCAGTCCTAGTATAATACTTGCTCGTTCTATTCTTGTCAATGGGCTGATGATAACGTCCTCCGCTTTTTACAGCAGGGCCGGATATATACCATCGGGTCCCGGTTACTTGTATGGGCTAAAAGACCCCACTGACTAAAATGTCTAAAAGAGGTTTAAAAATTTCCTAGGTGCCCCTAAACATTGGGTACCATCCGGATGATACCACATATTTAGGGTGCCCGAGCATATATAACACCTACTTTACGTATTTTGATACCGGGTATATTTTTTATTGTTGGCATTGAACTCTTTTATACCACCGAAATGCGTAAAATGGGCCCTAAATGTGCCCGGGCCACACTAAATATGTGGTATCCTTCAGAAGGTACTCCATGTTTAGCCGACTAAGAAAATTTTAGACTTCTTTTAGACATTTTAAAATCCGACGGATTCATTTTTGGATACTTTTTTAAATCACATATATCGACTTAATACATGGTGTACAATGCTTAGAAATTGATATTTCGTTGTTTTTTTTTTCGATATTTACAGAAAACAGTAAAGTATCCAAAAATATTTGGGCGTCGAATACTCGCCGAACTCAGGATTGGATTTCCAATTGAATTTTTCATTAGAGAAAGATTATATTAGAAAGCTTTCTGTTTCTTAAGATGAATTTAATTAAAGCTTCCGCTTTCCAAAATAACATAAGCCCGCGATATCGGTACTTTTATTTCATGAATTTTATCGATAATCAAATTAATAGTAAAATTCATATAATTACCCTCCTAAAGATAGTCAAACAAGACTTGTTGATCGATAAATCCACCTACCGAGCCTTTCCAAAGTAAATATAAACGACATTAATGTGTTTACGCTGACCCACCACAAAAATGCGAACCGATTTCTCACGAAACCGGCCTATAGCTGTTCAATCGGCTTTGCTCCGATAAAACGCTCCATAATCGATATAGCCCAACGGTAAACCTTCCGCAGCTAACGCACTAATGATCGGCCTCGCGACATTTTCATTTACGAGGTGTCGCATTATCGGGTGCGTCGTCGCTGCCCGGTGCGCGTCAAGTCGCTCGAACGGGCGGCGGCGCGAGATTTAACGGCGATTCAATTATGGAATAGCGCCGCGAGTTGTAAAGTATAATGCGCACGCCACGCGCAGACGAAAACGCGGCGGCGATTATGACGCCTCTCCGCGCGCGAGATTATACGGCGATATAATTTACGAGCGGCCGTTTTGGAGAGCGATTTGCGCCAAGCGCGATTATTGCAGCGCGGGAGGCGCCGCTTCGGAGAGGTCGTTTCGTCATAATAAAGTTCGAGACTGTGGATGAGAGGATGACAACGGAGCTTCGTTATTTATCGTGAGATCGACTTGAGAGCCTGCGGATGAAATCGGTGGAACACTTCGGATTGACTTTAAAATATTATTTTGACGATTCTGTTTTTCTCGAGATATGAGACATGTTGCAGTGCATAATAATCGAAAGCTTAAGATAATTTTCACGGAAAAGTATTGGTAGTTGACCTTGTAGTAATCGGAGAGCTCCAGAATTTACAAATTTTTCTTTCTAGAATGTTTTATTTACACTGAGGTAGAAGATACATCCAATTATAATGTTGCAGTTGTAATTATATTTTTAATCAAATTAAATACTGATACAATATTTTCCTTCTATTTTTTTTAATAAAAAAAGAAAACGCGCTGGTTAGCTGAACAATTGTTTACGGAACTATATACATTTTTCTGCTATATTGGTGAAGTAAATAGTTGGCCTAAGAAAGGATAAAAGTAGTTCCAATAGTTAAGGATCCTCCAATCGAGATTAGCCTACAGTAATAGCATTTTCTAAGCATTGAGCTCCTCAGGTTTTATTTAGTTGCCGGAATATTGCTAATTTTCTTATATTGCAAGATAGCTTATTAGATAAGATTCAGCTTCAATTCTCGTATTCTTTCTATTACACCTGCCGTTCAAAAATGCATACTAGCATACTTTCAAAACAACAATTAAATTGTAATTAATTGTAGAATTAATGTTATCATGACTGCTAATAAGGTTTCAACTTGTGTAAATTTCTAATATTCACTTGAAAAAGCTCAGTATAGTGAGATCGGTATATAAATTCTACTTCCACTTTACCAATTTTGTAATTTGTGTGTTTTTATGTTTCATGTCGTTTCTTTTTATAAATTTTCATTGTTGTTCAAAGATCTATAATTGCATAGCGATTATTCACTTAAGATTTTCTTACAAAGTACTGACCTGCACTTAGAGTTTTCTATTCGGTTAAATTATAGATTCAACATAATGGACAGTTATTATTGTACAAAGTATGCAACAGACATACCATTACAAACAGGTTATTTCTGGTTTGAACGATCTGATGAAAAAACCTATATTCCATTGAATACAAAATTGGAACAACAACGAACTAAAAGAAAACAGAATTGAAATGCAAATAAATTTTACTATACTTTCAAAAATAGATGAATTTTATCATTAAATTAAACATTTTGAAAAGCTTCCTCAGCTCACGAACCTTCAGTTAAAACAACAGCCCCTCATTCAATTATGAATAATTACACGGAAAAAAACATACATTTCGGTCTCCACCGTAAATCAAACAAAAGTACAGCATCGAATTACAAGTGCATGCACAACGCACGCTCGAATACTGAACAACATCCACGATCGCGAACGAAGAAGCATTCATTCTTCTGAGGTGCTAATTTTCATCGGCTGTATAGGAAGCGACGCGAACAGCTCGCGAGCGATCCAAGAAAA
The DNA here is from genome assembly GCA_949152435.1 of Gastracanthus pulcherrimus. NCBI lineage: Eukaryota > Metazoa > Arthropoda > Insecta > Hymenoptera > Pteromalidae > Gastracanthus > Gastracanthus pulcherrimus. Next base: position 43,352,246 of record OX424574.1, read on the forward strand.
ATCGAAGATAATCTTACTTGCCAAAGTAAAGAAATTACGCTTAGCTTCAGCGATTCAATGTGATTGAATGCAGAACTCGATTTTACTTTACTGCTGGTCTGGCAGCAGCAGCGCAGCAGCGCGGCGGCACGAGTGCGCGGAAGTTACCTCTTACTAGTTAGATTGGCATGCGAGCTACGCGTGGAACTAATAACGGGCTTAAGCCGCGAGCTAAAGTTCCTCCTTCTTAACTCATATCCTGCGGGCGTCAGTCAGGCTTCGCTTCTTCTTCTTCTTCTTCTTCGTCGTCGTCGTCTTCTTCTTTCGAGTCTCGGGCGGAAATCTGAAAAATTGCTTTCTTCGATTTGCCTCGTGCCCGGCTTTTCAGTCGCTGCAGGAGAACGCGAGCGGCTTCTCGTATTACGTCCGCGGCAGATCCCTTTCGCCTGCAGTTTTAGATGCGAAACGACACTTAGAACACGACTTTCAGAACGCGGAGCGCCGTTATACCTAGCTTGCGCGAATTCTACATTCGCGAGGAATTTCATATTCATGAATTTCATGACGCGTTTCGGTTGAGGTTTATTTAGTGAGCCGGTAGTAAATCAAAACAAAAGATCGTAAAGTAAATTACCGATATGAGACTACGTTGTTTCTAAAGCGTCTTAATTTGCGTGCTCAGTACATTCATTAAATATTGTAATTTAATAGGTTGTGTAATTTAACCATAACTATAACTTGATTAGTAAAATTCAATTAATCGTGTATTCTATTTGTTTCAATGTTTTCTACAACAGAAAATATTGTTAGGAATTGTTTTGTAAAATATATACCTATCACTTTTTGAAATTTATATTTTTTTCAATTAGATTATACCCATCATGAAAAGTACATATGCGTGTAACAATTAATTTTCAATAGAAATTTATCCATATAAAATAGTCTTTTAAATACCATAGTATTTAGAATGCATAAAAAAAAATAACTTTTTAATACCACTATACAATATCATAAAGAACAAAAAATGTTTGCATTACAATACATCACGTAAATTCATGCATTGTAAAAGTACCTTTTGCAAATAAACGATAAAAAGAGATGCAGAACATAATCGGTAAAAAAAGTTGGCTTGCAAAGTTGGGAGATGAAACGCGGGTGATCCGCGTCGCAAAGCCCGCGGGGAGCAGCAACACCCGTTGCCAATGTTGAATTACGATCAATTACCTATCAATACTCGGAAGAGTCTCATAATTCGCAGCTGCCCGCACGTACGAACAGAGAGAGATAGAGAGAGAGAGAGAAAGAGAGAGAGAGAGAGCGTATTATTTTCGCGGGGACCGCGAGCCAGACCACTGGAGAGCGTGATTGCAAAGAGTCAAGAAAGCGTACGCGGACGAAGAGAAGAGTGAGAGAGAGAGAGAGAGTGAGAGAGAGAGAGAGAAACAGCAGGGAGAGAACCCATCATTTACTTGTTCCCTTGTAAGTGGTTGCCAGGTTCGGTAACGGGGCTCACATGGCTCTCGCGCTCTTGTTCTTCCTCTTATACGTGCGCGCTCGAGACACACAGTGAGCGAGCAAGGGAGACGAAGATAAAGGAGAGAAGACGCGATGCGGAATAAAAGGAATGCGCGTACGCGCGCATACGTGTGTGTGCGCGAAAAAACACAAAGAAGGAAGGCGAATGCGAGCGGGAGATCGGCAAGAGCAGCAGCAGCAGCTTCTGTTCGGAAATTGGCTCGCGAATGCCAATTTCGCACAGAGCCCCAAAAACGCAAAGCGTAATTGCCTCCGCGCGCTGACGCGACGGATGATTATTTGTTGTTATTTATCAATAAGGGTGATTATACGCCGAAAACGCTGGAACGAGAGCCAGGGGGGGAGAAGAGGGCAGCGAGTGGAGGGGGAAGAAAGGGAGAGAGGAAAAAAGAAGAGCAGTGGTAGCGCTAAAGGTAAACAAGGAACGTAATTGCCGAGTGCGCGCGTACGGCGATGGAAACACAAGGGGCATCACATTAAAAATACCTTAAAATTAACGAAGTCAAAAAGAATATTATACCTGACCGGAGTTATTAGAAAGAACGAGATCGGAACGTTGTTATTACTCGCTGTAGTTTCTAATCAATCATTGTAAATTTTAGCAATTTTAAGACAAAGAGTAGTATTAGCGAGATTATGGATTTTTAAGTTTTCTGAAGTATAAGATAGGAAAACATTTTTATCAGGTCAATTTTGAAAAGTAAAGTTTCGAATTCTTCATTAGTATAATGTATTATACTATATTATTCGTATCCGTGCAGAAGGCACGTCTGCATAAGATGAAATTTATTATTAATCATTATTTTAATTTTGTATGCGTTACACTAAACTACAATTTATTATTTATTTGCTTGTCAAATGCATTCATTGCCACAAAATCTACCAAAAGTTAATGCAAAATTTCAATCCCCAAACTATCAAGAAACTAGCTAGATTTCCCGTTAATTTTCCAAAAATCTCGATGCAACTAGTATACAAGCAGCGAGCGATTCGGCAATTCGAAAACGTCAAAATTCGAGAAATCCCCGCGCAGTGAAGCTCGAGACGCCTCAACCGCGGTTAATCAAGCGGTTAAAGTATAGCCGCCGGCACAATTATCAATATGATTAGCAAGCGTCAAGCCAATGCGACAGCAAGTTGCGCGAGCGCGCTCGGGGGCGAAATATCCGTGAATGGGAGAAAGAGAGCAAGCGAGATGTATATAGAGGGTGCCTAGAGCGAGATAAGGCTGTTTGCGGTGGTTAAGACGACGGAGGCGTGCAGCGCGTAGGTGAACGAAGGAACTCTCGAGGAAGTGGCAAATAAGAGGAAGAGGAAAGGCAGGATAGAGAGAGAGAGAGAGAGAGAGAGAGAGGGAGAGAGGTACACGAGAGCAAGGCATTACGCGACATTATGTCTCCATCCGCCATGCAGCGTAGCAGCAGCAGCAGCAGTGCTGGTTGACGTGACGTGAGTGTTCCAGACAACCTAATTACATCACGCAACACAGCCACCCTCTTGCTTTCTCTGTCGCTCTCTGCGACGAAAGCTCCAGCACTCGGGTATACGTATATAGAAGCGTGCGCACACACCTTTGCACAACGATGCAGCGCCAATATAGAGACGCGCAATCCAAAGCGTGCCGCGGAATACGCCCGTCGGTAGTTGCGATTTTAGAGAAACAAGAGCTTCTTCCGTTTTCAGCGCAACGACGACCAAATTTCGCTTTGCTTCAAAAGCAGCTGCTTTTGTCTTCAAAATTCGATGAGGTACTTAATGATGTTGTTGATACTTGAAAATTAATTATTGTGTGTGTGTTATTAATAGTGTATTTTTACTAAAAATTTTAGGTCTCTATTAAAGGAATTTCTATATTATTCTCAAGTATAATTTATTAATTATCAAACCAAGTTGTTTGTTTTTCAAAAATAATAGTTTTATTAACACAAATATCAATAAACATGTCAAATATTTTTATAAAGTCATGAGATCTATAGTATCCTTTTCTGCAAGTTTATTTATTAAAAGGAAAGGGGGTAATTAATGTATTAGAAACTAATTAATATCCGAGATACAAAGGTTAACATATTTTTAACTATTAACATATTTTTATACTTATACAATGATAATTACATGACAATGCGAATAATGGCGAATCTTAATAGCATATGCTTAATATAGGATCTACAATGAACAATTTAACCGCCGTAAGCCCATAAATGATCCATCGTGTCAGTCTAAAAACTACACACTAACCATAAATGTTGATTATCAAATATCTCATATTATAAAGGTTCGAGGTCTTACGAAGGGTGAATTTGTTAAAAGGTTGATAATATTTTTTATACAATTAGTTCTTAAAGTGATGGTTAAACCCCCATGTGATAGACAAATACGGGGAACCACTTTTTTCATTCAATTTTCAATTTTGATATAATATCTCTCTGGAAAGTTATTGTTTTTGATTGTGATAACAATGGTCCAGATAAATGCTTACTCAATATTGAAAATTAAATAAAAAAAGTGGTTCCTCATAATTATCAGTGACGTGTGGGTTTAGCATCACCTTTATACAATAAGTGTAGCCCTTTCAATTTTGTAGATGAAAATGCAGAGAGACATATCTGTGCCTTCCCGGCATAAAGGAATATGTCACTATTTTTAAATTGAGTTCTAAGCGATTTTGGTATCCTTACATAGTATCTTTTTCAATGAAAATACAAAGTATAGTGATATAATATATCAAATGAATATTATAGGAATACTATACCTTCTTAAATAAAATTGAATAACCAGCAAAAAAGATTATTTGGTTTTCACTTATATTATAAATAAGAAACTTCATAAATAAATTTATAAAAAAGAAAAATACTTAACAACTAATGAACTGGAAATTCTATGCGAACAATTAATAAACCTTTATAAATGTATAATTCAATTTATAATCCTTTCATAATTCACTTTTACATTTTTCTTATCTCAATCAAATCGGATTAAAAACTGTTTTGAGCAAACTGAATAATAATGTAATAGAAAAAAAGCGAAGGAATTCTTGTTACGAAAACTATACGACGCATATAATCAACTCTGAAAACATAAACTTTCATACGTTTTAAAATGTTTCCCACTCGAATTACCAACTCTAAAATCGTCGTCGAAAAATTTAATCAGATTTCTGGATAATTGCTCGGCTCGCACGAATCGCGGCGCGCGCGCGCGCGCGCTCGGCATAAACATTTTAATCACCCGCGCTAAATCAACAATATAAAACGCCGTGCTCGCGGATCGAGCGTGTAAAAACGCGAGCTAACGATTCTTTTACTGCCACTCAAGTGCTGCTGCTGCCGCTGGCTCGCACGCCAAGCCGAGCTAAATAAATTCCAACTTTCTACACGTTCCGCGCACAGTCATAACGCCGCGGTGAAGCGTTACAGCACCCCGAGAAGCACTTCGTTTCAATTTCAAAACGCATAATGGCCAATCCGCGCTGCGCGCACCCAACGGAGATATGTGTGTGCGTGAAAACGCGCGCGGACGCATGCAATGACGCAATGAGCGCGTGTCGCGCTGGCCGCACGCGGGTCGTAAAGCGCGCACCTTTGTGTTATTCGGAGGCTGGGAGCGTGCGGCCTTCTCAATTATGCCTGATGGGCTCCACAGCGAGACGAATCTCCTTCTATGCTCTATGAGTGACAATGTCTTGGCAAGAGGGCTTTGGAAGGAATGTAGAACATTGTTTGTCTTGATAGAGAACCTTATTTTCTTTTTTTTAGAGAGGATGCCGTTGGCACAGGAATTTTAATTTCAGTATCTATAAACTTTGTTGTAGATTAAAATTCTTCATGGCGCAACCTTTCTAACCTATCTTCTGAGCTAATACTTCCTTATTTTCTAATTGCACTGTATTTTGTAAACGGAGTTATTAGAATATTAATCTACTACCAGAATCCAATCTCGGGTCAGGAACTACGTATGGTAATAAAAACAAATGAAATTAGGCGGATGGTCAAGGAGTTTTCACAATACGTGGAGATTTAATTATTTACTTACAAGAAGAGTGTCCCACCTGTAGGAAACGATTTTGGATGAGGCTTTGGGAGATACTGTATAGTACCTAAAAATGAAGCTCTGCAGTCGTAGTTTGTTCCAATGGTCCGTGCTTCTTGAGATACAAGCTATTTTACTCCGAATGTGTGTTATTTTAATGAAAAATGGTACCTTGGCTTCATATTACTACTATGTCAATTTTGATGCTGGCGAAAAATTTTACAGAAGAGAATTAAAGTAGACGAAAAGAGATTCATTTTAAGTTTAGTTACGTACAAAAATATGAATCGAGTCGAAAGTTATTCACAATTGAAAATGGTGACTGAATATGCATGAAAACTCAACGAATTTATAAAAGATAAATTTCCTCGAATATTCATGTATTTTCAGTCACCTTGCTTAACTGTTAATAACTTTAGACAAGATTGATATTTTCATGCGAAACAAAGCTTAAATTAAAGATTTTTTCGTCTACTTTTATTTACCTTTCGAACAATTTTCCAGCACCAAGTAGAGGTACAATTTTTCATTAAGTTAACCCATAGTTGGAGTAAAATACCTCGTATCTCGAGAATAAGGACCTCGAGTCAGTCGAGTCTGAAATATATTTTGAGATTTTTCGGCTTTGACCTTACAAGGGCTAAGCAACTTTAAAGGTTCAAAAGGTTACATTTTTAGAGAGCTCAATCTATAAATTAATGACCATTGTTCTTTAAAAAAAAAACTTACGAAAATGTTACGTTTGATCAAATTTCACTACATAAAAATAGGCAAGTTTATACATGGATGTCCCCTTACAAAGAATAGCAGATTTCAGATTTCTTACAAGCAGCTTTTTTTCAGGATCCTCTTATAGCAACTAACACTTTTTAGATTCTCTGATAATGATAGTTTTTAGTCGAAGAATCTAAAGATTGCTAGTTTTCGTAGGAAGCACCTAAAAAAACTAGTATTTTTTTTAAAATCTGATATTTGTTAGCCTCGTAAGGAGTATTTCTTTCTTTTAAGTTTGAAATATTTATAATAATAGCAATAACATTTGTAGTTTATTACTTCCGCAAAATACCTCCATGTTACTATCTATTTTACTTCTCTTTTTAAATCCTATTTTTACTAAATTTATTTGACTACTATAAACATTAATATCCAATTTTAAAATTTTTTGACAGTTTATTATTTCAATAAACCCACTAGTGGCTCTTTTATTAGACTTATAAACAATTTAAAATAAATCATAGTACATTGTGCAGCAAGGGGAGAAAATGGGTTATTTCTAGTAAGGGTGAGGTGTGCAACACGAGTCGTAGTCGAGGGCGCCGAATACGTCTGAGACAGAAACTAGTGCTGAAAACACCTCACCCGATTTTGAAATAGCTTTTCTTCCCGTATTATACATCGAATTTTTGTTAACAAAGACATGATATGGCCTTATTATGTATGTGTATCGTGTGGAAAATTGTGAATTTTGAGTCGTGTACTAGCTCAATTAGAAATGGATATTTGTCATCTATTTTTCAAATCTCACTTCTTTTCGGGTGTGAAATGGATATTTCTCACCTGTTTTTCATTTCTGACCTCTTTTCAAGGGAGAAATGGATATTTCTCAACACTTTGAAGAAATATGCTAGAATGGAGGATGCCCATGGATTTATATCTGATCTGATAAAGAAAAACCTATAAAATCAATAACATAGCTCATCAAAATGTGAATTAAAAAAACTTAGTCCTTAGTCCTTAAGTGAGGGAAAGTTCAGAAAATCGTGATAAAAACTGATAAAATTAAGTAGAAATTCCCGAGTGTGGTTAGACTTTATACATTGCTTTAAATTGCATTAATCCATAGATATTATTTTTTATAGCTTTCCCCGCACTAAGAGCAGGTAAATTTATTTCTAAATTTATTTCTAAACGACATTTAAACAATGGTATTAGTTTCATACGTTCCCTCTAGGGGGCTGCCATGGACATCCTTCTTTGGCAAAAGGCTTACTTCATGCCTGTGTCGAGAAAAAACATTAAATGTATTATTCATCTACGTGAGTACTCACAACATTGGTTACTTGAAAATGGCCCAAAGGTTGTGACGAGGTCATTTATCATTTCTAGCAAACTTTCTGTGCATTCGCGCTTCGTTACGTTCGACCGTCTAACGGTTAGATTTCCTCGCAAATTTGAAGCCATATACATACGCACATCGTTTGCACACACGGACATAGCTTGATTGTAATCGTGACCCAACTTATAATGCTCATAGTTGAAAATTTTCTCGCGGTTTATTCCGTCGGTCGGTGTGAGGCTAATGTGATTTACGACTTCATCGAGTGATTTAACGCTCCTATGGTCGTTCATGTTTTTGTGCACTTTTATACTTACGTACTGGCCATACACTATAAAAATTATTACGCGCACGAGAGCGCTTTTGATGAGCCTCGGTCAAATTCCACGGCTCCTTTTCCCTAGGTTATGATGTTCCCGTGACAAGGAAAATCACGTACTTGAACGCGTTATAGCTTGTTTGACAGCTTTTAGTGAATAAATCTCTTTTATTGGATGTATATTGCTAATTACGGAGAAAATGTAGTGGTAAGCCGGTGAGAAGAGTTCGCGACTAGATTAAAACACTTGCTGAGTGCCTTTCGCTTCAACTTTTTAAGAAGCTTAATTACATAAACAATAAAAATGTTCAATCCTTGTAAAATTTTTAAATTCTATTTCAAATTCTGAATGGAAGCACGAGAAACATTTATTTTCTAAATTATTAAAATACACCGACATGTAATAGCTAATGTTCTATACTTTATATTTGACAGGTTCATTAATCTAAGACTAAGTTAACACTAATGGCAAATTTCAAATGATTTTTTTAATGATCCCATTGCTTTAAAAAGGAAAGTCGATTTGATCTGTATGCAGTGAAAGGTCTAGTAATATTATTTCCTGATATAAAGTATTACTCTAATAGCAAAATGTACAATAAAATCTAAATATTTTTTCAAACGAAATTTTAATTTAAGTTATTAAAAATGACGACTCTTAAACCAAAGCATTATGTCCAGTACTGTTAGGTAAATTCAACACAAACGAAACACCATACGAAATGAGAAAAATATACCGATTTGGAAGCCAGTCGGGATAAAAGTCAATAAAACGAACAATTTATTACAAATTACAAACAGTAATGACAACTTGTTTGTTCTCTTGTTAAAGGTCATAAAAGAAGGAATCCAGCAGCTTTCGACGCTGCTCGTTCTTTTTCTCTCTCAAAGCGAAGATAGAATTTTTTACGACTACACAATATTTCCTTAATAAGCGGCCAAATGAATCGAAATAAAATTCCCGGCGCGGGCTTCCACAATCGCTTGGTAGCGATCGCTTTTCGAGATGCCCGTGTGCGTTGTGTGTTGTCCGCCGCAGAAGAAGTACAGTTACGGTAATTAAGTTCGGATCCACCAGAGATATTTTACGTGTCTTTGTCGGAATTTCACAGAAGATTCTCTCTTTCTCCCTCGCTTGTTGTCGGTCTCTCTTTAAGTGGAAGAAGCAAAGTATCAGGTGATAAATCTATTCGAATGATCTGTTCACCTGGGTCGCGGCAGTTCGAGCCATCAATATCGACGACATATTAAAAGCGAATACTAAGTGTCTGTATATACTAAAGCTTTGTTTCGGGCTAGAGCTATAGGCAATGTATTTAGTGAAGAGAACGAATTTCTATGCTACTGATGCACTCAATTATTCTTAACTATATGATATACCTATATGAACTAATAGAAAAACTTACAATAAACTCACTGACGTTAATTTAATATTAATAAAACATAAAATGTAATCACACTAATTGAGTTTTTATACTGAAGAAAAGAGCACAGGTCGTATTATAATTTATATTTTGAAGAATCTAAGAGCATGTCCCATTTTTTAACTTCGTTACCCCTGAATTATGTCGTACATTATTTGGACCATTTATAAAGGCAAACGTTTGTGCAAAGTTATGGCAATAGTACGCACATGTATTACGCGCATATAGTAAGGTTGACAGTGTCCAACATAGAAGAACAAATAAATCACTTTTAATTTGTAAATCATTGTGTTTTTAATTCTGTACTTTTTCCGTTGAATGTAACAAAATACTCGAGACCAAATTCATATACAGCATAATCATTAAGTACAAGATCGTTATAAAAAAGAACGTCTGTGTTGACTAAATCCTTTAGTCTATTTACACGCTCAAAAATTTCTCAAGTACTTATACGTACCTAAACGCTGTTAAATTTCATTCACGACTATACGCACAATTCAATTCAATGCGCATCCTTTAAATTACATATATTATCGAATGGCCGTATAAATAACCCTTCACGACGCCCCTTACCGCTAAAATCCATCCTATAACATACGCTTTTGTACAATCGTATCGCGGTTATACATCACGCGTGCAGTGCACTTGACTCGTGCGCGCCGAACCGGGCACGTCACTCGCTTTCCTGGTATATATATACCTATACCTTCGACCGAGAAAAAGACAGAGAGAAAGAGAAGATGCCGCGGAGAGCGGAAGGCCGCGTAGAGGTCGCGCGATTAAGAAGTAAATGGACGGGACGCGTATCAATCATTCGCGCAGCACGCGTCCGATTATGTACACTGCACACATGCTATCCGCGCTCGAGAGCTCGCGCAGTAAGACTCATCCCGGGAAGGAGGAATGAAACCGCGCGCGAGTGTATTAGGCATTAGACAGCTGCGGTGGTGGCGGTGCTGGATGGTGGTGATGGTGGTGGTCGTCTGTCTATACTCTCCATCGCTCTTCGTATTAACTTCTTTTTCCGTGGCGTGCTGCTTCCTCATGGAACCTGCGGTCCCGCGGTGGAGGTATTACGCGTCGTGTGCGTATAGCGCTCATTTTTTGTGTGCACGTTAATGCAGCGAGACAGATTTTCAAAATTAGCTTTTTAAGGAGATCAAACGGCAAGCAACGCTTGCTATGCAAACTTACATTTACAATATATGACAGCTTTTTCTAATAGCTATTGTTAGAAAATTTCAAAGAATATATATTAAGATACGATTTGCGATTTAGTTTGAATTGGAAATAAAAGAAAAATAGAGAGTTTAAAAGGCCAATACAAAAATATTCAATTAAGGTATAATATATACTTAATAATTATACTAGATTTTTAATTTATTTATTAGAAGACAATAAAACGTTGTGACAGAAATAAATATACTAGACTTGTCACACTAATTTTTAATGATTCGTTTATTAAAATAGTTCAGTTTATATGTCCTATTCCTCTCGCAAACTATATATATATATGCGCATCTTTTAAATTTTATGACACAATTATAACTGCGAATTTCATTAAAAAGGAAAGTATCACGAGCAATTCTCACCTGCAATTATCACTTTTTTAACAAACAGCCATTACATTTTGTTTCATTATTAACGACACGACCGCACTTCAATTAATAAAGCAATAACGATTAATATACATACACGAGACCGGGGAAAACATCGTCGTTAACTTACTTCTCCCTAAGTTACTAAGCCTCAACCGCGAAGGCCGCTATACCACTTATAAGTAGTAACGGTCATCGAAGGCAGGTGTTGACATTAAATCACACTTCAATTAAGCCCACAACGCATCCAAAGTGCCTGATTCATATTTTACGTCGAATAATTACCGTCTTCTCCTGCAGTCCGCCGAAAGAAAAAGCAGCCTCGCTAAAAGCGCCGATCCACGGTGCACGCGCAGCAGCATCGCTCTTTCGCGCGCGCGAAAAAGTCGCGTACACGCTCGTATACATTCGTCGAGTCGAAAGATCGCGAATCGAATCGGCCGCTTCGTCGTGTTGGACACATTCTCAGAGGCACTGCAGTACCAGTGTGCATATATACATGCACTCGTCTGAGTGATGTAGTGACCGCCCGTGCATTTCCGCGACAGCCGCGGACTCGCGACGGCGCTCGATATGCCTCGTCGGTCGATAAACATCGCGAGGCATTGGTAGCGGTGTGGCTTATGAAGTCGTGCGTGTACGGCCGCGTATAAAGTACCGAGACGCTGCCGCGGGCTCGCCTATGTCGGATTATACGGCTGCCGTGCAGCGGCATGATCCTGCCTATCGAACGAGGACGCTGCGAGGTACTTGTCGTCGAGTCTCGATACGAGTGGTATATTACGGGAGATGCGTTTACATTCTTCGAAATCGAGCCTATACGCTGTACGACGATATACGGATGAGTTGTATAGCTACCTGGCTACCTGGCTGCATGGTGCGCAGCCTATGGAGGATTGACGACGCGAGCGTCACGCTGAATGAAACCGCTATGCGCGCACCGCGGATGTTATACCACTGCGCCCGATCGCGGCTCTGTCGCAAGGTCGTTCCGTCTGATTTGATTTCACGCTGGACCGTTAAGCGCGTGTATCGTATGTATCTTTGTAAGGTGTCGGCCGTATAGCTGTGTACTGGACTTAGTGCTGGAATTGGAGCATCTTATTTGAATCGTGAGAATCATTTTGGTTTAATGGTTATTATAGTGATAATTATAGTGCATTGGAAAGAAAATAAATGATTCTTTTCTGGACAATAAATCTATGAATCATATGTGGTATCATACAGAAAAAGTACGTTTAATAAAAACGTGGTTGAATTGACTGAATAACGTTCTTTGTATATGTTAGATTTATTTTGGTTAGAATAGTATCTAGTTTAACATAATTCTTTTTGAAACAGAAATACGTAGTGAATCAAAAATATTATTCTACTTTTTCGTATGATAGCTGATATCAATTACAATATTCGGTAAATAAATCATGAAAATTTTGACTTTTTGGTAGATTTTTATCGGAAACAGAGATAGATGCGACCTGTAAAAGAATCATCTGTTTGTATTCGCGGCGCAAATTAATTTTAAATTCTATTAACGTACGTTATTGATTATTAATAAATTATAGCAAATATGTAGGTTCAAAATGTACTGTTATATACGTGATTATGCATATATTATATAAAGGAAACTGGGCTAATGTCTGCCACCGGTTAATACCAATTACTTTGTTGAATGCCATTAAAACTTTAAGGCAAGGTGTAATCAGTAGATAGTGCATTGAATGCAGCTTACCATCATCATTATCATACATTAATTATTAATAAATAAATAAATAAATACAAAGTATAATTAGTCAGAAACTATGTATACTTATGAATACATTAAAAACTTTCAAATATTGATTATATAAAATTATTTATATTTCACTATGAAAAAATGTTCTGTTATCCGGAAACGCACCTATAAAAGCATAATAATTAAATGAATACTCGAAACTAAAAATAATTCTTAGAAAAATCGTTATCCAGATTCCATCCAATACTTTAAAATACTATACTACCTTAAACATAATTTGTAGTAACATTGTAACTAAATTTGCATGAAGTAGAAAAAAGTTGTCATAAATATTCCTCAAACATTGTGACTAAACTTCTGAGATAGAGAAACACGATATCATGGATGCAACAAAGTATCGGACTTCCTCTGTTCCCTTCTTTTCTCTGCCATTCTAATTTGCAATTCAGAAATACGGTTGAGAAAAAAAAACAAAAAAACAGTAAAAACTTGACAAACACAGTGTGGTGGTAGTGTGCGTGATCGTCGTCACCGCGCGAGTGTTGTGATCGTTGTCGATTTTTGAAACGGTTCACCGTGTTCCTGTATCGCGCGGATGAACCAGGCGCGCGTGTTCCCAATATGGTAATGCAAATGGCCGAGAGGCATCCTCCGCAGCCTGATTGAGCATATCTCAATGTACATACGTCACATTCTTCGTGCAGCCGCGTGGCTGCGTTGCTGCAGAATATAATGCAGCACGACCCAAAAACTCTGCACGCACTCTCGACTGCATACATAAATAAAGAATCGGGTGTTACAAAGATAACATTTTTTAATTTTTCGATATTATTATTACACGCCCTACTAGTATACAATAAAAAATTTCTCTAAAATTTAAGAAATTATTATTAAGAATATAACTATTTATCACTTTTATAACTATATAATTAAGAATGCAATATTGTTTCAAAATCAATAAAGAAGATCATTATCTTAATTTCGACACCAAAACTCGATAACATCTCCGAGTTCTCTCGGTACACACCGCGCAACTGACAATTAACAGTCAAATTCACCTATATAAATGCAAAAAAGCCACAATAAAATTAGTATCCAAGGGCCATACCAATAACACACACGCATTAATCGATTGTACCAAGTGCAAGCCGAACAAAGCTACGATCATAATCCCTTTCCTGCACTTGGCGTACAGTCTGTTTCTTTCTCTCTGTCAGGCTCTCATTGGCGCTCATATAAACACAGAGAGGAAGTAGTCGCAAGCAGGGCGCAGCGCGAAAGAGAAGAACGGCTCTACATAATGAAAGTAAGCCGCTGCGGGCGAATATAGCCGGCCCTCCGCGATCTCTCCTTTATATCCAGTCCGCAGTGGCGGCGGTGGCGACGACCAGGTAGCGATGCAAGAAATTGCGGCTCGTCGCTACCATTCCTGTCGCTCCCTCCGTGCAGCGGCAGCGGCGGCGGCTGCAGTGCGCCGCAGAGAAGAAGGACGACGAGGCAAGGAAAGCGAGCCGCCCGTGCTACCGCATCCCCGACAACTTGATTAATAGCCTTAATTAAGACATTTTAATTGCTTTTTATTTTTATTTACGAAGCGCGCAGAGCGAGCCAGCCAACGGACCCATAATGGGCCGACGTCCGCGAGGTAGCGCGCGCGCGCGCGACAGTATAGATATTCAACCATCGGGGAGTACGGAGAGGAGGAGAGAATGAGAGCGCGCGCGGTGTAGAGAAGGCGCCTCGGGAAGCACACTTGAGAACACGTCATATACACCGCGCGGCTTTGTACGCGACGTTTGCCGTGTGCAAGTCCAGCGCGTCGCACGAAGCACCTGCACACGCGCAAACGCGCGCTCTTTCTAAATACCTGGCTCGCCGCATTTTTTGTGTATGCATGCGCGACGCGTGTGCTCGTTCATGCGTATGGGTAGTGTACATATATAGGGGAGCGTTTTATGGGCCTGTTTTTGCGAACGGAGGTGGTCGTCGTAGTCGTTGTGTACGGCGAGAGGCGATTTGATTGTTATTTCTTTATTCATTGCGCCGCGAGGCTGTAAATGTGCATGGGGAAAAAGTCGCGCGAATGCTCTGCTGATGCAGCAGCGGCAGCTTCGTCGGTCCATTTAGAATCTGAGGTATGAATTAGCGAATATTTTATGGAGACTCGTAAAGTTTCATGCTGCGGGCTCGAGATCGCCGCGCTCGCTGTATTATTAGAACTTTATTGGTCGCTGTAAATTACTGGCGATTTTTTTACTGAAATCGCGCTTGATAATGAATTTGCAATAGCGGTTGATTATTACTGCAATGAATTTAGAAAAACTGTTGAATGGAATTTTTTTCATTTCACTTGGATATAGTCATTTGTAACTGTCCAATCTGTGACGGGTAGTGGTATAGTAGTCATATTACTTTACTTATTTAGTCTTAAGTTGATTATCAGGAAAAATATATGATACTTATATTACTTATTGCCACACCCATCTGTTCTATTATAAATAAACATTTTAAAAATTATGATTATAATTTTAAATCTAAAGACTCTATGTAGTTCACTAAATAAATTAATATTTTTGATGGAATTTCATTGGCTTTGTGAAGCACTAGATATAATTCTACCTTAATTTTATATATAATACATTAAAGATTTCTCAATATGGGCAATAACTTTAATTTGGCTGTTCATCCCTCTGATGCTGAATGATTTTATTAGTTATAGAAACAATTCGCAAAGTTGATAAAATTCCATAAAAAATAATATACTTTTTATTTTTTCAAACTACACAATTAGGGGAGAGTAGTACACGTTGAACCAGCGTAGATGATGGAAAATATGATTTATTTTTATTTTGTAAAAGTTGAGATGTAAAAATCATTGAGTTTTAGTAATGATATTGCAAACAGCATTTCATGCCTGGATTTTGGAAATCTAAACTTAATAATAACACGCAAGAATGCATAAAATTGTGTTTTTCTAGTTTGCTTCAAAATATCTGCCAATCTTGAGCACTCGATTAATTTGTCAATACGTATTTAATGAATGTTTTACTTAATATAAAATAATCCTTATGAACGTTCTTCAATATTGTATATTAAGTAACGTATTGCTTAACATTTATAAATTATTATAAGGCGATAAAACCTCAGTTAACAGTTGTTATACATACAAAGTATACACAATGAATAATGTTAAAACAGCGCGAGTTAGATTCGTACCACTAAAAATTTTTAAAAATTATTTTGAGTACTTAAAAGTAACTAGATTTTAAGCTCTTAGATTTTCATGTACTTCTGTGTACTATTTCTTATTGATATTTTTCAACGTTAGAGAGATAAATACGCCCTTTTCGATTCAATCTCTTTTTTTTCGACAAATTTTCAATAATTTTTCCAGGAAATCAATTTTAATCAGTACCTTAAGTCATTTTCTTAAAATTCAATACATAAACCCTATTATAAAAGTATTATTTATAGTAGATTGAAACAATGATTCATTATGTAGACGATAAGTGCAAAAACATCAGAGTATACCATTTCTTATTAACGTTAATTGTTCTAATTCATTAAGTCTTTTACAGCTTCTATGAATTATATCATGTTCTAAAGGTAATTATCTATCTGTCTATACTTTATTTATAAGGATTTTACATAAAATACCGAATTGAAGACCTTATAAATGTTACTATATCCTACGTGTAAGTAGATAATACATGAAAGGGTAAAAAACATCGAATAAAAAGAGCATTCGCGAATATTTACACGCTCGTAGAAGCGTTAACCTTTCGTCTGTCCATGTAAAGCTGCGACGACAAAATAACTATTGACCCAGTAAAGTTAAGCCGGCGGGGCGCACGTATATAAAAGCGAGTGGAGCAAAAGAGCAAGAGATTCAGTACACAGCCAACTACACACAGCCCCTTCGCCGCCGCGGTACGTGTTCGGCCGTAAGAAGAAAGAAACAAGAGAGAGAGAGAGAGAAAGAGAGGAGCGCGAAGGTCCATTGTTCGCGCCGAGGCGTCAGACAATACGGGCAATCAGCCGTATGAAGGAATCACGTGATTGTTTCGGGCCGGGGTTGTTAGTCGCGGACACCGTGCAGTCGCGGCGAGAGAGCCGCGAGAGGGAGAGATCGTTTCTCTCGCACTCTTGTGGGCGCTCCCCCGCGCCGCCGCGTATATTATACGGCCGAGACGTTGCTGGAGACCAACGAGCCCCTTGTATCATTGTATCTTGTAGGCCGGCCTCTCGGCTTTCGGCGCCGCGGTAATCCACGGCGAATGTACGTGTAGTTAGCACGAAGCTCGGCAGAATTACTTTTGTATTAGTCTGTTGACTGGGAAACGATTTGTTTGAAGAAATAATTGTTCCGTAGTCTTTTTTCAAATATAATTTTGAATTAAAGTACAATTTGTTTAAGTAACAAGTTTTGTATAATCTGGAGACATTTAGAAATACTTCTTTAATTCTAGATTTTTCCAAGAATACATAATTTTATTTGTTCAATCCTATATTACATGATGAATTAAACTTATGAAACTTCCATGTAAGGGCCCATATATTACGGAACATTTAAGAGGAGATGGTGGAGTCGGAGAGCAGTGATAAGTTTTTTTTATACGGGGAGAAGTATAGGTACTGATAAGTGTTATGTAATATTTTATTTGATTAATAATTAAATATAAAGTGCCAAGGCAATCGATAGCTTTTATTTATTGAATCAAATTTTTTTACTCCCGACTACGTTCCTGTAGCAGGCTATGTAGGTATCTTAAGCGTATTTAATTGTTCTTGATTAACTCTAGCTCTAATTGTCAGTAATTTAGCTAGAATCTTCGCTGCAGTAATAAGTCGCGAGTGAGGGATTTCATGGGCGACCTTCGAAGTGAATGGTCGACTTTCCGTTCCTTTTTTCACTTCTACTTTCTTCTGTATTTCTTATCATCCAACGCTTGTTTACACCTTTTTAGAGGTATAAACACAATGTATCTTAAGGACAAAACGAACTAAATTTTAAATAAATACATTAAGTATATATTTCACGTTACTTTGCGTTTTTGCTTTTTCAATGTTACAGACAGAAATCGAAATAATTAGAATAATAGATACAACTTATAAAAGATAATACGAAATGGGCAAAATTATCCATATAAACATCAATAGTGGACAATAGAGCGCGCACTATTAAGGAATTTGATAACGAAAACACCAGAGTACAAGGGAAACAATTGTGACATCAGTGCGAGTCTACCGCTTAAGGACTCGATAGTGGTAACTGTAGATTTCCCTTCTTTATTTATATATATATATACCCATGTCTATGGCTGGGTCTGCCTATAATGTCTTACTGACGAGTTACTTTAGTGAAGTTAAATTCTACCCTCGATATTAAAAATAAGAACTATTCAGTTGATCTGTAACACTCAAGAAGAGAGCATTGTACCAAAAAGAAAATTTTTTTGTCATATTTTAACGTAAAAACATACTATATGACGAATAAGCTACTCTCAAAAAATGTCCGCTATGTGGATGTGTGTATAAAGTACTCATAGCTGTATAAAGTACTCATAGAATCCTTTAATTTGAGACCAGAAAAGATTCGAATTATACCATTTTTCATTTGTTATACCGTGTATTTAGTAATTTTTTGTTAGCCTCTGTAACTCATAAATTAAATGATGAAATTCTGCAATTTTCAAGTCGCAAGATTCATTGACTGAACATAAAAAAAACAGTGTTAAAAAAATTCATTTTGTTGGACAATGACATATTAAGAGGAAATCGGACCCGATTACAGATTTCTTGATTGTATTTTACATTATTCTAATTTAATTGTTCATAAAAGTTAACAACTTTAGTTGCCCGGTGTTCTCAATCTACTAAGGATCACCGAACAACTGATATAATTGAAAAAAAAATTAAAAATTAAATGAGAATACTGAAAAATACGAAATTGTCGGTAACTACGTAACTGCATGTAAGCTCTGACCTCTCCTTAAAAGTATTTTTATATTTTTCTTTCAAAGCCACTGTGATAATTTATTAAGTATATAGATATACAGTCGAGTCGCGGGGACTGAGAATCCGAGGACTGAAATTACGTGGGAACTGCAATGCTCTTATACACAGGAATACTTCGGGGACTGAAACGCTCCTATACTACACATTGCAGTCCTCGAGAATTTTGGTCCCGAGCCTTTTCAGTCCCCGCGACTCGACTGTATACGTCTACTAGCATTATTTTGATAATATCGTTTTACATTTTTTTCAGGTTAAACAACATTATATGACTTGAGGAACGAAATGGTACTTTCCGAAAAATTATGTTTTGTACATGCCGCTCCGTGTTCGAATATTCCGCGGTAAAACCTGACCAAACTTTGCTTATATGTTTGTTGTCCACGTCTAGGAGGGCCTTTAAAATTTCAGCGAAAATAGTCGACTCATTTTAATTTTATCGCCAATCTTCAACATTTTTAAATTTCAAACTTTCAAAATTTAAGTTTTTTGAAAATGTTTTGATGAAGAAATGTCTTCCTCTTGTGTCTTCCCTGTCAATATATTGCTTTTATGTTTTAAAATAATGTTATAAATCAAGTTGTTCCATGTTTCCTCAATTAATATATGTCAATAAAGGTAGATATTTTATAGCTTAATGTCCGTTTCGGGAAGAAAAATTAAAAAGATCTCTTTGAGAAAGCAGAGTGCCAAATCAGTTGGCAGCGTTTTTTCTTTTGTGTCTGTACATTTTATTTAATGGTAATAAGAATAAAGAATTATTTTACGGCTAAAACCACAATCGTTCATTCTTTGATATTTCTTCATTTTCTTCGAAGAAGAAAATTATATAACATTAGGGAGCGGGGTCATAGAGACGGTTACGATGTTATGACAGGGGGGAGATGGGGGTTGAAAATTGGCAAAATCTGCATCTGGATGAAGTTTAAATTGATGTTACATTCATTTTTTATTATTACGTAACTATTTAGGAAATTGTTCAAAAGAAGCGTTCCGATACATACAAAGTTGCCCTGAGCCCTTGTTTCAGTGAAAAATGCACTTAAATAGATATATATTTTTCCTGGGTTTTCCCAGCATTGTAGCCAGAGAAATTTTATGAGATTGCAAAGAATACGTAAAAATACATATCCGTAATTTTTTTCTGCTGGATATATGACTGGGGAAGTATTAAAAAGTTATAAAAGCATAACCCGAAAATCAATTTTATTTTTTTGTAACTCTCCTCAGTGTTGTAGCTGATTTATTTATTGACGAACACAAACATTGTATAGAATTACATATCTATAATTGCTTTTAAGTAAATTTATTACCGGGAACATGGTTTTACACTAATAATTTACATCAGAAGGTAGGTTATGGTAGAATGTAATAATTTTTTCACTGCGTATTGGTTATTCTGAAATAATATAAATTAAATATAAAATTAATATTAAATTATAATATCATTGATCCAGCAAAAAGGCGTTTGAAATAGCATAAAATTACTTAATTTTTCCGACCTGTAAGTTTGGATAAGATTATTCCCTTCTTTTGTTATAGGGACCGTATACAAATTACGTATGGGTCGCAAGGGGAGGGGGGAGGAGTGGTGTACGAATACCTTACGAATACTTATATGCAGGGGGGGAGGGCTAAAAAAATTCTTACACGTGATTATTTATTTCGATATCCTTTTCTAAATAATGTTTTTGAAATATCGAAAAAGGAGATGAAAATGATTTAGAATGGATTGAATCAGAATATGTTAAAGTTGATGCAGACTCTAAAAACTTTTGTAATGAAAAGAAACACGATGAAATCTTATCATAAAAAGTATTATTATTATTTCTCCATTTATTATATTATAATATCATATTAAAAATTCTACGGTAGCATAACCCACGTGCATTTTCTAAATTTATAAAAATCTTGTTACATTTTATATTATTACAAAAACAGAATTTTCCTAAATAATTTTCTTTGGCATTTTTCATGTTATATAATATGTTATTCTCTACAATTTTTCTATTTATCAGCACTCTTAAAAAATTAACAAAATAGTCATATATTAGCAGCTGACATAATGTTAAGATAACTTTGAAGTAAAAACCTAAGGTTAAAATTTAAACGTTAAGCATTATAATTAAATTTATACCAAATTTTGAAATAAAAATAGATTATTAAAAATGTTTCAATGTACTTACTTCTCTATGACTTAGTTATTAATGGATTATCAATTTATTTATTAATAATGAAACATGTATGTACCCACCCCCCTTTAAACAAGAAAATCTTACGTAAAAGAGGGAGGTAGGGGTCATCAAAAACTTACGGATCCTTATGCGGAAGTAGGGGGGAGTTAAATGTACGGAAAATAGCCCGTAAGGTGATGCTAAAGCCACCTGTCAACGACAAATACGAGGAACCACTTTTCTCATTTTAGTTTCAGTTTTGAGTAAATATCTTTATGAACTTTCAGGAAGATCGATAAAGTCTTTTCATATATATTACCATATATACCTAGGGACAAAGTCAAGAAGAAAATTATATTTTTCTTCTCATCATCTTTATGAAACGTTATTGTCCCAATAAACAACCACAACTTTCCAGAGAAAAATTTTCTCAAAATTGAAAATTGAATCAAAATAGTTGTTATCTATTTTTGACGGCGACAGGGGGGTTTAGCATTACATTAAGTAATTTGTACACCTCATATACGAAATAGTACGAGTACATTGCGACACGGGTGCGGAAGTTGATTATTTGCTTCATGCGACGTTTATCGCTCGAGCGAAGCGAAAGTGAAATGTCACATGAGATAAATAATCCACTTACGCACTAGGTTCGAACCGAATTTTATACCACGAGCGCCTAAAAATCATATCAAAGTTGTGATTTTGAGGTTAGAGGTATAAACGTCATTTTTTGTTTAAATGGTTATATCTCGGAGACATATGACGGAAATTTTTTGAAAAAAGTTAAGATCAGTAAAAATATTGTAATGGTATCCTCTAAGAGAGGAGGAAAGGGGGAGAGAGCGAACATCTAACGATGAAAGAGAGGAAAAGGAGAGTGAATAAGAAGACACAATTTTCTAAGAAACGCCAACATTAAATTTCGCCGTTCCGAATGTTGTTACACTTACTGGTGTACATTCTCAGAAAATGTTCAAAGGCTGAAATGACGCCAGCATTCGGGATTTGACGAGGGAGTTAAGGTCGAAGGATCACTCGCTATCGCTCAGCCTAGGGCTGAGCATCTCCTTTCCATTCGCTCTCTGTGCCCGAATTATTCTCGGGCAATCTGGCATTTTTATTTTGTATCTACAAGTCATCTGCGGTGCCATACAAGTCATATGTATGGGCCAATCAATAAGGAGCATAATCTCGCCACTCGCATCTGCGCTCGAGCTCATCTGGAGACGTCCAGAAAACTCAAGTTGCGGCCTTTATAGAAGCAACGTCGTCAAGGGCCTACAACATCCACTTTTCGTCGCTCCAACGCAACGCTGTGGGCCAGCCACGGCATAGACCGCAACCTACATCGCGTCCAAGAACGAAGAGGAAAGCACCGGTATGTGTGTATGAATGTGTGTGCATTGCGGCGATGTGTTTTTACCACATTTAGGGTAGATTGTGTTGCGATTTTCTTTTAAAGATTGTGGATCTGCGCCGCGATACGTATATAGCGTTTAATTATTTATATTTTATTTGATTTTTATATCGCAATAAAGGAAAATTTATTATAGGCAATTTATATTTGCTCGATTCTAAATTGTGTGCATAAATATTTATTATAGCGATTAGCATATTAACCCTAAACCGCACCTCTACAATATGGAGAAGGATTTTCAGTAAACTTATTGAGTTTTGACCTTTTTCTTTTGTCGAGAAAAAAATAATTTTTAAAAAAAAATAATTTTCTTACTCCGACGATAACTGAAGTACCTAAAGCAGCAGCATTTTATCTGAAACATTGCAAAAAGGTAGCTTTTTACTATCTCATGACCTGTATGTTTTTTCAGATCATGAGATCTTTTCTGAGATATTGAAGTTACGTGTTTTTTAAATTTTTTGTTTTGAATGCTTATATCTCAAGAATGGCGTCATTTTTACCAAAGAGTCCTATTATTTTGTTTTTAAATAAAGATTCAAAATTCAAAAGAAATTTCGAGATTCATCGACCCTGGTAGAAAATTAACGAGTCGAATTATTTAAGATATCAACGATTAGCTAATCTCGTTAGCTAATCTTAACTAATATTAAGGATAAAATCAAGCTTAGGATTCGCTAAGAGATCTAAATTATACAGATAAAAAAATTGCAGTATATAATTAAAAATATTTTTTATTTATCACGTACATCAAATCAAAAGCGCATGCCCCAATTTAATTCTCAGCAAAATACAGCAATTATTTATACTAATTTATTTATATTGTTAATTTTTTAAAGCAATTGAGTAATTTATTAACTATAATTGTTAGCAAACGCAATATTTTCAAAAAATATAAATCATTTAATAACCTAAAAATGATGTAACGATCAACGGACTATAACCATTAATAGTGTCATATATCTAACTAACATAGATGTTAAGAGTACAAAAAAATATGAAACTAAAAAAAATTGCGTTAAAAACCCCTCGCGCGACTTAGAATTGAACGTTTCAAAGTAAACGTTCTTCAGACGAAACGAACAAACTTATATATATTTTGTGTAGAATTGTTGTTTGCAAAAGCGCGAAAACGTTTTACTTCACCATAACCCGGAATATTTATTTACAAAGTGGGGATAGATTTCAAAGCTGAATGTACATACATTTTAATCATTTATAATTAAACACTTATTATCAAATATTTACTCTGATAACTAAACTTAATCGATTCATTATTAAATTACTTCTGAATATATTTTTTAAATTAACGAGTTTTTAACTAGTCCGTAACGAAAAAACGTCGCCAGGTACCGGGGTTTTTAGCTAATTCCTTAAGGATATATTAACTAATCCATATAAAATTACTTAAACAATAGCTAAGAACTCCTTAACGTTTCTACCAGGGGCCTGTTTTTGTTTTATAAAGATTTTTCGACTTATCGATTTTTCAGTTTCAGATTTTTGGTGTTTTTGGGTATGTTAGAAATATTATGATCAATTTAGTATAAATGCATCAAAATGAGCATAAAATTACCTAACTTTTACAACCGCAACTTTCGGACACGCTCTTTCATTTCTTTATACAGGAAAATGTAATTTTTAGATTAAACGGTTATATTTTGGAAAGATATAGCAATTTAAAATTAATTTGTAAGAACAAAGAATCTCATATTCAAACAATTAATTTAGTTTCAGGAAGCTCAGTGCCAATGAATTGATAGGAATTGGAAGGAAATGCCAAAGAATTGACAGCAGTTTGTTTTATCTATATTATAGTCGAAAAATTAGATGTAAAAGTAAATTACTATCATAATGTAAGGTTATTTTATCATTAATTTTATTTATTAAAATCAATTTAAAAATATGGTCTTTCCAAAATATCTGACAAGTATGTAAAATACTGTGCTAAGTAAATTACGCTCGCACATAAGACACAATATAACACGTTCATCGCCATGAAGCGAGCACGTCCGCAGTCACCCTCACACACGTCCTATAACTCTCAGCTTTTACCTCTGGTCCTGCAAAAGGGACCTGAAACACTTTGGTCGAAAGGCACAGCGTAGCCTCGCATCCGAGCAACACACACACATATATACATCGCCACATCCACCCCTAAACTCTCACTCTATCGTTGCTTCCGTCTCTGAGCAGAGCTCGCGACAGTGTTGGCGCCTCGGTGCTCGCGCGTCTGTCTCTTCGATCTCTCGCCCTCGCGCCACCTCCTCCGCGCTGTACATCAGCGGTGTATAGCAGCAGCAACAGCAGCAGCACACCTCCTCCGCATCTCTCGAGTCGGACGCGCCACACGAGTCGAGCGCCATACACAGCGGTTACACGGTATATAGCGCAGCGAGCTGCCGCTCTTCAGAATGGAACAATCAGCCGAGAATCAAGCGACCACTTGTTCTATATGCGCGGGGCGGCGGTGGCGGCGGCGACAGGAGGACTTTGGACAAGCTGTGCTTGCGCGCAGACCACCGCCGCCGCCGCCGCCTCGTCGTCGTCCTCTTTCGCTCGCTGCTACACCGCTGCTGCCGGCTCTCCAAGAGAACGAACTCGTGTAACTACGATGCGCATATACACACGTACACGTGTATATACAATGCCGACGGCCCGACAATTATTGCAATTATATATCAGTCGGAACTCCCGCGGCAAGGAACGACACACACATACACGAGAGAGGGAGAGAGAGAGAGAGTGGATGGAGGGTGAGAGCTGCTCTGGATGTGCGGAGACCGAGCATTTCGCATGCAAATCTGGGGATGTACTACTGGAGGACACTGGACGACGATGAACACAACTCATATCCCCGCGTGTAAATGCGGACGCGAAGGACGTACGCGGAGGAAAAAGGCTTGTAATTTGGATTAAAATTGATTATGGTCCTTTTCCATTGTGCAGCCGGCCTTTTTCGACTGGGATCCGAGTGTCCTTGGGTGATTCGCCGATGAGAAATGTCGACGGTGGATTGTGCGTTACATGCGGGTGTGAATCCGTAATTACATACGTATTGACGAGAAACGTTTTCGCCTTTGATAAATATACATATTCAGCATTCAGTTACACATTTCATATTTTTTTATTACAGTGTATTTATATTTACGTGTTTGCGTATATCTGCATGCAAATCGGCTTGTTTGAAAAATAAATTCCTGTTCATTATTCGCTCAGTATAAATAATATATATACGATATTATAAACAAACAAAAATGTAAATTCATGAAAATTGCACATCAAATTATTTAGTTGCTTAATATTGATAAACATTACGATAGAAAAAATAACTAATTATGACAGCGAAAAGGTGTGAATTAACATTAACGACAATAGAAACAGTACAATTGATAACAGCACCTATATAATAACAAAAAACTTAATCTTAGTCATATTTGTTAGCAAAGTTTGTACTAATGATAAAAAATGACATTACATTATATCACATACATTTGTCGATCATTAAATTTCGTGACGTAGACATAGAGTCCTTATCACGAAAGTTTCAGACCAACAAAGAAGCATGACAAAATAAAGTAAAAAAAGCGCAACAACGTTAGCAAATGAAGGTTCAACTCTCTCTTGTGATGCGCGCTTGTACGGGTCGCGTATATTAAAGTGCCAAGACAAAAGACACGAATTTCTAAAGGGCGTGCGTCGCCGGAGAACATATAAAATTATACGATCGTGGGCTGGTGCACGCGCGGAGTCGCGAGCAAGACAACCTTGCGCGCGCGAGCGAGAAAGAGAGGTAGAGCTCGGAAACGAGTATAAGCAACAGAGAGAAAGAAAGAGGGAGAGAGAGAGCAGCAACACAGACACGCGAAGAGAATTCCGGGCAGCTAACGATGGATGGGGTAGAGAGCGTAGGAGCGTGTATCCGAGGACAAATGACAATGCTGGCTGCCGCTGGAGCTGATGAAGTGTCGTCTCTGTGTTTCTCTCCCGCTCGCTTCAGCGCCAACCGAACGCGAATCCCCTGCATCCTTCTTTTCTCTCTCTCTCTCTCTCTCTCTCTCTCTCTCTCTCTCTCTCTCTCGCGCGCGCATTTTCTCCTCGAAGTACACTCGCGGCGCTTGTTTTGCTCGCTCTTTTTTTGCGAGCTCTCTTTATTGTCTCCCCAGGCTTTCTTTCGTGCGATCCTCCTCGTCGTCGTTGGATTCCTCTCCTCCGCAGCTTCTCGCTCGACGGTATTTCTATTCGACCGTGTCTACTCGGGGAAGCTTGCCCGACGCCCTCGCGCCTCGGCGCTGCCGCGCTACACATCACAGATCAGCGCAAAGAGTCGCTCGCAACCCCTCGCTCACGCGCGCCAGGCTAAAGTTATTGTAGCCGTTACCGAAACCCTCGCGTGCGCGCGCGCGCGCCGCAGTTAATTGGGCAACGATTGTCGCCGGACCCTATGCTTGTTTTTCTCTTCCCTTTCCCGCACAATTCTTTTTCTCTCCATTGCTTTCTCGCTCCCGACGACGTCCCACCCCTTTTTTTGCTCGCTCGTGCACGCAGACTTTTTCTGCAGAGCGGCTTATAGACCGAGATGCGGCGGAGGTTTGATTGGGGACGTGCTGTATATATACGCTTCGCGTTGTGCTTTGATTTTTATCGAGGTAATCAGTAGCGCAGAAGACATCGTTAAAAGGGCGGGATATTTTTATTTATGGCTCTTTTCATGCGCGAGGGAGAGAGTCCTTTTTGCGCGTCAGCATTATTTATCTATAGTTGATTTCAAATTATTTATATGACGTAACATTTTTCTTTTATTCTTTTCGTAATTTGAATAATGTAAGTATTAATATAGTACTAACAAGAACCGCTCATATAGTATGTTTTGTGCTTTAAGTTAAGTTATATCGTAAGATAACAGTGTATACTTAAATGCATTGAACAAAGGAGTAATAGTTTTCTAGAATACAAAAAATATATTCAGTATTCAAATTACAATATATTTTACTCTTTTTTTTAAACCTTTCATTGTAATTTGTTTGAGTAAGCAACTGAATATACAAAACATCAAAGACAAACACTTAAATAAATATATATTATTTCACGAATCATCACGGAACAACTCAAGAATGATTGAACGTCGAATAATAATCGTTCCATCACAATAAAACTGAACGTACTAGAGCCACATGTCAACAGTCATAAAAGAACGATTACGTGAGCGAAAAAAGAAATGACAATGCAGCGAATCTCGTTGCTGATCGATCAGTGTTCAGAAGTCGTTCGCCCATTGATTCGCGGCTAATTGCATTCCCTCGGGCGTTTTCGCCTAGAAACCCAGTGACACTGACGTCGCAGGGCCCAATAAGCGCTAACCTTGGGGGTGATTCGTCTTGGAGTCAGCGTCCGTCGTTGCCCATTTCATAACTATACCGATAATTCCCTTCGTCGTCGTCGTCGTCGTCGAACCCTCCTCTTCTCGTCTACCTTGTAATTGGATCGACTGCGAGGGACTTTCTCGCCCGCCGCCTCTTTCCCTTTCAGTTCTTCCACAATACCGCAGCATTTCTTCGTATATAAAGTTCGATTACTTTCGCCATAGCTTTTCAAAGAGATGTATCAAAATATGAAATATAAATACTATTTCAACAATGAATTACGTTTGAAACAGCGCAGAAAGCTTCTATAAACAAAATTATTTATTTACAAGTATTATTTATTCTTTGTGTTCATATGATAAGATTGGTATGCAAATACGATGAAGAATGCATACTTGAGAAAAAATATAGTATTACAGTCCTCTTATTACGTTGCCGGCAAAATAGCAAAAGCCACTTTTAATTGTAATAATCATTAAAAACATTTAATATTTAATTACATTCATTTAATATTTACTTAATCTTTTATATCTAAAATTAAATAATCGAATTAACAAGAAAGGTAATCAGTGTTAATCAGAAGAGATATTCTATCTTAAATTTTCCTGGTCGAATACTAGCGTTTCGTCATATATTTTAAAACATATTATAATAATTGTCCCGTTAATTGTGTGAGCAAGATTAAACATAAAGAATTAGCATTTTATCAAAAACTTGAATATATTTAAAGTATATTAGAACCGGTTATTTATAAACAAAGATGTTTGTGAATTTTTGTAACAACTATAATACCCAAATAAATAAAAATAAAATTTAAGATATAGTATAATTTCACATAATAACCATGTTCGTCATAATACAAAAAAAAATATTTTTTTATTTATTTATTAATAATATGTTATCTGAATTATTACTAAATAATTTCATTCGTGACTTCGTGAGTAGTAGTTCACATAATAATTAAATTATTTTAATGATTATTCCAGAGACTAATATTTTTTCATTTCTTAGAATAATAATGGATGAAATACGACGTTGAGTCTAGTAAAAAATACTAAAAACATAGAAAATCACTTTAAGAAAAAAATTAAACATCTTCATTCAAACGTTATTCTGACAGAGCGGTCTTTTTGATGCTTATCCGGTCGGTGAGTCAGCACTTAAGCCCAACAAAGTCGATCTCAAGACAATAAAAGATTTTCCCCGAAAGCGGCATTTTTGTCACAATCCTCAATTTTTAAAAGTCCCCCGATTAGCATCGCTATACACAATGATACTCCGAAGAATTCCCGAAAATATCGTTGATCATGCCGATGGAATGTCAGCGAGGCTCACAAATCGCACACACATATACAGCCGCATACGAAACCGAGGGAATCAAGATCTGCTCGCAGACTCTCTTCCTCTAATCTCCGCGTGTAGCCTCCGAGAAAAGAGGCAAAAGAACCGAGCGGAAAGAGCAGCGCCTCGTGTTTCGTAACGTAAATCGTCATTGTCTCCGCGGGTTTCTCCGCTTGTGTTTCGCTGGCTCGGCTACATACGTCTGTCTCCCTTCCTTGCCAAAGATATAATACGCGAGAGAAGAAATGCCCGTTGCCGCTTCTCTTCTCGTGTGTTCGTTTGTATTTATCTCGGCTGTGCGCGAGCGCCGTCGTCGTTCGTCGTCTCGCGCAGTCCCGTAATTGATTAGAGACGCTCGTTCCTCCGTATTCCGACCTTATATACACGCGGAACTTTCTAAATCCTTTCTAACGTATATACATGCACGGACACATGATAGAGAGAATCCGAGACCAGCTCGTTCTCGCACGTTAATTGTGATGTGTGTTCACCACGGAAGTGGAAACGCGCGGCTGTACTCGGGACATCTCCGCGGACAATCGAGATGGACTTGGATACCATGCTGACTAGTGGATTCTAGTCGCGATAAGCTTTGTCCTGATTTCCTCAATAAAAAGTAGAAAAAGTTTAGGTTCAGTACTGTAACGTAAATTGGTTAATCCTTGTACGATCGAATACATTTTTTTTCATTCTCTCTATTGTGAAAATAAATGAATATTATAATAAACTTGAATAACATTTCTTTAGCACTGTAAATATGTATAAATCTGATATTACTCGAAAACATATTATTTGAATTATTTATATCTAAATATGTTTTATCATTGAGCAGATGATTAATAAACTGTTTGAATTCCTATTGTGATTTTAAAATTTCATTTCATTTATTCATTTATAGGAAGAAAATAAAAAAAAACATCAAAACATAAATTTATTTAAATTAATTCTTAAAGATAGCATATTTTTCGTAGAATCGAATGAAAAATACAAGAAAATGTGTCTTTGATTTTAGCATTCGTAATTTGTAACGTAATTAGATTTTATCTGTTTTCTACTTCGAATGGATAAGCAATATTGTCAAGGAAATTAATGCAGTAATTGAATTATAATAAAAGAAATAAAGAAAGCAGGTCGTCGAATCGGCATGTCAATAAGGAAAGCATAAAAATTTCGCTCTGCTGTACAGTAATGCAATTAACTCTGGGGAATAAATGAATATCGGTTATTAGTAAATACAAAAATGTAAAATAAATAAAATAATGTTATTAGAGTAATTAATTTTTAGATGGGTTCGTCATAAAATATGGATTTGAATTATTTATTATATCCATATAATAATTAAGAGTAAACCTGAATTAAACAGACAAATCAGATAAAGAAACGATTCAAATAAAATTGTGGAAACATTATAATATGCACAAATAATATAAATATTACATTCGATCTTGGATAACCAATATATACAAAATATTTAATTCCAGAAATTTCCATTCTAATTTTCATTTAGAGAAGATGTATTAATTACTGTACCCTGTAACAATTACTATGCTCTTCGGTATTTCTTTCATATAAAAATTATAAAATTATATAGTGATTCGATGATATAGTACTTTTTAATATATAGTATATACTTTTATAATTGAATGAATACCAATATCGAAGAACATAGTAATGGCTGCAGGGCACTGTAATTGGTTCACATACCCGTATAATTCGGGTAGAATTCTTCATTTTCCGTCACAGTAGTATTGATTTCCCGTTTTTATAAAAGAAATGTAACTACTATTTGTAGCGCTAAAAAAATTTGCCATTGTTCAAACTGTTTCAATCGACGGTTTAAGTATTTTATTACTTTTCTTACAATACTATTCTAAACTATTTATATGATATCTCTTGCCATTTCTTTATTTTGTAACAACTTTGTCATGTCTATTGTTCCATCAATCTCGCACAAAGCAAAATGTAAAGCGCAAGCTTCCTAACACCTCTCACGTCACATTACAAGTGCTTACATTTCCGCTGACGCATCTTCAGGAGATCACTCTTCGTCTCTGCCAAAGGTACGCGCAAGCTCGCCCACTGCTACGGGCACACGCGCTCCATAACTGTCCGCGTGTCTTGGCGACTCTCTAAATCGTCGAAAAGTGATGCCTATTATCCCCGACTGGAGCGCGTAATTCGACACAAACGGCGGCACTTCCGAAAGCGACGAAATCCGGAGCAAGGGACGCCGAGGGAAGCTGCAGGTGAAGCGCGATCCCGCCAAATGGGAGTAAGAGAGCGAGAGCGAGGGAAAGCAGGAATCGGCAGAATATATAGCCGCGCTGGACAGGGATAACAGGCGAGTGGACAATCGAATGCGAGAGCAGTGCGGAGAGCGGATCACGGACGGGATATTGGAGGAAGGCCGTTCGCCCGCGGCCATCGGAAACAGAGAAAGGGACAATCGCATCGCGATGCATCCGCGAGTGCGCTGCACGCCTGCTTTCTCTCTTTCTCCCTCCTGCAGGCTGCGAGCGAGGAACATCAGCTCGTTAGTCGCTGCAACCGCAGAATCGCGAGTTCCCTTCTGGCCGAGAGCTGCTGCTGCCGCTGGCGGCTTTTAGCGCGGAGACGCGCGCATACGAGAGAGAAGGACGGAAAGAGGATCAGCGCGCGCACCGAGTCCGAGCGTTTGTGTGTTCCGCTTCGATGCTCGATTGCGCTCGAATCTCTTTCTTTGCTTGCTGCTCTTTTCGCCTTTCTGTTTTTATCCGCTGCTTGACTTTATCGTTCTTTTATGGTTATTTATGCCGCGAGCGTCTAATAGGACGGAATGTCCTGGAAATAATGGTTTTTCGAATAAAACATGAAAATGCGACGGATCGGCCGCGGTCGCGAAAAAAATCGCCCTCCCTGTGTACATACACGCGACGCGCTGGGGAATAAAGGAGGAACTAGTCGAAACTGTTAGGCGAATGGATGAAGTGAAATTCCGGAATGATGCGAGCAACCGAGGGAGTCTCTGAGTATACTGGGATGGCATGCTTTTATAGGTATGCGTCGAGGAAGTTCGAGTGATGGAAGACCGACGAGTGCAAGAATAGTTCCTTTAACGACAATGTTGACAAAGCATCTTTAATGAGAGATTTTGACTAAGATTTCTCGGTGGTTTTCACTTCATCATTCGGGCTGTTGATAACTTTGAAAGCTGTATCATAATGAAATATTTAAATAGTAGAATTTCATGTAATATACTATTAAGCATAAAGAATCGCTGTAATTATTATAAATTACGGAATCAGTTTTCATAACAAGTTTTCTGTAGCGTAATATATTTATTTAACGCATGAAATGGACCCTTTTTCATACATGTGATCCGGGAGGAAAATTACGCATTTCAAGCGTATTTGATTAAAGTAGTGAAAAATGGCCTTTTCTACGTAATTTGGAGGGTAGAAATGTCGAAGCGGATAGAATAACCATATCCAGTTTACAATTGAGAGATGGCCAATTCTTCACAATTTACAGGTGAGAAATGAGTAGAAATAGGCATTTCTATCTTTTTATAAATCTTTTTTATTTGTGCGGTGCACGACTGAAAATGCTTAATTTCCCAACCGATCAACATACATAAAGAAGGCCCAATCATGCCTGTATTGAAAAAATACAGTGTAACACGAGAGGGGGGGGGGGGGCATTTTAAAGCTCATGGGATGTTTTCAGCACTCGTCTTCGTCAAGGGTGACTTCAGGGCTCTCGACTACGACTCGTGCTGATTACATGACCTTTGTTACAAATATTCCATCCGCCTCCCCCTTGCTGCACAATAACATATTAACGCGTTGCTAGAACCACCTGTCACCGACAAACACGAGGATTAACTTTTATCATTTCATTATAAATTTGGAGTAAATATTTCTATGGAACGTTGTTGTTACAAATAAAAATCACTTCCCAGAGAGATATTTTCACAAAATTGAAAGTACTTCCCCGTATTTTTCCGTAGAAGGAAGATTGATCATCACCTCAATTAATTTATACGTACTTCTGATTATTCCAAATAATAAAATAATTTAAAAAAAAATATATTTTAAATAAAATGTTTTGCTATAGTACAACAACTTTAGAATTTGATGTTCTAAAATAAAATTCATGAAATATTTCTGATATCTTATAGTTACATTATGAGGGCGAGGGACAATTAAAGTTGTCTGATTTCTATTTGTATGTTAAAATTACCAAATTGAATAACGTTTTTATATAAAACATTTACGCGCATATTTAATGTAATACAGAATATCACTTTTACGTGTTAATTGTAAGATAGAATATGAATAATTCAAAATCCAAAGTAACTTAACTTGTTGCACAGAATTATGAGTCAAAGGAAGAAAGAGTAATCCAAGAAAACGCTTAAATGTCTCGCATTAATTTCAACGCGCAACAATTGTCTTGTGCATATCGCGCTACCAGAATGTTCACTGGAAAAAATAAAAATTATCCCGCGGTAAAAGTATAATTTCATGCGTCTGGCGCACGGAGAATTCCCGTTTCGAAGATTTAAGATACATTTATCGTCTGCGTGCCTTCCTCGAAAGGAAAAAAAGAACGCGCGGAGAGGAGGAGGAGCGGCATAATAGAAAAATGAAATAAAATTATCACAATGCATAATTATAAATCCTCGCGCGGGATCGGTGCCAGAATGCGATTTGCAACCATTAAAGTCCCTCTCTCCATCGCTCGCGTCTCTTACCCCTTTTTTTTACCCGCATCTCTCCCTTCCATACGCGTACGCGTATATACGCATATCCCGTCTCTTCTCCTTCTCCATCGCGGTTTTAATACATCGGCGGCACGCACGCAAGCAGGCAGGCAGCCCCGTCTCACTCGCGAGCATTGTTCTCTTCTCTCTCTTTCTTCGTTCATACATGTGTGTAGATACGTAGAGAGAGAGAGAGAGAGAGAGAGAGAGAGAGAGAGAGAGAGAGAGAGAGAGAGAGAGAGAGAGAGAGAGAGAGAGAGAGAGAGAGAGAGAGAGAGAGAGAGAGGGGCACCCGCTAATTGCGCATTGTATACCATTGTTGCTCTCTCTCAGGCAGCGGTTAACTCCTATCGACCTGCTATCTTTATATAAAGTAACAAAACAACGTAATTAATTACCAGTCTTCCAGGCATTGTTAGACGATAAATAACGCGCGCGGCGCTCTCGCCTCATCTCTTTCTTACTTTAGCTCGCTCTCTCGCTCTCTCAATCTTCTTCGGGCTGCGGGGCCTACCGTACGGATCTCGCCTTCTCCTCGTCCTCGTCGTCGTCCTGTACGTTCCGTTCGAATCCAATTAAAATATTCAGCAAGACAAACGACAATGAAAGGGGACCACCCCAACGCGCGCGCGACCGCTCGATGACTCCTTTTATACGATCGCCGCGATTCCGCCCAGCGCCACGTGTGCGTTTCTTATGTGTCCTCTTGTGTACATGTGTGAGTGTCTGACTGTTTCCTCGAAAACGTTATGGTGGATTTTTGCAAATTTAGCACTGACTTTGTGACTTCCGGGGCGAGGATTTTTCAAACATGATTGGCCAATCATTTACATGTATAATCCAAGTATTGTCAGGCAGGTTTTACATTATTAATTAAATTATTGTTTATTGTTTTATTATTTCGACGCTCCATACGAAGATCAGGACGTTTCAAATTTCTTGAATAATAGTACTTGTCAGGAGTCTCCTACGTTAATTAACAATTTTCAGACCCTGCGACCAAAACTATCATTTTCTTAGAGATTCTAAGAAAGTATATATTCGAAAATTTAAGAAGTTCTAATTTTATATAAAAGTCGTTTGAAAAAAACTAGGTGTTTCTGAGAAATCTGAAATGTGCTAGTCTTCGTAAGAAACGTCGATTTATTGTTTGCTTGATTCGATATTACAAAAGTATTTTTTTGAAGAATATAGAAATTTATAATTAAAATTTGAGATTTGATATACTTCTAAATTAAAATATATTCGATACAACAACATTTAATTTTAAGTGTAATAAAAATACAAATAACTAGCTGAGAAAGCAGATTTCTTTAAACATATGCAAATAAGTTACACATTTTCAATAAATTATTTAAATATTTTTTTACAAATCTCTTCATTTGTTGGTCAATTATGTTCATAGATACACAAAAAATGGTAGTACTCAAATATTTAAAAGATTTAATATTTTTATTTAAATATTTAAAGGTTACACATATATATATCATAATTACTAATATACTTTTTACAATATTAACTTAATGTAGATAGTGTAATATCTATAGATGTATACAATCTTAATTACAAAAACGTCTACAATAACGTTTAATAAAATAGTTATTGCAAATATATATTTTATAGAGGCGTACGATATAATAACTGAGCACTTTACTGTAAATTTTACGTACATAACAAATATGTGCATAACAAACAGCTTCATTTTTTAAATTTTATTAGAAATATTGTGTAAAAGTAAAAATATAATGTGTATAAAATTTAAGGCGTACTTTTAAATATTTGATGTGACTAAATTTTGCATGTAATATTCATTAAAGTCTAGACCAGTTTCTAGTTGAGATTAAGATTGTTATACGCCCAAGCGTAGCTCGCCGCTAGGTGGCGTCGTCCAAATCGTGGTAGCAGTAGGTATGGCAAATTCATATAGGGCCGGCCGTCGCGGCACTCGTCACCCATACAAACTCACTTAGTTGTTAGCCCTATAGTTATCTCTAGGCAAGTTACTTAAAAAGTTACTTAAAGTTTGAGAATATATCACGACTTTTAATTAAACTTCTTGTCCAATTATTTTGCTTTCCCCCTCCTCTCCATATATATATATATATATATATATATATATATATTCTGTCTTAAGCTTGTCTCATCGGCGGCAGCCGCTTCCCCTCTGTCTTCTCCATCAACTTGGCGTACATCAACATTGTGAAATTTCATTCGAAGTTCATCTGGATAAGTGGCCAATGATTTGGGTAGAAATAATTTATCCTGATTATCGAACGACTGAACTTTCGATGATTTTATGACGTCGGGTTGATGCCAAAATGTTTGTAGATCGATCCGATCATTTTCGACTTTCGACTTCGTATCCATGGCCATTAAGGATGCTAATAAAACAAAATAGAAGGTTGTTTAGACATTAGATTAATTGCATTTTATGTTGCGTTTGATATACTATTCGAATTATTACCTAAAAATGTTTAGATTATTAAAAATAAGGGCGATCGGAATTAGCCACTGACCGGCATTACCCCGTTCTCCCCTATTCAGGCAGAATTGTACAGTAAGCATTGATAAGTTAATTATAAGTTTATATGATTACTGGAAATGAAGCGTT
Source organism: Gastracanthus pulcherrimus (assembly GCA_949152435.1). Classification (NCBI taxonomy): domain Eukaryota; kingdom Metazoa; phylum Arthropoda; class Insecta; order Hymenoptera; family Pteromalidae; genus Gastracanthus; species Gastracanthus pulcherrimus. The sequence continues at coordinate 43,388,584 of OX424574.1, forward strand.
TGTTTTCCAGAAAAAGCATGTATGTCATAGTCTCCATAACTATCAAGGGAATATTAAAGGGTTCGAACTGGCCCTACCTGATATACACAACACTAATTCACGTTATACCTAAAACATTGAAACTGCAACTTCAGTTTACCTTTTGATATTGTAGTAACAAGTTACCATTACTGCAGGCAAGTTTTTGTGATATATAATTCACAAATACATATTTATGACTGGAGTTTAAACGGAGCGTAAGAAAAACATGGCAATTAAATGTATTACGTTAGCATCCTTAATGGCCATGGATACGAAGTCGAAAGTCGAAAATGATCGGATCGATCTACAAACATTTTGGCATCAACCCGAGGAATGTGGCACACAATAAATTAAAAACGAACATATTTATTATTTACACAAATCATCTACAGAGGCAATAAAATCATCTTTAACAAGTCAAAAAAAGTTCAATCGTTTGATAATCAGGATAAATTATTTCTACCCAAATCATTGGCCACGTATCCAAATGAACTTCCAATGAAATTTCACAACTAGAAGCTGGTCTAGACTTTAATTAAAAATATTGTGTAAAAGTAAAAATATAATGTTTAAAAAATTTAAGGCGTACTTTTAAGTGTTTGTCACTAAATTATGCATGTAATATTCATTGAAGTTAAAAAATGAAGCTGTTTATTATGCACACATTTGTTATGCACATAAAATTAACAGTAAAATGCTGAGTTATATTGTACACCTCTATAAAATATGAATTTGCAATAACAATTTTATTAAACGTTATACTAGACGTCTTTGTAATTAAGATTGGATACATCTATAGATATTACACCAAGTAATAATAAAAGTTAATATTGTAAAATGTATATTACACAGAACCACAATATGAAATCGGGGCGGAGCATTTCTGATCTCAATTCATCTTTATGTTTTTGGGGTCGCTGATCATAATGCCGGTATCCATATGACCCAGCACGTCTGGTTCAAGGTCAAATGAAGGTCAAACCCCTTAAATCGATCGATATGATTTTTTTTTTACTCCGGATTCTGAAAAAACGGAAAATTCTACGCCCAGATACGCTTTGACCTTTTCGTCAAAGTAACCCTCAGAGGTCATATGAAGATCATTTGGAGGTCAAATCCTTCTTTTGATCTCTAGCTTGATATCAACCTATAAACTTAGAGTCCCTAAACACCAAATCTACAAATCCCAAACCCTCAAACCCGAAATCCATAAAACCCATACACATAAACCTCAATCTCCTAAAGTCACAAATCTCGAAGCCACAAACACCATGCTATAAACCCACAAAGTGCCAAAATCATATAACGTTAGAACCATAAACCCCAAACCGGGTTTGTGGGTTTGCAAGTTTGGGGTTAGAGAGTTTGAAGTTGATAGGTATAGGTTTATGGATATAGGGTTTGGAGTTTGGGCTTTGGTGTTTGGGCTTAGGGGGTTTGGGGTTTGTAGGTTAAAGTTTGGAAGTTTGTGGGTTGGGTTTATGGATTTTTGTTTTGCTGAAAAAGTTTTTATGGGTTGAATATTTGTAGTCAAAAATGTTAATTTTACATTTTTATATTTTTTTTATGCTATTATAATATTTTTTGTTGAAAGACAATTAGATGTGTCGAGCTAATTTCTTGTATTTATGGGCATCTTCCATGCATATTATAACCTATCATTTTAGGAAATCACATTTAACTAATGATCATTTTTACTGAAGAGTTGTCTTTGGATCACATCGACAGTCTTTTTCCAGGTCAATCAGAGGTTAATATTTGTTAGCGCCGCGAATCTCAGTAGAAGATTAAGTGTTTTAAACTTGATTATTGCTCGCTTAATAACCAATGAACTGCTGGCGTTCACGGCGGAAAGGAAACGGAGAAATTGACACGTGGTTTTATGTAACAATAAAACAACAGAGATTTATTCTCTTTCTAAAGTAAAATTACAAGTGTACATGTGACTAGTGGTTTTAAACAGTAAATAAATTAAATGCGTAGTGTATAAAAGTGTGAGTGTGTGTGTAGTAGTAATGTGTTCGTACCGAGATAGAAGCACGGAGTTGCTGTTACTTATCTCGAGGCAGCGTCGGGGAGTTGCTAAGGTGAAACGGGGGAGACTCCTTTAACACGGAGAATCCCGGCTCCGCGTTCAAATTAGGCCAAACGGGGAGGCCTCGCGCTACGGTGCGACCTCGCAGTTGCGCGGAGTTGCATGCACGCGCATGTCACCGTTCAAAGCGCGCGAAAACTGAAGGTGTTTAAACGGTCCGAACAAGATTCATAACTTATATAATATGTTATAATACGGCACGTCGAAAACCGCCATTTTCTTGTGCCTGTCTCCAGGGCACCTCCACGTGGTGACGGCGGGCAACGGGTCACCAGCAAAGTTCCTGGGTAAAGGCGTTTAAGCCGTCATGGCAGGCACAAAGAAATATCTTACGATGCAGGGACTAGGAACTTCAGTATCGGCGATTGGCCAGGGGCATAAATCGGTGGGAGACTTGGCCTTTTTAGAGTTTAATGCTACAAGTTCATCAATAACCCCATGTCATCAGCGATTGGATGGGTGGGTGCGTGCGTACGTGCGTGCGAGCGTTTGTGTGGGGGGGAATCTACCTTACCGACCGATAACAGCAGTTGTCTGACGTCGGTAACGTTATGGAGGTGTAAGATATCGTCCGAAAATACTATAGTACTATATTCAAATCGATTCCTACTCTTGCACTGAGGAATTAGGTTAGACGTAGGTTGTTTCTTCTCAAAACGATAACCATCTTGACCAGTAGACTGGAACATTGGAACAATAAAGTGATTAAATATATTACGTTTCAAAGTACGAATCGACTTATCTGCGCTGTAAAGTATTTTATGACTACTCGTAGCTTCAACCATCGTACGATAGATTGCAATATCTGCAGAACTGGTAAGATTTCATCAAGATATTTTCTAAAGAGTAATTCAAGCAATCTTTCAGTTATAGGATATCTTATACCGTTTACTTTGACATGAGAATTTTCAAACTCAATACATGAATTACCCAACATAAGCTTATTTCCTTACTTATAAAGACCTAACAGTATCAAGGGATCTTTTATAATTTTGATTTAGCCTCCAGAGATATTTATTAATGACAGCAACAGTCTTCTCATTGATGAATAAAAGATCTTGAATTGAATTGCCAATATCGTGAGTTTTATTAGAATCATTAATGTTCTCAGATATCATATGCTTGATTCTTCTATCGGTAGTGTGATTATCAAGCGTATCAACGATTGATCCCAATGAATCTGCTTCTACACTTGCACTACTCTGTATTGGAGATTTACATTTACTTATGATACCCTTTCGCGATTTACGAAGAATATCCACTCGTAGGTTTTCCTGGATGGATTACGTGTACTGGGATGATCTCAATGAACTTGTTGATTGTCTTCGATTACTTATAGCTGAACAATCAGTCGCGTGAATGAAATTTATTCGATCATACAGAAGCTCCGCGTTTCAGGGTATATGTATTAAGCTGTTGCGCATACTTTACTCATTATCAAGATGAGTGTCGACGTGTTCGGACGTAATCTTAAACGAAGCGAGGGAAGTCAAGGTCCTCCTGGCATCGGATGTAAAATCACAGTTGATGGTGAGTACAATTTGGAAAATAAGAGACTATGCAACGTTGCCACTGCTCAACAGCTGAGTGACGCCGTCTACTTAAACACCCTACAAAGTTTGATTAAATCAGAAGTTCGGAGCTTATACCAAGTTACTACTGGTTTTAGGTCTGAACTGGATGACGTAAAATCGGCACTTAAGGGTTTCATGGATAAATAAGAAAATAAAATTAAAAAAATTATTGAAGCTCTTCACACGTTGTATGATATATTATTTCAAATCTCACAGTGAACTATTTCAGTAGACAGAGACTCAAAATAATGATAACGCATCAGAAAGCAGTATTGGTGGAGGTACTTCATAAACCTGCTCGAAGCAATTATCTACATCGAAAGTACGATGTATGAGGAATGGATGAAAATTGGCAAGCGGTGTTAGCACATTCGTATCCCAGAGTAGCACCTTCGTGTCACAGAGTAGCACATTCGTCTCACAGAGTAGCACATTCTTGTCGCAAAGTAGCACATTTGTGTCGCAGAGTAGCACATTCGTGTTACGGAGTAGCACATTCGTGTCGAAAGTAGCACATTCGTGTCACAGCGTAGCACATTCGTGTCACAGAGTAGCACGTTCATGTCACAGAGTAGTACATTCGTGTCGCAGAGTAGTACATTCGTGTCGCAGAGTAGTACATTCGTGTCACAGAGTAGCACATTCGTGTCACTGTATTTAAGCTAACACGTTTATTTTGCTATAAATAGCGTGCTTGCTTTTAAAATAAACATCATTCCATCGTGAGCTGTGAAAGTGATAACATGGAAAACCTACGAGTGGATATTCTTCGTACATCGCGAGCATGTATCATAAGTAAATGTAAATCTCCCATACAGGGTAGTGCAAACGTAGAAGCAGATTCTTTGGGATCAATCATTGATCCACTTGAAAATCACACTACCGATAGAAGAATCAAGCATATGATATCTGAGAACATCAATGATTCTGATAAAACTCAAGATATTGGCAATTCAATTCAAGATCTTTTATTCACCAATGAGAAGACTGTTGCTGTCATTAATAAATATCTATGGAAGCTAAATCAAAATTATAACAGATCCCTTGATACTGTGTACGGTGTTTATAAGCAAGGAAATAAGTTTATGTTGGGTAATTCATGTACTGAGTTTGAAAATTCTCATGTCAAAGTAAACGGTATAAGATATCCTGTACCTGAAGGATTACTTGAATTACTCCTTAGAAAATATCTTGATGAAAATCTTCACAGTTCTGTAAATATTGCAATCTATCGTAGGATGGTTGAATCTATGAGTGCTCATAAATAACGTTACAGCGCAGATGAGTTGATTCGTACTTTGAAAAGTAATAACTTTAATCACTTTATTGCTCCAATGTTCCAGGATACTGTCAAGATGGTTAACGTTTTGATAAGAAACAACCTACGTCTAACCCAATACTGCAAGAGTAGGAATCGATATCAATATAGCACTACAGTATTGTCGGACGATGTACCTGATATATAGAAGTATGATCATAATCTAGATATGATCAAGGTGAAAAGACGTAAGCTGCAGAATGACCCCTCACCTATCAAGTCAACAACAAAACTTACGATTCCAAAAGAGAAGATTCACAATTTAAAAAAAATGCGAGACTTCCGGTGAGAGTAGTGAGGAGGATGTAGAATTTCTGACTAGCAAGGAGTACGAAGAATCTCTGACTAGCAATTCTCTACGAGACACTAATAGTAGTGTAGATGAATCTATTCCATCCACTTATTATAGTAATCGTATGATTGCTGCTAGTTCATCAATATTACAATATAATTCTGGTTCTAGATTCCAAGGACTATCATATATCGATTATTAATACGAGAATTGGAGAATAAAGAGAGATCGAAAATACGGGTTTGATGATTGGGGTTATCCTAATGTGTGAGTCGATCGGCTCTGAGTAATTATGGCTAAAAATTTAGGTGGGATCCATAATGGTAAGATTAAGTTTATCGTCATCGAATTACGTGATTCAGGATACGTAAACTAATGTATTTGTTGACTTAAAAAAAAAACTTTCCTCTATCTTCTCATATTTTCACCGGACTTGAATGTGAAAAAAAATAATTTGAATTTACCGTCATTTTGCAGCGCCCTCTGTAGGTGTCAATTTATTCTTTATTAATAAATGGTCCGTCATGTGAAAAAAAAATTAATTTAAACACCCTTTGTTGATTGATAATACCACTGGTCGGTAAGGTAGATTGTTCAGTTACCATCGACTTTCTTAACCATCAAAAAAAGTTTTGAGGTTAGGATTCCTCTTATGTAAACACATACAAACACGTGTGCATATACCTACGCATAAAGTAAGACGCAGCCCTCACTGGCTTAGTGGATTAGGGCTCAGACGTCCACGCTAGCCATCCGGGTTCAAATCTCTGTCAATACCTCTGATTTTTTTCGGAAGAAAATTTGTCAAGTGTGTTCACTAGAGGGTTTCTATTAAAAGAAACCATAAAAAGGAAGTCTATGGAGAGATTATGCTAAGCGGAGAACCTTGGTCGGGGCCTTCTCCCTTCCTCTTTAAAGATAAGCATGAATAATCTATACATTATTCTTTTAGCACTATACGCTAAATGATCGAGTGGAATTTCAATCAACGAGATCTTCACAATACTACACTAGTCCTCGTCTCTGAGTTAGACTGGATTCTCAAGAGCCTCGCTTGCTCTCAGCGGAGGAGTGGGGGAATTATGGCGATGCGCGACATCATGGTGGGCGTGGACTAACGTTCGCGCGCGTGGTCTTCTCTCTCTCTCTCCTACTCTCAGTTGTGCAAGTCTAGATAGGTCCGCCGCCATCTTGCACCTCCATAACTTTACCGACGGCAGACAACTACGGTTATCAGTCGGTAAGGTAGATTCCCACACATGCGTACACACACACACACACATACAAAGGTAAAATCACTGGCACGAAAGGTCTGAACACGACGTGCGGACTCGCGGACGGGAGGCGCTGTGGGTTCGCGCGTGCTGGTCCAGACGTGCGGTGCGGGCTCTCGCGGTGCGGACTTGCGGCCGAATGGCGCTGCGGTCTCAAGGGACTGCGGGCTCGGGCGGAGTGGAAGCCGGAAGGGACCCGCAGCGTCTCCCTCGCGGCCGGGTGGGGGAACCCAGCGGTCGGGGGTTAAAAATACGGAAGCTTGTATCCGCCACGGAGCAGCGTGGTGCTAGTGGTTGTGATTGCATCGTGCATGACGTCGGTGAATGCTTTCTATTCGCCACATGCATGGTGCATGCATATAGTGATTTAACCTTATTTTTAATCTAGACAGCACTGTATTTCAAGGTATGTATTAATTACATTAAAGTAATTATTATATAGGTTGATAGATTACAATATTGTTTTATCATTACTAATTATAGATGTCAACTACTCCAGTAAAAGCGGTAAATATTATTTATCCCGGAAAAAAATCACTATTAATTATGTTGGAGAATGGAAACCTGGCGCTTGATACTTTGAAACAGTATTTTCCTTTGGCTGTAGGACTAAAATATGAGGTAGATAAAAAAGTGCATTACTTTTCATTTGTGAAAAATGTTAATGTATTAAACGTTCATTCGTCTACAAGGTTGTATGAGCTCTTATTATCAAAAGGTAAACAATTAATTTATAATATGTATGAAATCAAAATGTATAAAATTGTATTCTTTTTGTAATTTATTTCTTGTAGAGGTACTGAAAATAAAATTGTGGAAATTCTCCAAAAAGCTTTACAAAATTTTTATACTGATATTTATGCTAAAGATAACGGTTTTATTAAGGGCAAGAGTAGTGCCAATGAGCGTATAGAAAAATATTGGAAAAACATGATCAATCATACGATAGGTTTTTATATTCAGCTATTTAAATTAATGTCAGAAGAAAACATTTTGGATATTGGAAATATTGTCCATATAGAATGTCTACGATTCTGCTTTTCGCACTTGATAAGCTATGATCTGAAAGTTACGCAAAGGGAATGGAATAAACACAGAGTTCGCAAACAAAATATTCGAAATATTCCTTCTGATATCCCCAATGTTTTATATTACTGGCCCGAAAAAGTTGGATCCAAGGACTGTAAAAAGGAGGTTCATCCAGACGATATTAATAGACTAATGAATAAATTTACAATATAGCCAAAAATGTATTCTTCTAAGATAAAACATCTTGTCGAAATGCTAATACCAAATTTATGCACACCGTCGTCTGCCAAGGAAGCGTATGAATTATTTAAAAAAGTATTGCAACTAATAAACGTGCATTGCACAGAATCAATCTAGACATGGAGGTGAGTAGAGAATGCGTTTTTCATATAATTAGTGATTTTCTAATTTGAAAAATAATATTGATATATCATATTAATTTGTTTTATAAAAGCATTGTTCTCTAATTTAATTTTTATGATTACATAATTAATTACAGATTTTAGACTATGAACCATTGTTTTGTTTCTTAAGGGGTGGTATTTATGCAGCCATTTTATAGAATAGCAATATTTGGCGAAGATCAATAACAACAATTTCGAAGAAAACTACAGAAATTTAAAGGTTGAAATACAGAAACAGCATTTTTGGTCCATCATATATTTTTTGTAAAGTACTGTAAATAATTTAAAATACAGGATGCTATTTACAACATGTACATAATTACAAGTTTTAAATTACTGTTAAAATATAATTTTTTATATGTAAATTCGATAAAAATTTAAAATAACTGTACACAAGCTACTATTTGTATATATTTTATTATTAACTTTTATAATTACAACATTACACAAACCGTATGAAGATGTAGGTATGTTCTAATGAATAAACCTTTTTTACGCAACATCATAATGATATTATTATACTAAGTAACAAAGTGTAATACTAATCAGTCCAACTTCCAAGAATTCTTAATAAGGCACTATTCATTCAAGTAAAAGTAATAGTTTTTGCATAATAAATTGATTTTAATTTCTGAACATGAAATAACACCTTTTTCAACATCTATAACGTAATGCTTATTAGTTGCATGAAACGAGACGATTTTTATGCAAGTAAACTTTAATACTTTGTTAGCTAGTTTCATGTTTTTTTTTGTCGCTTAATAAATCACGTTATACGTACTATATTTAATGCTTACATACTATTATAATATCTCAACGGAAATTTCGTTGTTTTTACATCAGCGCACTTATAAGTACGATCACATCCATATTACAATGAAACACGTTCATTACAGTACATTATAAATGAAAATATTTTCATTTTTTATCAAACTAAAACAACATAATTATTATTTGAAGTCCTACTAAAGTATAGAAATAATTTTTACTGTTATTTTAAATAAAACAATAAAAACAAAACAAGTATTCTACTTAACTATGATTTTTGTTTGTGCTAATTTTTCAGTGTGATTATATAACGCAGTTATTGTTTTTGAAAACTCATTATTTCTTATAATATTAAATTAATGTTAGAACTGTTAAAAACTTTAACTTTCAACCTTAATGTTTACGTAACAAATTAAGTATCCTCTTTGGCTTTGAGAGCAACTACATTAACATTTTTCTTAATTAACTATACGCTCTTATTAGATTTACTGACTGCTAATTTATATGCATCCGTACAGCTGTTATATCTGTGATAGACCTTAAAGATTTCGCTGGCTTGTGGTCTATTGATATATTTATAATCAAAACATTGCATTAGTATTGTTTTTAAAAAAACAGGGACTAAACCGACATCGGGCATGGTTTCTTTTTTTAATAGTCTTTTCAGTTCTTCAGTTGGGTTACTATTTTGCAAGTCCCAAACGAGATGATTATTGTACATTTCTAATAATGTGCATCCTAAGGACCACACATTGGAAGATGTAGCGTTAAACTTATGCAATAATATTTCAGGTGCCATATATAGAGTAGTTCCGGGGGCAGATCTTCTTCCTTGCGTAGTCATTAATTGAGAAGATATATTTTTTATTTTAGCGAGGCCCAATTCATAGATTTTTACTTTTAAGTCATAACTTAATAATATGTTTGCAGGGTTTATGTCTCTATGAAATATCTGCTTCGGATGAAGATGCATAAAGCTAATTCCCTTGCAAAGTTGTTGAGCTATGCAATTTTTTTTTATTTCGCTGAGATTAAATTTCGATCTTACTTCAGTCTTGTGTAGAACGTCTTTTAAATTGTTACCATCTATCAACTCCATAACAATATGAAATTGCATTTCGTTATGACACACACCCATGATTTGCACTATGTTTTCATGGCTAATTTGTTTCAAAATAGCTATTTCTTTTATTATTTCCTTCGAACTAGAGCAAAACATATCTATTGACTTGATAGCGACTGCTGTGTTTTATTAAGTATTAGCATTTTGACCAACTACCTCTTACAACAGTTCCAAAGCTTCCTTGGCCAAGCTTGTCATCGTTTGAGAATATCAAATCCTTAAATGGAATTTCAGTTATAGTCGGAATTGTCACATTCATATTGTCAATATTTATATTGTTCTTCAGTGGACTTCTATTACTTTGGTATGAGCTTCTTTTATATTCTAAATGGCCTGCGTTTAATCCTAAAATAAACTAGTGTGAGAAAGTATGTCTGATTTTCTTTTGAGATTTGATTTTTCATGAATTGCAGATGTTGATTTTTTACTTTGGAAATTCATCTCATTTTTCTTCCTATCAATAACGGAAGTTAATATACTGTAACTTGACTTTGGAATATTTTTTTGAGGCTGAATAATAGTAAGTTTACTGTAGCTTGGCGATGAAATGTCTGTTGTAGGCTTGAAAGAAGCAAGTTTGCTGTACCCAGTCAATAGAATATTTTTTTTAGATTCAGTACTAGAAACAAATTTATTAACCAATACTTCTTTATTGAAATTACTACCAAAACTTTCGTTAGATTTTTTCGACGCATTTTCGCATTTCGACTTTTACGTGATGATAACGAATTTCTTTCACTTTTTTGAGTAACATCTAGGACTTCATATGCACTTTTACATATGTTGTCAGAATGTACAAATTCAGCCTACTTCCTTTGTCATACAAGGCTGTTGAATAAATCCAGAAGTCTTCTTCCGATTCACCAGGAGGAATACAATTGAAGATGTACGTGTTATCAAATTTTTCTAGATTAACCAAAGATCGAGAAAAGTAATTTTTTGTCAAATCAGTTTTGAACAAATCAATGGCAAGCTTGTTTATATCCTCCAAAGTGTACGTAACAAAAACATCTAGTTTTAAGCGTCTTTTTCCACCACTTGGTTTTAGCATTTGGATATAATTATCTTTGAAATCATCACGGTGTTTCCATCGGACCTCTATAGTCTTCTCGACTTTCTTCTTTTTTACCAACTTTTTTTTTTTTTTTTTTTTTATTTAACGTCGCCATGTTTGTGCTTCCATGTGGTGCTAATCGACGACGGGGGTCTGCGGTGTGTTTGTAAACAAAGCACATGTAATTTTTATAGTGGTGCTTGTATCAATCGGCAGAGACTAGGATTCGAACCCGGGTCACCGGCGTGGGAATCCGACACTCTACCGACTGAGCCTCCGCAGGCCCCTTTACCAACTTTAACTCTTTCACTCTGAAACAGATTAATGTGTGATAAAACTGTAATAATTAATCAGTGATAAAACTGTGATAAAACTGTGATAATTAATCTGTAATAAAACTTTGTGATAAAACTGTGATAAATTTTGTGATAAAACTGCCGAGAAAAAAGACTTTCATTCAACTATCAAAATTAATGTAACATATTTTTATAATACCTCTTTTTTCATTTCATCTTTCATTTCGCTTGAACATCCTTTCCGTATACAAGCTAATGCATCTTCAAACTCAAGATTTTTCTTTTTACTCATTGTAGATACTGGATTTGCATTATCTGTTAAATTTTATAATATTCACATTTTTTATATCATTATTTAAAATATCTTTTATATTCAGTACTAGATTATATATTTTTTACCTGAGGTTGAATCAATGTATAAATCATAAACTTTAACATCATTTAATATTTGCAGATAATCATTTTTTATGTTTATAATATAGCAATTGCCATCTTTTACACAAGTCAGCCCAGCAGCATTTGAATATATCTTTTTCAACATCTGCAATGATAGGACTCTCTTTTCTAATTGAAATATTAGCGGATCCTTTCCTTTGTACCGAACTGTAATCTCTTCAAGTTCTGATGACATCTGCGTAATAATAGTCATCAAATACTAATATTTACAACTTTACAACTTTAATTTTTTAAAAAATTGTGAGGTTATGTTACTTTAATATTCATATAAATTCACCGACGTCGTGCACGATGCAATCGCGACCACCAGCGCCACGCTGCTCCGTGACGGATACAAGCTTCCGTACAAAAACCCTAAGCGGGTTCTGGCGCACTCGGGTACTGTCTCAGGTACGTCAGAAACCCTATGCTGGTTCTAGCGCAGGTGCGCCAGAGCCCGCCTGCGCCAGAACCAGCTTAGCTATACTACTGATCGCATTAGTTTTCCCCATGTAGGGATAATGTGGGGAAATCCTACCCGAATCTGGTAAATAGCCGGGGCAAACGTCGGTAAATGTCTACACGGTCATACACACACTCATACACACGCATACATGCACATTCACACGCACACACACGCACACATACATCCATACAGCGGAGATTGTTTGTGAGTAGCTTATTCGTCATATAGTATGTTTCTATGTTGAAATATGACAACATTTTTTTTCGAAACAATGCTTTCTTCTGGAGTATTACAGATCAAATGGATAGTTCGTATTTTTAATATCGAAGGTAGAATTTAACTTCACTAAAGTGATGCGTTTCGTCCCGGGTCTGCCCACAGGACTCGTCAGTAAGGCATAGGCAGAACCTGCTTTAGGCATGGGTATATATAAATAAAGACTGGAAATCTATATACACATTTGCATACAGATATTTTCTAAAAATAGTGTATTTTGATTCCCAGTATATCAAAACATGTTTCTAACATGTTTCTAGCAAAACTTTCTTTAACCATCACAAAACTTCCTCTATGAGGAAGAAAAAACTGATTGATTTTTATGAATTCTGACTTAAAATTGTAAATAAAATAAATTGCAAAAGAATTTAATTTATTTAATCTTAAAAAAAATGTAAATAATATTTCGAATAATAATACTTAAACCTTATTGAAAATATTTATGATAAAAAATCATCATCTTATATTAATTTTTAATAGGATCCAAAATAAAACAAATTTGACAGTCATAAGATAAAAGTATAACAGAAACAGCATTTATGAAATGTAAATGAAGCTAAAATAGGTCTACATATCTCATAATAATTATACCCGTTAATATAGACTTTCCCTTTTCAAAAAAATATTACAAGCTTGCATTTTAAAGTATGAAGATGCTTTAAATGCCCGGAGCGATATCAGTTAAAGACTCCGGCATCGACAGTAGTTCGAGCGTCGTTAATTTTTCAAGAAAAAATTCCAAATACGTCCGAGAGAAGTCTCACAAATGAGCGGCGGCAACGCAGCACGTGGAAACTAAAAAAGGACCGTCATCATGAAAAGAAAGTCGAAGCGCTAGGGTCGAGTGCGCTGCGTCTGTGTCTCTTGAGGAGTAAAATGGGCATAGTTCGACCGGTATTTCGCATAAGCGTCTCACCATATCTCAAACAAGGCGACCTGGTTAATTGGCGGTAAATAGACGCTTTTTTTCCTTCGCCTCTCGAAGAATGCCGAGACAAAAATAGTGACGGCTCGGCGGCAGAGCGGGCCAAAGCGAGCGCAACGCATGCCTGGAATAAAGATTGAAAATGCGGCTATGATTGAAAATCATTAGTAGCACCTTGACGTCACGCGTTCATTCACCATGTAAGTACCAGCGGGTAACGAGTTGAAAGTATCACTTACATAAAGAAAAAATCTAGAATAAAACAAATAATATGGTCATACAAATTCTTGTTTTGGTTAAGACATTTAAATGTTTTCTTTAGTTATAATTACACAAATATTTGACTAGGACAAATTTATAACAAGCATTTTTTTCACACTCATAATTATATATTTTTTTTTATGAAATTTAGTTTTCTACGATAATATATAAATGCATTTATAACTAAAACATTTAATAAATTTATTTTTAATCTAAGAAAGGAATTCTTAAATTTAATAACTTTATTCAAGTGTATATTAAATATTGTCAGTAGTATCGAAAAAAGTTTACTTCAACAATTATGGCGAATTTTGTCCAGTATATAGTTAAGAAAACATCTATATTTCTGACTTAAAATAAATTTTGAACAAAAAAATTAACATTTATTATAAATCTTCAATAGTGGTTAAATAAATTATTTCTGTTTGCAAGATATTATAGACGAACGCTTAAACGTAAGCAATTTTCGTGAAAATCCGCACAGTGTACACACATAACGAGCGATATTAATTTTGGCGATATATTTCAGCCTGCTGAAGCGTAACGCGTTGTGGCTCGAGCAGCTCATCGATTTGAATATAATTACAAGAGTACAAAAGTGCCAAGGGAAAGTCTCTCTCGCGCGTAAGATTGATTAGCCCCGGCGTTATGAAATATGATAAATTCCACGAAGAGCCAAATGAAAACCGGGCGATTTTTCGAGAGCGATCCTCATCCGCGCACGAGAGAGCACAGCCTTCTCTCTCCCTCTTTCTCACTCTCTCTCTCTCTCTCTCTCTCTCTTCTCTTCTCTTCTCTTCTCTCTCTTTCTCTCTCTTTCTCTCTCGAACGCTCTCGGACGCCTTGATTGCAGGTTGTCCAACGCGCTCCCACTTTCTAATGCGCCTGGCCTGTGCTACACACACTGCCGTGTGTGTATCCGTACGATTTTTTTACTTGCTCTCGACTCTTTTTTTTTCTCATTTCTTTCGTTAATCCTCGCTCGCTCGCGCAGTGAAACTGTTCCATGCCGCTGAGATACGAGGCTGCCCAAATACGAAGAAATATACGGCCAGATTGTGTAAGGTTTGTTTCTTTTTTCTGTTTTTCTATTCTTCTTTGTTTGGTACTTAGAGCGCTGTTTCTTTTCGTTTGTGTTTCTTTTTTGTTTCAGGAGTACAAATGACGGAGACCTATTACGTACCAGAGGTACTGTAACGAGTTGTGTGGGCCATTAACATAAAAACAATAATCTACGGCAGAAGAGATAATCGACGCAATTTGATATAATTGACGTGTGATTCATTCAAAATTTCAATCATCAGACTATACAATTGATTATAAAAAATGACTGATTGATTTATAAACTAAATACCTATTTCACTGAGTATGATCACTGATGGTAACATATCATCAATGATACATCTATATAAAAAAATTACCACCATTATTTTCTATAACATGTGTCAATACATGATCATAAATTTATTTTAAAATTACTTAGTTGTGTAATATGACATAATTATAATTGTCAAATCATATTTATTAAGTTCTTATTTATAAATATTATGTGAAAATTAAATCTTTGTAATATTGCTGAAGCTAGTTATTAATATTTTACGTTTTATTATGGACTTTAATACAAATTTATGTTAACTCGACAATGATGTTATATAGATAAGTGACCTCAATTTTTCCATTCCGCGTTTGTACCTAACCAGTTTTTCTAATAACGTTGCATACTACAAAGCATGTCTCAATCAATTAAAAGTATTAATTGGTATCATCGAATAGACTTCAATCAATCCCCAGTCCAGTTTTTTCCCTCATTTTCACAACACTTTATAATAAAATAATAACCGCGCGGCAGATATACGCTTCTACATGCCATAATGGTACGACGCGCTCACTTAGCCCCTTCGGGATATTAAGAAATTATCACGACAACTGGTTCAGTGCTCATTAAGCTACACTTCTCTGAATGAATTTTCTTCCCGGATCCCTGGAAAATTCCAGTTTTGCGAGCCGCAAACAGTTAGCTCGTCGCGAGCGAGCGAGCGACTTACCGAGGACGCGGTGCGGGCTCGCGAGCGCGCGGCATATTAGCCCGTTTGAAAAGCGCGACTGGTCTCTCTATCTCGAGATGTAAAAGGCGCGCCGCGCATTGTCTCGCGACGCGTATTGTCTGCGGGCTAGAGAGAGAGAGAGACTAAAGCCGCGAGTTAATGACAATGGCGCGGCGCGTCGAAAAAATGGCCAGCGCGCGGATAGAGAAAAAGAGCTCCGGTCGAAGCCGTAAAAGGCCGCCACGGCGCGTTAAATCCCATCGACGAGCGAGCGTGCCGCATATTTTCCGAGCAGTCACACGCGCCGCAGACAATAACGTTACAACAAAAGAGGATCATGATTAATTTATTAAGCCGCAAGTGTCTTTGAAAATACTCGAGACTTACGGCTTCAGCAATTTCTTATAATAATGAATAATTTTAAAGAATTATTCACTTTGAAATTCTTTGAAAACATTTAAAAAATGTATTTTACTAATGCAAAGTTTTTCTAATATATATTTTAATTGCAAAAGTGACTTTATTTTTTGAAAAATTATTGTCAAAAATCGGTCATTGAAAAAGATTGCTTTTTCATTTGAAATTACTCCAACAGCATCTTGATAAACGAATAAGTTATTTTTCAAAAAGTTTAGTTTACAACAAATGTTCTTTGTAATCATGAGCGTACGAGACACTAGAAACTTTTTGAAAAAAAAAAGTTATTCGTCTATGAAGGTGCTGCTATAGTCATTTCAAACATTTATACATTTGTAGATGCTACAGCCATTTTCTAAATATTCTTCGAATATTTCTTTGAATGCTCAAGATTGCTTGTAGACGTATTCTACTTAACGTGTATATGTCTATTATAAGACTACTAGCATTTCTTCATAAATTACAGTTCAGAAAATATTAATCTTCATTGTTATACAATCGACGCAAATTGAAAGTACCGTTTTAGATACACACCAAGATTCACAAAAAGAGCCACAAATATAATGCTAGCTCACTCGCAGAGTCGATCGCGCGGATCATAAGTCTCACGCAATTATAGTTTCCGTATTTACTCGCAAGCTGAGCCGAGCAGAGCGACTATATAACGATCGTCCCTATAGCGTCCGCAATGAATCAAGCGGACAGTATAATGCACTCCTCTCGCGTCTATCGCACGCGCACGCCCGATACATTGTGAAAACGAGAAAAAAAAGGCGGAGCTACTCGCGAGTGCGCGAGCTCACGTTGTTTCTTAATGCTCGATGCGCGTTCTACACGAGATCCCACTAAATCATACGTCGAGCTCCACGTGTTGTCGATTTCGCGTCATTTTTGCATCGCGCCGCCGCGCGTGAAGTGTATCTTTCACTTTGATGGATGCGTTCCGCATTTTTATTTATCACCGCTAGCAATGGATGTGCATGTGTGTGCGCAGTAGTACAGTTAAGCAATGTCGAGGAAATTGAGAGAAAAGTGTTGGATTGCTATTTCGTAATGATCGTGCACTTTCCTTACGGGGTGCAAGAGATTTATGGAACATCACGAAACTTATTTTACAAATTATATGTATTTTACAAAATCTCAATGACCCAGCCATAAGAAAAAAAATTTCGCATGCATTTTGTATGATAACAAATATCCACTTTGTAATATAATAATATTAATTAAATGGCATACATTTTTTTGAATTATCAAAGTACCTTAAGTAAACATAGATATGTTTGTTTTTAGAAACAGAGGAGGAACTGGGAGGAGTTTGCGAGGAATATAGAAGAGACGTAAGAAATAAGGGATACGAAGAAGACGAGGAAAGAGACCGAGCGAGAGAGAAGGTAGGAAGAATGCATATCGGGTGGCATTCCATTACATTGGCGTAAGCAGAAGTCCCTAGAGGTCCAGCCTCTCGAAAAGGGATTTACGGTTTGATCAGGCGGATAGTTAGAAACTTATACTTTTAGATACAAGATACAGTGAAACCCGTACAAGTTTTTATGTCATTTCTCAAACATTTTTCTTTTTCAGTCGAGGGAATTGATTTCACATTTAAAAATAGCTTTTATCGGTATAATCGATGTCTAAAACTTTAAACTGCAACCAAGCATGTAATAAAAGTTTCCTGAAATTCTAAAAATACTAACTGAACACGGGCAAGCTACGATGATATATTGTGGGTATAATGCATGCAAACAAATTTTGTAAATTACACGTGTGCGCGCGAAGACAAGAAATACGTTTACAATTTTCGGATGATATGAATAAAATAAGAAGCTACGCGTGTGATGTATGATCACGATTAATACACCAAACAATGGAATCTAAAAAAATTTGTAAAAATATTTATTTTAGTTTTTGATTTTGTATTAATGTTTAGGATATATAATTTAGATTTTCTTAACGTTAATGTTGGATTCATAATCCATGATTCACGAAACACGTACAAAAGCTTCTGCATGATATACCCTTGCAAACCATAAATTACCTATCTGAAGTAAAAACTTCTTTTTGTGTGAATAATTTTACCCAAACCCTTTAAGCTACTTACAATTACAGCACATAGTCAAAAATAAATCATTTTCCAATTATAAATAGAGAAGAGAACCGCGAAGGCAGCTATAAAACACGGTAAACTCGCGCGGCATTTACCCGGCACAATAGCCACATAATATAACGATCCTCGCAAATATGATTTACATTAGCTGGCGTGCCATGTGCGCGCGCACACACATACACTGCACACTCTCGCAGCTACTAAACCATCCCCACGGGCTCTCGCTCCTTCTAATGCGTAATAATGGACGACCCGACGCGTATTTCCTAGCTGCAGCAGCTCGAATCATACGCGCGCCACTTTAAAAGATTCGCTTCTGAGATACGAGGCGCGCGCGCGCGCGGGCACAGAGACATACACGGAGAGAAAGAAGAAAATCCGCAAGGGTCTACGAATGAGAGATACTCGCATAACTCGGCATCTCGCAAGGAAAAACCGCAAATTCCCTAGTTTAGCGCTGTCCGCGCGGCGAAATTTATGCCCGCCTATATGCGCGCTCGCCTCTCGCGTTCTCCGTTTACCGTTTCTCTCACCTAGCTCGCGCGCTCCTTCCTCCCTCTAGCCCCCTCTGTACCGTGAAATAATATCCCTACGCAATATCCGCCATCGCGAGTCCTGCACCAGCACAGGTGTATATCTGTATATGCGAGTGCGCGACAATGCGGACGCGCGCGGGAGCAGCGTAGATTCGAATTCGGAATTCGAAAATACGTCGAAAGACGAACGAGCAGCGATAAGCTCGCGAGAATGAAGTCGCAGAATGAAATACGCGCGAGTGTCATTTGTCATGCTCGTATCTTTCTGGCTTCCTTTCTCCCTGGTGCAGCAGCGGCTACCGCTGCTGGCCCGGGGGCGCTCGCGCGCGCAGTTTCGCTATCTAGCCAAGTCCCATCGTTGTCTCGCCGGCCAAGGCACCGAGCTATATATATTGTAAATCATGCGACACCTGGCACAACAGATCGAGTATCTAATGTCTCGCGGTGAGTCCGCTGCGGCAGGCGTGTGTATATGTATACTATTATACGCGACCGCTCCGTAGCAGCGGGGTGCCTATCTAACAGCGAATATCGCGGTTTCGCCAAGTGGAACATTACAATTCGAGCGAGAGAGACGGAAAGAGACTGTGTGTACGTGTGAGTGTGCAATGCATGGCTCGGTTACAATTCACCGGGATGGAGAACACGCCGATCTGCACACACATGCATACTCGCATGGTGGTTTCCATTCGGCGTTGTTTCTCTCAGTCCGAGTGGGAGAGGGAGAGAGAGAGAAAGAGAGAAAGAGGCTGACCTTGTGAAGGTTCACAAGTGTACTGTTAGAGTTCATAACTTACTACGGTTCGTGTATATGTATATGGATATGTATATATGTACGGGCTCCGCTGGGTATATACGTTCGGAGTCGTTGTGGTCGTTGTTTTTGGCGGCTGGTGAAATATTGAAATACGCGCGAGTGTGTCGATATGCCAGCGAGTTCTAGCTGCGGTTTCTCGGGATATACAGGGGGGGCTTGATTTTTGCCAATTACCGATCACCTATTGGCGCAACCTACACGATCCGGGCGGTGTGTCCGCACATGCTTTCGTAACGAGGCCACGTCGCGAACAATGGTAATAGATTTGTCAAGCCGTTGCTTGTCGTATCAATTATATCCTGATTTTATCGTTCTCTCTTTCTCTCGCGGCTGATAAGAACTTGCCCGGCCGGTGGTTCGTTGCGAATATTCGATCGGGATAATAATTACTGTAGCGCTTGAATTTAGATGAACTGTTTTGACTCGAAATTAACGTTGTTAGGAAACGATAAGATCGTATTCAATTTATGGTTATAACGCTTATAAAAATATTTGACTACCAATTTAAATCATTATCATTCTAGTAGACTTCTCTGAGGTCTTAACTTGCACATATTTTACAGTTTAATATTATCAAAAACGAAAAGCATTTATATTATAAGTAAAATTATTCTAAATATTATCTAACGATGTTTTGATGCGTAAGAATTATAATATACAAGACTTAGCATTGTATTTGACAATTTGCCCCATATTTATTACGGTTTATACCAGAACAATATTTTCTGTAAGTTCATAAATGAGTTGATCAGTACTTATAAAATTCTTATTCTGTAACTTGTGCTGTTGTCAACATGACAAACAGAAATAATTTTCTAGTTTAAATTACTGTAAGATATTTGAATAACGTGACAAATTCTAACTTCAGGCTTACAATTATCCTGATGCAACGTAATAATTACCCTGCTTTACGATATAATCTACTCTATTGCGCAGTGAAAATTATGATGAATAACATTAACTTTTACCATAAGTCAGGGTAATTTTTACGATAAGTCAACATGACCACGCTTACGCTGATTTTTGCTATAATTTGTATCAGAAAATGTTCTATGTTTATAAAGTAGAATTATGAATTGAAAAAAAACTCTTATACAAGTAACAATAGCAAACAAAGTTTGATTATACTCCATTTCCATCCAAAGATTCAACTCTATAAGACCCCCATTCTCGCTCACCATCTCCGCAGCCGGCCACAAGAAAGCACAAAAACGACGGTCTAACACGAGCATTATAATCAGATCATCAAGCACCCTCCAGAAAAACTCACGCTCGTGCAGGCCTGCGGAAAACAAACCCGCGCGCTCGCGTGCGCATAATCCCCTTTCCCCTCCTCGCGACCAAACTTTTTCACTCTCGCTCGAAATCACCGGAGCTATTGCTCAACGCATATACACACACACCAACAGCAACAACAGCAGCAGCAGCAGCGGTATTACCTCGGCTGAAATCAGCGTCGTCCGCAGTTCTCTCGCCTTCTTGTTGTATAGAACGCGCGCCTCGATGAATGGAGAGCTCGCGGCGGCGGTGGCAGCACGCGGTAATTAGATCGTTACTATAACAATTTCCGCGGTCATTCCCTTTCATCTGGACGGCGCGCGCCAGCCGTTCTTTATATACACACATGCAGCAGCCCGTGCATTTTACCAACGTGGGCTGTATATGGCGCACACCGTGCCCGTCTCCGGCACTGCGCGTGTAACGCCGTGTGTTCACCTGCCGTCCGTCGCCGCGAAGGAGCGTCCGCTGCCCGATGTTGCCGCAAGCGTCCTTCGTCTATGCAGTCTCGTGTCCGATCCGCTTTTTCTGCTCGTGCACCGCGCAGAAAAACTTTGCTGGGGGTTGATGCCGCTGGTACATCGCTTTGTTCGCCGCTATCCACGTGCCCGAGTGTACGTATGCGAGGTGGTTCGAGAGGAGCTGCTGTATTCTCTTTTTTGTGTTCGGCTAGTGCCCGCGGGAGCGCTTTTTGTCCGCGTAATCGATCGGGATCACGTGGGGAAAATAAGGATCGTGAGATATGTATGGGACGAGGAATACGTTGTTGCGAAATTAGATGCTATTAAAACAAAGGCTTTTGTTGCTTGTTTTATTTGTTATCAATCAGAAAACATGGATTTAGTTTTATTTTATTCATCTGCAAATTACTGTAAAACAAATTACCTAACATATTGTTAAATATACAGCTATTTAAGATTTATCAGTCACTTTTTTTAAACGAGTATTTTTAGATCAGCACTTTGGTATGCATAGCACGTTAATTGGAATATATATAGCAAATACTCCTAAAATAATTAGCATAATTTTATTTTCTTTGAAGCCCGTTATATTTATATATGAATCATACTTTATGATAGAATGAATAGTTTGACAGGCACATATCAAAAAAATGTCGTGACTATTTCCTTGTCACCTATGTAAGGAATAATTTAAACAGGTCAAGAGACACACATCTTCTTATAATATAATCTGAAATAGATCACCCTCTTCAATCATTCTAGTAACATTTTTCAAATTACTCTTGATCTGTCGTCGTATTCTAAAATGAATAATTTAAACTTACACATTGTAGTTTCTTTCTTGTTATTTTTATTCAAAATCAGACCATACCTAAATATGGTCAACTAAAGATTATTACTGTATACCCAATAATCACAATCCCTTTATATATAACACTATTACGCAGAAATGCTATTACTCACATCCACCATAGTAAAAAAAATAATGCAAACAAATTTTCCTCACTCCAAAACCACCCCGCTCATTTACACATCCCTCTCTTTCCCGCATTTAATTTTCAACTCCGTCTCCCCCCCCCCTCTCTCTCTTCTTCGTTGCCTGCGCTCGCGCAGCATCAAGTATTGCAGTCAGGTGCCGCTACTTACACAACCGGTAGATTCCTTCTTCAGTGGCTTGAACAGAGAAGAGCCGAGGCTACAGCGGCGAGCGGTTTCTATTTTCTTCCATCCCGAGACTTGCGAGCGCGCAGATTTCATCGACGCCGCCGCCGCCGCCGCCGCCAACCGACTATGCACATGTCGATTTATAGTATCGTGCGCCATTAGAGATAATTGTTAGGGCAGTACTCTCCCCCCTCGGTGTGTGTATATATACCGCGACGTAAGGCCGTTTTTCCCCTCTCTGCATCAGCAGAGCTCGCGGTTTTAATGCGCACTCGCGCGCGCGCATACACACACGCATAGTCTTCCTCTCCCTCTCTTTCCCTCGTCATTCTGCACGCAGTTCTTTCTCTATAGAGCTCTCTCGCCTCTTCTTCATCCCCCTCTGCTCTATGTTTTATTACGTGCGAAATTTTTCTGCGCGTCGTATAGAGTCGGCGAGAGGAGGAGAGAGCGCGGAGCGCGCCCGTTTGTACAAGCTAGTTTTACACCGCGGCAATAAACATGACGCGCACACGAGCTCATATATACACACAAGAGCGTCGAGCGGGCATCTTTCTCTTTCCCTCCTTCTCGTGTAACGAATACGTGCCTCATCGAGAGAGGAGGAGAAGAAGAAGAAGAAGAGGCGGAGGAGAAAAAAGGAGGAAGTCGCGAGAGGAGTTTTCCTATAATGCCGCGTGTGCATGTGCACTTCCACGGCCGAGAGCGAGCCCGCAGCCAGCGAGAGCCGGCTTAATTGGAATGTTGTTGCCGCGATTAAACTATTAGGCGCTGAGGCGCGAGCGGAGAAGCGCCTCTCCATGCCCTTCGCCGGCGAGTGCTCGCTAACGCTTTTTAATGGCCTACGTGGAAATGCGCGCTTTGCAAAACGCTGCTTCTTAAAAAGCAATCAGCGCTCTGCAAGCGCGTACATCGCGATTGGGCGAGCGAGGAATTGGAGTTTTTTGAGGACCGAGAGAGCGATGAGCTGCATTACGAGGATGCGCGGATCAACAAAACCATTGTGCGCGATGAGGTTGATGAGACTTCGAGTTGAGGAAGGCATTGGCAATGCGCGATGGATGCGTTACTCTCATTATCGAGATTGTTAGGTATTGTGAGAACGCCATTTACGAGCTTTTTTGACTATTCTCAGAAGGATATATAATAGAGAATGGAACATCGTTACAATTTTTCTAAATTTCATTGATATTTTACTATATTTTGTATAAGACGAATACAAAAATAATAACATAAATCTATTCTTATTTGCTTGGACGAAATTGATTACGAAGCAGTACTTGAAGCTTTAAAAATGATTACAGTGACTTATCATTAAAGAACCTGTACAATTGGTTTTAAATATGAATTTTCCATAATGTACGCATGATATTGCTGAAATATTCATACCAATCTAATCCATATCAGTAAGAATTTATAAAGCCTCACAACTATTAGTTTCCCATTTAAAGAAAGTGATAAAATTTGTTCGCTCATGTAACTGAAGATTGTTTCAGAGAAAAAATCTTGTTGACTTATCCACCATTTAATACTTACTAATAGCAGGTATTGCGTTTTTCTCGATGGCTAGTTACGGCAATTATATAGCTTTATTATAAATAATTTATCAGCGTAGTTATTCAATTTCAATTAATTTCTCCAAGCCCATTCTCGTGCGCAGTGCCCTCCGCGCGCTCGCGTCTTCGCTTCGCACGGCGCATTGCGACGGTTATATATTGAGCCCTGGACATATTTGGCAAGTTGCAGACTGATCGACGGCGACTCGTCGCTGCTTTCAGAGGTAAACCGATCGGGGAGAACAGAGGAAAAAGCGTATTTCTAAGGATGAAAACGGGGCTCCGTTGTTTCCCGCAACGAAGCGCGCCTGCGAACACGCTCATACTTGGGAATGTCAATAAGAGACCACTTTATCGTTGGAAAAGCTGCTGCTACTGCTACAGAGCTCTTAGTCGTTTGTTTTCCGTACTTCCGAGAGAAAAATAGATCGGCAAGACGAGCCGGTGCGCTGAAGAAAAACCGTCTCCGATTTGTGAGACACACGGAAAGCAAGTGAGAAGAAGAAATGCCATCGTTAACTCACATTTACGCACACCTTATCGAGATGCAATCAAAGATTCCTTTATAAATTTTTCTTCTGCAGAATTTTTTCTGAATTCGATGGAGCATTGCTTTCTTCTTGATATGTACTTTGTAACAAAATACTTTGAAGGTTTATAAATGTTACAAAGAAATACTTTTATCCCACTATAAATAAATTACTTCTTAGATCATTTTTTTTTTTTTTAATTTTCTTCAAACTAAAAGTTTATTGAAATACCTACTTAACTGAGGATCAAAGTAATGAGCCTATCATCGGTACAAATCAAACGTCCTTGCAAAAAAAGTAGTAAAATAATTAAATTTTATTATAGCGATCATCGTACCTTAAGACTGCCACTTAAATAAAATCGCAAACATTTCCTCCCGATTTACAAACGCATCGAAGGCTTTACGGGCTCAACAATAAACAAACCTCCACAAATTAAACGTTCACGTATGCGCGTATACCGAGCTCGCATTATGCATATATGCTCCCATAGGAACATGAAAAGACGCAAATTGAATGTAGACTATTAAGGAATCGCAAGCAGGAGCGTCCCGACGGCTTTTTTTTCATTTGCTCCTTTTTAATTCTTTCAATAATTTTCACTCGCGTATGCGCGTGCGCGCGCGCACTAGCAGCTACTGGCAAGCCGATAGCGCAGCGGCAGCAGCGTAGGGAGAGCAGAGAGAACGAGATCGGTAAATTGGATACCGGTTATACGCCGGGCATTAATCTTACGCAACCCCGGCGCGTTTATGTACGGCCGGCCGGTATCTACTTATTAATAATAGCCGCGATTCGACGAGTAACCGAGCTTCTCTCTCTCTCTCTCTCTCTCTCTCTCTCTCTCTCTCTCTCTCTCTTGCGCGCGCTTAAGAGTGTGTGTGTCTGTGTGTGTATTCTCGGATTCCAGCATGGCGAATAAGGCAGACGAATCGAAGCCTCGCACGTCATTCGACGTATTATATATAAATGTAGATCTGGATAGTGCGTGCGATGCAAAACTATAAATTGTGCACTTGCCGTGCAGCTAAAAGCAGTTACCATTTGCGCTGCCGGGGTAGTGCTTTCTTTTTAAACTAGTTCCAGCGTTATTGTCTGATAGTGGATAACACCGACATGGCCTGCTACCGTTAGCCTGGCTATACACGCCGGTTCTGTTTTCGGTCTAACTGTAGTCTGATTTTATAAATGTTCAAAATTTTATACAATCATTATTATAATCAATTATTTGAGTATTGTAAATATTAATAGACAAGTGTATTACAGGTAAACATCTTCTTATAATTTATATAATTTTTAGCTTTTAGTATACAGAAATACTTTTCGTTACATTTTGTACTTCGCAATAATGATGCAGAAAATATATTTTTCGTATACAAAGGTTTTTTAAACGTCAAAATAATTTGGTAATCATACAGCACGGTAAGGTACTTGCTCTTTGCACTTAATGACGTTTTACGACTTATTTTTTTACAACCAAAAGTGCCTTAAACCGCAGACTCTGTGGACTATAATTATCGAACTTACACGGTAGTCATGAAGAAATTAAAGTTTAACACTGATTAAATGAAGGCTTACTTTTTTGTTGCGCCCACCAGTGAAACGTTTTTTCTCTCTCGCGCGTTGTTGCTAATGCTCTCCATTATATGACTTCCTGCAGAGTTCAGTATTATTCGCAGCAGTAGCACTGGCAGCATCAACCAATCTTTATATCGCCGTGGAGAAAGTTGTTCTAAAGAAATCCGAATAATGAACGACACCGTGAAGTCAAGAGTTTTATACGACTTCCTTTTATTATTAGTAATTTTTCTTTTTTACGTACATAATGACTTTAAATTGCGCTTGCTTTTTCTGTTGTTATTATTACATGCATCAATTTTGAAAAATATACAACTTCTAATGTTCAATATTTACACGATTTATTTTTAATATGATTGTTTATTACAATGAAAAAATTGAATTTTCTGTTTGCTGGATATTCAACTTATAGACTATTTCTCTGAAAGATCTAATAGTTATAAATTTCTGTATGTGCGTTGGTAATATGAACTTTGAATTTCGAATTAATGAAGAATTAAGAACTCCAGGATAGTGAGAATCTTGTTATTGATTTCTGCTACAATACAAAGTGCCGACGTTTTTCTAATTAGATAAATAAATGCGAGGTTTTTAATTTAAATGCACCTCGTTGAGTAAACAATGAACATTTGTTGTAAAACATAACCCATATTTACATATAAGAAATAACCTATAATAAAGTAAACTATATTGTACTTAACGAAATTGACAGTAAAAACAAAAAGTATGGATAATTTAAAAATATAAGAATATCTGTGTTGCAATTATTTCTGATTCAATATTGTTCATAAATCGGCGTAAATTTTTAGTTAAGAGCTGCAGTTAGTACTGTTCCATTGCATTGCACTCTTTAATGGTGTTTCGGAGTTTAATTATTTAATTTCAGCAGTTAACTAAAGTTTGTTTGGTATGAAGTTATATATCATAAGGTGAACAGATTTTAGTTCTGCATACATTTAAAATGTATTTTTCCATGAAGCATACAAAATTTTCCTAATAAGAAACTATATCTTAAACAGTATATTTAATTTATTTATTAGTACGTGAACGAAATACTTTTTAATAAATTACAATTAACTACGTTTTCTCGTTTAAGAACAAATACATATTATTTTCAACTAATTATTGATAATAATAAAAATGTTGAAATTATGAAATGAACACATTTGCTTAATGAGTGGCTAATGAAACTCAATAAAAACGTCTAACAAGTCATCAAGACAGCCAAGGAAGAAGTCAAAGTGCACGTGGACGCGAAACATCAACAAGAAATAAAAACAGCCTTCGTTCTCAAAGTCTCTTTAGCTCAGCTACGCTCCCTACGGTAATTTTAGCGTAACAATTCGCTCTTCAAAAGAGGCTCTTTGCGAGTTTTGGCTGAGGCGCCGCGGCCGCGCACTCGACTAGGTCGTAAAAGGACGCTGATTGATTGATACATCCGCGTGGGCCGGCAGAAGTAGCCCGTAAGAGCAGCGCGGCTCGCTCCTAAAATGCGCGTCGCGGAGTACAGGACGTCCCGTTGTGCTCTCGCGAATAGTTACGCTTGCCAAAAGAAAGAGCCGCGCGCGTCTTTGTGCGAGTATGGGTTGAGGAAGATGAGGGTGTCGAAAGCTTCTCGTTCCGCGTGCATATCCCTCGTAGTAAGCCCGCGCGTCGAGTGAAATACTCAGCACTTCTTCTTTGTCCTCAACGCGACGCAGCGCACGTGGCTTTGATCGCGAAAACAATACTGGGAGGGCCTGCGTTGTCGGGATTGTTTATTACTTTTTACGAGGGATCAGTGAAAACTTATATTTTTAGTAGATAGTTCAATGTGCCGGAATTACTTTTTAATCTTTTATTTAGTTTAGTATGTTATTTATGGAAAATATGGAATTCGAAAAGAATGTTAATAATAATAAAATGAATGTAATGGTAGTTTCTTAAGATAGCTTCCAGGTAAACATTATAAGTTATGTCCCTTTAGTGAACTGAGACTTATATTATTTCAGATAAAATGTTATTTTTCAATAAAATTACTCGGGAAAAGTTTGTTGAACTTGGAAATGTTTTAGCAGAATTAGACATTTCTATGTCTGAAACTTGACTGAGGATATATAAGGTAAAAGTACCAGTGATTGAACGCTCAAGCCAGTATTTGGACACCTAACATTTCTTTATAAACTCCTTTGTATAATGCCATAATATTTTAAATAAACTATACAAATAGTTTAATATTTAAATATTCTTTATTTATTACCCAAACACAATTCACAATGAAATATAAGATTATGCATGTGTAAAATTATAAAATGTTATTAACAAATATATATTACTTTCATGTGCGCTTACACAGATAAATATATGTGTACACGAAAATGCATACAAACACTTATTGCTATATATTACGGCGATAGTATCTACCCAAGTATCCAATTCTCCAAACACATGCCATTCCTGAAGACTTTCAAGCGTAATACATCAACCAACCATCTAACTGTGACTCAACACCATATACCACCTACAAAATCCATCTTAACCACAACTCACGCACCAAAACAAATTCAATCCAGTAGCGTACCTCTCAAAAACTACCAAACATCACTCACTTCCAAAGCTTCACCTTCATCAACCACCCAGTCTGTAAATCTCGACTTTCCTACCCACAACCTACAATCAGTAGTCGCTCATCCCCTAACATTTACTACCCACTATCTGCTCCCTACACTCAACTTAATGATCCACTATCCACTCACTCTCTACACATCGCCTTCATTACCTACCACCCGCGCCGTACCCCATAGCGTCATCACCAATCACCCACTCCCTACACCACACTTCTACAATCCACTACCCACCACTCACCTCCTTCGTCTCGCTTCCAGCACCCACCACCATCCACTTATCCAATACCTTAATCGCCCACCACGCCTACGCTCTATATTCACTCATCTCCACCGCCCATTCCCTATAACCGTACCCCTCGTCATCATTACACAGTACCCACTAACATTCTTCACTCTCACTATCCACCATACACTGCGCCTCTCATCCTCACCACACCCATTCATCAGCATCCACCATCCCTCTACCTCTCACCCATACACCACTGACTTACCGCCCTTGCTCATCTATGCACAATATCCACAAAAAATACAACCTTCACACCCATGCGCTGACAACAACATACCTGTACCAGTATCACTCCCGAGTACCTATCACTCGATGTCGTTCGTTCGTTAACAAAATTCACTTGTCACAAAGTATCTCTAATTATTTTAATCGGTCTGACTTCAAATCTTTTGAAGAAGTACACTTACGTAACAAAATTTTAAGCATTTATCAAACTTTTTTTAACAATATTATCATTCTGAATTTTATAAATTAATTATAAAATGCAATTTAGTTATATTTCAAATTAATTGTAAAAATGTTATATTTGTTGTTTTAGGCAGAAAATCTTGATAAATACTTAATATTTTGGTAGGGCAGGAAGTATACATGTATGATATACCACCAAAAAATTTAAGGGAATCTAATCAAAATAACTTCACATACTTTGTGACCAGTAAATTTTGTCAACGAACGAGAATCATCGAGTGGTATTTATAGTCAAGAGGTCTGATACAGATATTTTTGTAACGATCAACTTTCATGGTGAAAAATAAGTAATATGGTTACATTATATCAAACTGTTCATCTCATAAAAACAATTATATTGGCCATGAAATGTTTCTATGTTTTTTTAATTTTAAATTGTATCTATCGCTTTAAATTTTTTAAATTACTATTTAGTATTAAGTTAATAATTTTCTCTAATACAAAACTCTATCGTATTGCATGTAAGAAAGCACGAATTAAAACAAATGTTGTATTCTATTTTAATGTAAAGCATGTAGCAACATTTGCACTAGGCAAATCAGGCTGCTTATCCTATTGTATACCTGTTTGTAATCCAAAATTGGCCATGTAAAAAGACATATCTGAATCTTTTCACTGCGGCAGAGGTAAAAATAAAGAAGAGCAAAAAGAGCCAAATCAATTGACGTGCATTGAGAGGCACAAGCATCTGGAGAAATAATTCTTGCCACGGCTCCGGCGCGGTGGCTCTCGATGCCAGATATAACGCGGTGAGCGCGCGCGCGCCTCGTTCCCGCGAAGAAGCGAGCCATATAAGAACGTTATCAGGTGATGTAGGAAGTCCGCACTCGGGAGCCCAACGAAACTTATAAGGCGGCACACGACCCGACCGCATACGCGCCGTAGTGATGCAATGCCCGCGCCGACTTCTCTCTTTCTCTTGCTCTGCTCTGCAGCGATTCTGCGCGCGCGCGTTCGCCTAAATAGCGTGTTAAACGCGTTTACGACATGGGTTTTGTATGGAATTGTCTAATGATCCTCGGCAACCGGCATTTTTTCTCTCCTCGCTCTCGCGGCGAATGCAAGATGTGAAAAATAAACGGCTCTGCCTTTACAAGCAAGTGCCTGCGTCGATGTTGTCGCGGTAAAGCTATTAGAACACAAGTTTGAGTGCATTAATTTCGTATTTATCTGTAATATTAACAATTTTCGCATGTAAAACTAACCTTATAATACTAATTTATGTTATAATTATGTTTTAGAACATTCATTCAGATTTGTTATGTGTTAAATATGTATATTTGAAATTTAAAAAAAAATAGAATAATTTTAAATTAAATAATTATAAATGGCAATTTTTGTTTGCTTTAATATCATACTTTCATGCTTCTTACAATTGATGAATAACACATTATAAAAGTTTACGTAATAATTTTTACTGTGACAGAAAATAACATTTATATATTTTGAAAAGCCAATATAAATATTGAATTTTATTAACAAGCTTGAAAAAATAAGCATAAAATGTTAAAACATTTATTTTGAATCTATCTTTTCAATTTATTTGATTAATTTAATGAAATAAAAAATTTAACACTTTAATTCATAAAGAATGTAAGCCGTTGCATGTATAAAGGTATTAATAACCGTTAGTTAATGCAACGCTATTGCGTGATCTACTTTACAACGTCATTAACGGGTGAGTTCCCGGAGTGTTAATTCCGGTAGGTAAATGAAAAGCTAAAACAATAAAGCACTGGCTAGAGCTCATGTACTACCGCACGCGTACCGGCCACAAACCGAATACACGAGAATTCTGGCGCACGCGTTTCCGAGCTCTGCGGAGCCGTAAAACCCGGGCGCTTCTATAACAGTGCCTCACTAAAGCAAATGTTATAACAAACAGGCGGGTCCAGAGCCGATCTCCGCAGTGGCTCCCCGCTATTTAACATTATTTAGCTTGCTTTGTGAACGTTCAAACAG
Source organism: Gastracanthus pulcherrimus (assembly GCA_949152435.1). Classification (NCBI taxonomy): domain Eukaryota; kingdom Metazoa; phylum Arthropoda; class Insecta; order Hymenoptera; family Pteromalidae; genus Gastracanthus; species Gastracanthus pulcherrimus. Next base: position 43,420,006 of record OX424574.1, read on the forward strand.
CGCACTTCTTTTCCCGCGATGCGGACATTTGATGTGAACTTCTGCTGCTGCGGGTCTCGCTCGCCGCTGCGCTGCACTGTCGTACTGTTTGTTTTTTAGCCGCTTGCGCAAGCGGCCTTCCCCCTCGAGCCGAGCGACTAAAATGCATTTTCTGTTTGTTGACCGCGTACAATTTTAAATATCATTCGTTCGCTACCGCGCTGCGCGGAAACGAGGTTTTTTGTGTGCACAGTCTCCCACAGAGTTTTAGCAAAGTTTTTTTTTTTATTTTTTTTTCGACTGATTTCGTTTTTAATTTTAAAATATGCGATGCGGTAATTGTAGTAGGACTATATAAATGGCTTTGTCAACAAGAAATTTATGTGGATTTCAATGTTTGCTCGGTACGCATCAATTTCGGGGACGTTTGCTAATACTCACGTAATCTGAAAATTGCCCTATAATCAATGAATTTATGTCACAGATAATGCCGAAAAGTGCATTAACTATCGCAAACAAAAACTTTGCTATACTTATGCATAAAAACAGGTATTATACAATTTATTCCTACAGCAAATTAAAAAGTTTATAAAATTATATTCTCTTTGCAGATAACAAATTGCCCGTACAATCACCACTGTTACTACTTACAAATTAAGTGTGTAATTTTTATTGCTTCCTCAAAGAGGAAACTTTATGATAGTAAAAATAAAAGTTTTACTAAAAACATGTTAGAAAACGTCCGTATGGATGTGTGTGCGTTTGCGCGCGCGTGCGTGCGTGTGAGCATTCATGCGTGCGCGTGTGTGTATGTGTGTCTGTTTGTATGCATCTATATTTCGAGTAATCCACGGTTAAATTTAATGCTTCAGGGCTCTTTTTGTTTGTTTTTTTTTTAAATGAAGGGAACACAGTAATATTCTTTTAGTTTTTCGGATTTGTTTTTGTTTTTTAGCGGTTCTTCGATTTTTGGCTTCAAGTTTTTCGAATTTTTTGGTACCTTAGAAATAAAATCATCGATCCAGTGAAGATGCATTTGAAAGAGCATATAATTACATATCTTTTACCACCCGAGATTTTGGGTAAGGTCCTTTCCTTCCTTTCTTTTGTTGTATACGGAAACTTCAATTTATCTTTTGAACGAGAATTTTCAATAATAGTCTTTTAACGTTTTCTCATTTTTTATGATATTTTCTTTTTCAAAAAATTTTTGAATATAGTTTTCTTGCATATTATGCGGTAATGTTTCACCAAACAAAGTTCATTTTATACATTTTTTTATGAAGATTTGAAATCATGAATAATTATTAAGATTTATTGATTCATTTTTGTTTTATAAACTTAACTTTTTTCATTTTTATGATATTCATTTTCTTTTCAACGAAAATTTAATAGCTTTTTTCTTGACTATTATGCGGTCATTTTTGGCCATTCTAAGATCATTGTTTGCGTTTTTTTATGAAGATTTAAAATGAAGAAGAATTTTTAAGTTTTATCGATTAATTATTTTTTTAACGTTTTTTTCATTTGAAGGATATCCCAATTTTTTCAATAATTTTTAATAGCTTTTTTCTTCAAAGCTCTATTTTTATTTTTTTATGAAGATTTGAAATAATAAAAATTTAAGATGATTGATCTATTTTTGTTTTATACCGTTTTTTCTTTCGTATGATATGTTTGTAATGAATGAATAAATGCGCTATTTATAAGCTCGAACAAAATTACGAAAAATTTTTTAATAACTTGAACAAAAAAATTTGTATTAAATAGTTTCAAATTAAAAGAAGACTGTAGAGCACTTTTTAGTTAATCAATATATTTTTTGAGTTTTCTTTTCAAATAAAATTTGTAAAGAATATAATTTAATAGAGTTAAAATTTGGGTTCACAGCTTAAATGAGTTTGAATAGACTATTTTAAATAATTAACTGGAATAATTTCTCTTAATGAACATTTTAAGATTTTCTTAGTTACACATTATCATCGTATCTTAAATTTATTTGTGAATATGATATGCTATATATATATTATATTAAAAAATATTTTAAACAAAGATACTTTTTCATAATCTACGGTGTGCTTTTGCATAAATTTAAATTACAAAATTTAAATATATACATATTTCTCAACATAAAATAAGCAATAGACTTGTCATTTTTATTTTTCATCACAGTATTAAATAGAATAAATAATTTCATATTGAAACAATTTATAAAGTTTGAGAAAGCTAAATGCCAACAAATTGGCAGCGGTTTTTTTAATGGAATTTCATCTGGAACAACCATTTTTACAAATTCTTTTTTGACATACTTTAATTCTTCTATCAAGCACAATTAAGATTAACCATTAAATCGTTCATAAATTCCAAAAAATATACTCTTACAAAATTAATCGGTATTTATAACAAAGTTAAAAAAAATATATGCTAAGTATTAATAATTAAAATGACTGTTTCTTTATACTGTAACAATAACTTCCTTTAAAGTGAGCTCGGTACTCAGTTCACTGATCATAACTTTAGTCTCTAAAGCGTAGGACATGTATAATATGAGCAGAAACTTTACTTTCTACGGTCGTTAGTTGCCAACGTTAAGATCCAGCGCTGCCCTTAGGCTAATTCGTCTGCTCTTGCTGCCTTTCTGCTTCATAGACAAGAGGAAGATTATTAGTATGTAATATGACTGCTAGAAAGGATAAAAGACAGAGATAAGGAAATGGCAATTATGACGAGTATTTTGTAACTGCAGTATTATTATTTCATTTAATGTTAGGACTGCAAACGAACATGAATGTTCGGACAGAAAAAAAGATTTATACTTTGTTTAAAAATTACATAACACAGCATAGAATAAGAATTCTATTGAATGCAAAGAAATCATATATTACATTAAATTAGTTGCAGTAATTTTATGATAATATAAATTTTCTCTAATACTTAAGAAGAAAAATGTTCTTTATCCGTGTAAAAAAAGGTCTGTGAAAAGTGTGGTAAACGTTTGACTTAGAAAGTCTTGAAAAAGTCTGGCTACGGAGACTATTCTAGACTATAAGCCAGACTATATGCCAGGCTTTTGTTGAATTATGTCACAAAAACTTTTGTTTACATACAAGTAATTAGGACACCACACAAATTGTTAATATCAAACGTAATCGTAAAAAGAATAATAGTTTTCGAGTAATCCGTGAAAATTTTTTTTCAAATATTGCAATCTTTTATGAAATTAAATATTTGTAAAAAAAGAGACATAAAATAGGTTACTACCGACTTGGAAAGTCTGGGATAGTCTCCGGAGCCAGACTTTTGCAAGACTTTCTGAGCCAGACTTTTGCCTGACTTATGTTTGTGCACAGGATAATTGTTAAAAAAATCATTATTCTTTAACAAAAATAATTGTATATTTTACAGTGTATATTATGTTTTTATATAAATATAGTGCCTTCATTTCTATTCTAAATATATAATAAATATAAGAATAGTCGATTATACTGATGCGCTTTTATCCTACGGTTTACAATACCATATAAAAGACGACCAAAAGTAGTATTTCAGTATTTCTTTAAATTTTTTTTGCATATATCTAATGGTTATTAAATAATTCACAGCAACCTTTTTTACAACTACAACTAAAATTTGTGAACCAAAAACACTAGCTTTCATAGAAATTCTGAGAAACCTCATTTCTAAAATCATTCCAGAACAGCGAATAAAAAGTCTGCGGTCTCTTCTAAAAATCGCCACGGAAAATCACGCAGCGAAAATTGCAAAAGCAACGGCGGCTACGCGAAACCGTGGAGCGTTAACACAATTCTCGACGTTTCCGCTTTAAATTTTCAACCGCGCACTTTTACCCGGCGAGAAAATACAGTGTGGTCAGTCGCGCGTCCGTGCTGCAGCGACGGGGTATATAATCGTGACGTGTACCGTAAGAGCCCGTGCGCGCGTAGTTACATGGACCGACCTTTAGACATATAACATGTGTGCGCGTGTGTGGTGGAAAAATTAGTTTTATAATATTTTGGGTTGAGTTTGCTGTTATTGAATGTTACTGAAATTTGGTTTATACATAATATATGTAAGTAGCAAGATTTTCTGCTCCTAAGGAGGGCATTCCTTATAGATGACAAAGACACAGGTGATTTACGAAGATTTTTTAATAAGAAATTATTTATTTAAATCAATCAAAACTTTTTTGTATGTATATATGCACTTTTGAAACAGTAAAAAAAAATTTTTATAATGCATTCTGATCGATATATTGGTAAACAACAGTTGTGCGCAGCGGCTTTGGCTCCAAGACCCTCAATCGGCGGACACTCTAACATCCGTTAAAGTGGTCGTAATCAAAATAAAGCAAAAACATTTAGTTATAGTATGATAGTACAAAGCTATTAAACCTCAAAAACAATAGAAAAGCATGAAATACAATTTTGGTTGGAATTATTGAAGAAAAACAATTTTTCCAAAAAAAAACAGTGTTCCTTTTGCGATACAATGTATAGAATGTTATAATTCTTAAGATTTTATAGGTTTATTACCTACAGAATCTAATTTTATATACGTAAAAATATGCAAGTTGATTGGTGGATATTTATTGAGTCATCGTGTCAGCCAATTTAAAAAAAGTCGTTTCGACAAAAACGCGTTTAAAGTTCTGCTCCACCCTGCTCTACCTGCTTGACGCGCATAGTAAAATGCTTGTAGCTTCATGTATACTTGGGATTTCGAGACATAACATTAGGGATATATTCTTCAGATGCATGTATGCATTGAAGCAATAAAGAAAATCGATTTTATTGTCTATACGGAATGCCCCCCTTAAAGCAAACGCTTAAACTATGTTTCAGGAATAAATTACATGTTAAGTTAATCATAGATATATTGAAAATTCTAACAAAATTAACAGTTTATAGAAAAGTATCTTCTTATGTTTAAGTAGTATAAGATTCGATTGACAAGACGTGAATTGAAGACGTGATTGTGTAAAAAATGTGCTTAAATTTTTTTTTTAAATTGTTAGTTTATTTCTAATATTAGAGAAATAATACAATCTCTTTATTAATTTTAGCACATCAAACTAGCTTTATAACCGACTTAATCCATGTGAAATTATAAAATAATATTTAAATAATTATGCGAAAAGCGGATGATTACTTTGCATGGAGCATTATTAATTATATTAGTGTGAAGATTTTGGAATTCTGACTGAGTACTAAAAAGTAGAGAAAATGAACTTTAATTAATATTACGAACTTTTTTTATAAAAATATTAATTTATTTTAAAGTTATCAGCAATTGTAGATGGTAATGAAATAGAACTTTACGCCAGAGTGGTGTTCGTCGCGCACGAGGGTATCAAGTTCTACGTAATAGTAGGCGTGAAGTGCGCATTTTACATCGCTTGTGCTCTTTATGCGTAAAGTAGCACTTGTGCATAAACTGGACATAAGGTTGCAAATCTTACATTTGTAATAGCTGTAAGGACCGTCGTGCACGAGGGCCGGCGAAGCCAGCCTAGAGTGGTACTTGATCACACTTGTGCATGTGCACGACTCTCGGGTATATGCAAAGTAATCGAAATTGCGTACTTTACTCCTACTGTCACGAAAAATTGTCTCAAATTTTGAGAAATACACAAAAATGATCAGCATACACGTTATTACTGTATAAATCAGTAGAGAAGCCACGAGACTAGATAATCCGCGTATGATATGTACAACTGAAAAACACAAAAACCAAATAGTGCACGATGGAGTGGGAAAGGGTCTTTTACCAAGGGGGGGGGGGGGGGTTGATGGTCGTGAACACACGTCCGTGGGTTGTTCCTCGGGCATGCATGTCTGCCTGCCTGCCTGCCTGCTGGTAGGCCGCAGAGAGTCCATTCCGAGCGACCACAATGAGCGCTTAAATCCCGCGCGCAAGTTGGCCCTCGCGGGAGCTGCTGCTGCGGCGGCGCAAATACGCCACCGCCGCGGCCGCCGGCGAAATTCCGCGTAACCGCACTTATTAAGACGTCGTTGTTGGAATTTAAAGTACTGCTCTGCTGCAGCCTCCCCCCCCCCCCTGGATCACGGCGGCACGTTAGCGCTGACGTACACATCTGAATTGTAGGCGTTTTGCCGGGAAAAGAGCGCACGCGCGCCGTAGTTGCGCACTTCCGCGTGTAATACTCCTCGGCATAATAACCGTTGTTCGTACATTGAGCTGCTTGCTGGATTTTATTTTTTTGTTCTTTTCTTTTCTGGCTTCGGCGGCCGTGTTCTGGTTTGATCGGATGCGTTTAATAATATGTATTAAGAGGGATTGAAGATTTTGCTGGAGGCTCGCCGCTTGAATCGCTGAGTGTCAATGCATTTTTGCGAAGCAAAGATCAAAATGGAAAATATCGTTTCAAGCGTATTATGAAATATACATTTATGTTTGATAGTATGTATAATAATTCGAATTATTCACACATTTAAGATGTCTTTTAGCTCAAATAAATAATTTTACTACAGAATAAGATAGAACAATTTTACCATACCTAATTTATATCTTTCATACAATCTAACATTAAGTACTTCAAATATCGTACTCCCAATACAATACTATGACAATACAAGAACTTGATTTTGCAAAAAAGCCCTTAATTCACTTAAAAACTAAGTTTAAAAAGGTTCGGAGACTATAGTACAATAATATAATTCGCGTAAATATATTTTATTTCATGATATAGGAGGATTCACCTCCAGGTAAAATGTTAACGAGGAGCCTATAAAATTGATATAAGCATAAAGAATCCATAAATGATAAAGTGTTTATATAACAATTTCCTTTTGTATAAAGTGGAAAAAATGATAAAAAGTTAATTTTTTTAATTTTTGCTAATGCATGTCTGATAATATCTTGATTTTTTCACTAACGTTATTGAATTTTACCCTCTCTTTTATTAGGTTTCTTTTCACTTCCTAGGAACGAGAGTTTTCTTAATTTTCATATTTTGATAAGCTCTAAACAACAAAGTTAGTTTTGTATTATGTTCCCATGTATTCCCCTTCTTACTAAGCATCCGTGGGCATCATCACTTACATTACATTCCCTAGAAGTAACGGAAGTAACTATGTGGCCCCAGATATTCTTCTAAATTCGTTTAAACATATTAGTTTTAATTTTTGAAAAGAATGTAGCACTGTTTCTGTCCGTTACAGTAATTAAGCGCATTTTCGACAGAAAAGTGCATTACAATATTAAACTTACATAATATTTACAGAGGCTTCCAAAATTTTGTAAACCTAACCAAAGTACTAACGTAAAACTAATTCTTATAAAAAGTTGAACAAGTTTCCATAATATAACTTTAAACGAAATGTCAGTGCTATTGAAATAAGCTGCCAGAAGAGACGAGGAAACAGCCGTGTGCGCTTGCATTTACGAAAATGCATTTTAAACAAGAGCTCTCACTCGACTTCAAAGTCGTGCGCTATTCGAGTAGATAATCAAGATTGCAAAGAGGATCGAAGTCAATTCCGCGCTGCAATGCAAAGCGCGGGCGTGCGCGCAAGGTACAAAGTAAAGTGCAGACTGGGTAGAAAGGGCAGGGGGAGGGGCGATTCTAGTGTATACGGGGCATCGAACTTGGCGACGCCAGCTCGTAGTTCTCTCTCTCTCTCTCTCTCTCTCTCTCTCTCTCTCGCTCTAGCTCTCTCTCTATGTAGCAAAGTCGAAGGATTCGGAGAAGACGCAGGGATGCGGAGAGGAAGAGCGAGCTCGGAAAATTCGTGAATTACAAGAAACAAACAGCAAAGCGCCGAGAGCGGGATACAGAGAGTAGTGTATACGCGACTGCTGCTGCAAAGGCACGCTCCAATGGAAATAGTCTCTCGTGCACCCAGGAAACTCGGAAATTGTAGTATATTCTACTTGCTGATTTCCTTTGATATTTCCAACAACTCGGAAATTATAATCAATTTACTTTTTATTTGAATTTTGAATATTTTTACGATATTAAAGCAATAATTAGTTTTATTCATTGAAACGACCAACTTCGTTGTGATACAACGTTACTGCAGTTACTAATTACAATATGAAAATAGTAAAAGAAAATTAATAGGCTAAATTTCCCGCAACCGCGGGAATAAACTAAAATTTTACTTTATTTCTGGAAATTTTTTTCCCGCAAATCCATTTTGTTTAAATTATTCTTCGCTATATCAACATACAATGTTCAGTACATTCTAGTTCTTACCGGAAGTTCCTCCTTTTAAGTCAATAAAGTGGCTACAGTTAAGTCGGGAATAAAGTTCTATATGCAACACGGGAATAAAGTCGAGTATTCCCTCGGGTGATTACTGCCCTCGCTTTGATCGGGCAGTAAACCCACCCTATGTAGTAATCTTCGACTTGATTTCCTTGTTACATAATGTACTATTTGATTTAACATTTCAAGTACGAGGAAAAGTACTCAACTAAAAGGGAACAAAAGTGTCTGGCAATATATACATATTAAAGTTGTAACTGCTTTCAAATGAGGTTTTTCTTCGATATTATACTGCACGTTCAAATAGAATCACTTTCTATGAATGGTATAACATTAAAGTGTCCAAGTACTGCAATATTTACATTATGTACTTTTTGCGCGTCAGTGGTCAAAATTTGCGCCAACGCGCATGCTCGTTTGACGGCATCACTCGGTTTAATACATTCTATCTGTTACTTCGCAATTGTACAATTAGAATTAGCATTAGTACAATTTTTAACGCTTGGTACAGTTAGGAAAATGCATTATTTAACGAGATATCAACATTTGATAGCGCGATAAAATGCAGAATCAAATTTGAATTTTCATTAAAAAATTAAGCGGATACATTTAAAAGTACGAACGTAGGAGTAAAATACAAATGGGGTGGGGTGGGGTAGGTGGAGGACGCGCATCTTGCGAGGGCGGGCAGGGATGCGAAGAGTTGCGGTAAAGCCGCGGGTGGAGAGGAAGCGCACATGTACATACACACACAGAGACTGAGCGAAGAAGCAGCCGCAGCGTTCGACGGTAGCGAATACATCAAAGAGTCGCGGCTTAATAGAAAGCCTTAGAGGCGTTTGTTCGAGTCTCCTCATCTGACTAAATATTCCTGTGGCTCCGCAGCGACCGAACAGACAGAGATACATACATACATACACACATATATATATATATATATATATATATATATATATATATATATATATATATATATATATATATATATATATATATATATATATATATATATATATATATATATATACGTGTATGCATATTACGCCGGAGCCAAGATACACAGTCGCAGCGAGTCTCTTACGAATAGAACAAACAGCCGAGCGTCTCCGGTATCTATGAGCGGCGAAGACGAGAACGAGGTTGGCCCAGCCTTACGTAAGGATCGCACAAGGCACAGAACCGACTAACAATCGAGCGGCTTCCTTCTTAACCCTTTTGTCGTTATGAAACGTGACCTGAAATATTTTCTTTTCCTATCGGACGGACGAATGGAACTGGGCTGTTTCGCAATGACGCGTAGCGAGAAGAATGCCGCCGGGATATTACACGTATAAGACGGAGAGATTTTTCAGCGCTCATCGGGACTCAGTAAGTCATCGGTGCATATTAATATTAATAAGGAGATAAGGTGACGAAATAATGCGCTCAAGTATATGCGGGCGTTCCCATTTTCACTAATCTCTTAATTATTACTACGAACGGAATTAATTCACTTTTGAATTTTCTCGATAGCTTGCGATAGAAAACGGTAGCACGCTGATACTGTCAAACATAAATATAGAGTTACGAAGTGCCATGATCGAGCAGGTAGCTAGATCGATATCTTATATATTAAAACAATATACTTCATTAAACGTCTAAGCTGTTATGCATTATGGTCTGGTAGCATAAGCTTCGTCAAGTACAGCGTATATTTTTTCATTTTAATATGTAAAATATAAATATAAATATATCTGCCGGTTCCCGATAAAACGACTTAAGCCCACTTTTTATGTTTGAGAGATATCAAGATTTAACGTTTTTATTTTCCATATAAAGCAATGTTTAAAAAAGTCATAAATAGTAGATATAGTCACTTATTTTCACACTTTTCTGAGTTTCTGCATTTTCATTTGAAAATATACTGTATAAGGATACCAAAATCACTTGAAACTCAATTTAAAAATAAATGGACTTAAGTCGTTTTTCCGGGAACCCAAAGATATATATATATATATATATATATATAGCAATTTTGGTAGTATTGAATACATTTTTTTAAGAATTTGAAAAATTACATTAAATTTATTATTTTGTTTAAATTATTTGTACATGTATAAATTATTTTTAAATTTCATAGTATAACTGAATTAGGAATTTTATATAACACATAAATCTCTAGGATACAATTTACAGACTATTTATTACATATTGCATTTATACCGAAATACTTTCAATAATACATCATACCTTATCTAATCAACACTATCATATAACTATCAGTTAAATAGAGCCTTAGCTATAAATTTTCGTACACGATTAATCTGACGTAGTAATTACTTATTTACGAGAACTGTCTCGATAGCAAATGAAATTTCGCATATCAAAATTTGTTGATAATCGCACAACTAGGAAATCCGCGTATCATATAATAAATCGAAACCCAATCACTGTACGACGGACTTTTCGAAAATGCTCATAATTCTTCAGGCCGACTTTCGACATAACCACGCTACTTGTCGTGTATACCGCGAAAGAAACGACGACATGCAGACTATTGCAAATAATGTTCGGGGGCAAATCTCCAAGAACTAATTAATATCTTATGTTGACATTGCTCCTGTGCGATCCGGTTTTCGCGAGTCTCAAAGCCCCACGGAACTTTATCTAACTTACGATTGCGCTGCAGCTGCCACTGCCGCCGCCGCCTGTGCCGATCCAAAAAGAGAAGCGGAAACTGAACTTGGAACGATACCGGCAGATAGTAACTTTCGCACGCTTGTGCACAAACTTGCTCTGTCGACCGTAAATATTGGATGGGCGCAATTATTGTAAAGATACAACTTTATTAATAAAGATTTATTAATTAATATTAAACTATTTACTTCCTTTTAATATACTCATTATTATATATATAAATATATTAGGGTAATTATAATTTGAAAAAAAGTATCATTGTTAATAATACATTTTTAAATGCTTTAATTGAATTTTAAATTATTTCTTACAAGGAGAGTGTCCGGACTCTGGGACATGTACGAGGGCTTACAAGGAGAGTACCTCTCTTCCGGGTCACGAATTTTGATAAGGGTTTTCTAAGGAGACGTCTTTTGATAGTTAGAAATGAAGACTTTGATTAGTTAGGGCAGCTGGCGCTGTTTACATCCTAAGATATAGCTCATATATACAATGCTAAAAATTATGTATATATAGATATATTGCCAATGTTATGAAAACACGTTATATCTCAGGATATGAGAAGTGGTAGCCGCTCTGACTAGTCAAAGTCTGCATTACTAGGTACCAAAAGAGACCTCCCAAAGCCTCATCAAACTTCGTGATCTGGAGGTGAGATATTCTCCTTGTTAGATCAAACTCTAAAAGCTATTTCTTCGTACTAACTAATCAAGCAAATCGACGCTTATTTATCATAATATACCCTATAGTTATTGAGATATTTGTTAATAATTATCGACTTTATACATTGAGAGCATATCTATATATATCGTTTTTAGTATATATACATTGCGTGTATAAATATAGATAAATAACTCAAAAGATAAAAAGCATTAGAATCAATAGCGAACGATTTGCTTTATTATTAAGTACCAAAAAAATAGCTCTCAGTTTTATCCAAATCCGTGACCCGAAATTCAGGTACTCGAATAAGTGAAATTATCCGTTTCTTCGCCTATGTCCAATTAAAGAAAATTGAAATGAAGCGGAATTTTCTTTTGTTAAAATAAAAAACAGTTTTTAATAATAACTAATAGAGTATAATAATAACTTATTAACGTACTATTTCGCGCACCAGAAAATAAAGTTCGTATCGATATGCTCTATCCCTCAAAATTATAACAGTAAATCTGACATTAACGAATTCACATATTATTCAAAACAACTCGCACCGCCACTAAAATTTGAATAGTAAACCCATTAATTTCCATTCCCTCTCTACAATGCACATCCTGCGCAAGCTAACCAAAATCGAAATAACACCGCGATACACATCAAGCCGCGTACACGCTAATGTTTATTTCATCGGCGACAATTTCCGCGTATCGACGAACCGCATCTCCATAGAGAGAATCCACGCGGAACTACCATCATTCGATGTATTATTACGCTCTCTCTCTCTCTCTCTCTCCCTCTCGCCCGTTATATCTCCCTTTGAAGTCGATACAACGCGCGTTTGCTTATTAATACTCGCGGCGATCCGCCATACACGAGCGACTCCCCGCGCCCGTTTGATTGATTCAAACAACCCCCACCTTGCCGGGTGGTCCGCCGCTGCCGCCCGACGCTGCGGCGCGCCCCCGATCCTTCGACAGATACAAATGAGTCGGATGCTCCGTCCCGTTCTATCTCGCAGAGCCTCCGCTGCTGCTGCTGCTGCTGCTGCTCCGCCCGATGTAATCCTTTAAAGGGATATATATTCGGCCTGTGTTTCGCTTCGGTTAAGCTATATAAATAGACGTGGGATGTTCGCAATCAGTGCTGCTCGCACGCGAGCTACGAGCTCCGAACTCCTCTCGCCTGCGTCTACCGAAGCTTTTACTCTACCTACTGTCTGTGTGTTTGTAGGGCCGAGAGAAGGCCGCTTTGCGGGGCCATTTAGAAATGAGTCCCCGGAATGAAAGACCTCTTCGACGCTCTCCCGACCTGTCTCTGTGCAGTGGAATGGTGTATATAGCTATACCTCGGATAGCCGTTGCGCGATTTCGCACCCTTATTGTGTATGCTCGTCGCGGCGACGGCTGCGCTCGTACAATCGCCGTCCGCGTTCGTATAAGAGAGATACGAGGCAGGTTGCTGCTGCTGCTGCCAACGCGTCTCGTCGTCCGAACAACCTTCAAAGCTCGCGCGGGTGATACGAACTGAGATGCGCTATTATAGGTACTGCAGGGAGAGTGAGAAAGCGCGATTCATCAAGCTTTCGCTGCATGGCTATTCAGAGGAGTTACTTAGTTGATTGTTTTCATTGTGTATCGCGGAATATGAAAAGAGTATGTTAAGACCAATTTTTGTGTAAAGATATATCTTGTGTTCTTTTATATATTATACACTCTATCGCGAATTTCATATTTACATAGAATATTAGGTATATGACGCAATAACGTTAATATACGTGTCACTTTGAAATTATTATTAACTGGAATGGAACTAAAATTTATTGATTAATTTTACAAGTTTTGATCAGTCAAAGTTTAATTGATTAATTTTAAATACCTTTTAAGATAACCAGAATTAGAATACAGTACAAAGCATACTAATAATAACACTTTCAATTACAAAGAAGGATGTGTAAAAGGTGCCAGTAACTTACCCAACACTGCTCATAACTGCATTAGAGTAATATTTATTGATAATTGGTACTTACAAAAACCGCTCTGTGAATAATGTGATTTATTAACTATACCGATTACATAAACAACTGACTTGTAAAAACAAATTTTTCCCCTTTTACTTTTTAATGTGCACATAGCAATTTAAAATGTGTCAATAACCTCTTATTAAAAGTACAATGAAGTTGAGTTTAAAATCAAAAACTTATCCGAAATTTGGCGTGTTATTAGAATTGTTTAATATTTAAATTCAGTTGAGTGATCGAAAATACTCTTAACTAAAGTGTTTTTTCTATAAGGAAAAACGAATATAATCCTTTTGAAGTAATTTTACAGCTCTAATTGGTGCCAATAATTCTTTTAAGAATTTAAGAGGGGTCAGTTCTATCGTTTTAACGATCAAAGTCAAGCCCCTTCAGAGCAAACAAAGAGACGTCCATTGTTAAATCACCGAAAAATAACTCAATAAACACTTCCACCATCCGTCTGCGAAACGGTCCCTAAATAGCCAGGCAGGCAGGCGATCGTGAATAATCAAGAAGACGTCTAAAAAGAGGGCTGTCGCGGTGCGTGCCTCCTCGACGGCTACGCTCCCCCCCCCCCCCCCTCTTTCTCTCTCCTTCTCTCCCCGGGAAATCAGCGCGCATCGGCATCAAGTGGATTAGCAGCTCCTCCATTTTAACCGCCCATATCAAAGACAGCCCGAGCTCGCACTGGCATCGGTTCCCTCTCTTGAATCTCAGAGAGAACGTCGACTACGACGCCGACGTCGAGGTGGAGAAGGACGAGAATGACGACGACGACGACGACGACGACCCAGCAGCTAGCTAGTAATTACTTCCGCTCCGCAAAGCGAAGCTTTTAATTCGAATGCCTCTAAAACCCGAGGGCGACCGCGAGACGTGCCCCGCTCTCGCTGGCTCTTCTCGTTGACAATTATACTCGAGAGAGCATAAAGTGGAGGGAGGGGGGGGGGGGGGTTAACAGCGGGAAAAGAAGAGAGTGCACGGAGCGAGTTTACCGTCGAAAGACGCACGAGCAAATAGGAGAGACAACGCGATGCGAGAATCTGTCTCATTCCCCCCTCTCTCTCTCTCTTTCTGTCGGCTCGCGAATTAACGCGGCAGGATGTATCAGAGCTGCTTGCTTGCTGTATAGCCTGCTTGTTGTAGGGCGGGCGGGATAACAGTACGGCCTGCCTACCTTGATTCCACCCTCGGCATCATGGCTGCGAGCTCGAGACCCTCGTCCCTCCTCGCGAGGATGAGTCCTTTTGCCCGCCCGACTCTCCTACCCCCACCTCGCGAGCGAGCGAGCGGGGTTGAAAGCCCACTGGATTTCACGCTGGATAGAGTGTACAGACGCGCTTTGTTTATGCTCTGATTTGCGCATTTCACCTAGCTGGCCGACGCAAGCATTATATCATCTAAGTAATTGTTGTATTTAAAAGCATGTCGTTTATCTTGGTGCTTTAAATTTTGTATTTATAAGTTTATAATGGTTTCTCAATTTAATCAACATTGGGGAGAGTCACCTATTTTGAAAATAAAAAGTATGTAAATAAAAACTTTGACTATTGATTAAATTTAACTTAACAAATTTTTTAGATAAATTTACTACTTTGGGACACAGTCGCCCACTTTGGAATACTTCTTTTTAATCCAGTTTGAATAGCCCCAAAAATGTTTTTTTATTAGTTATAGAAAGTTTTCAAACAAAATTGCACCTTTCTATATTAATTATAGTACTTTTTTACGGATATGAATGTACTCGTAGAGATGTATGTATTACTTATCTTGTTGCTGCAGGCACAGATATTATAAATAAGCTTCTTTTATAATAAAGTTCAAATAAATAATACTACGATTAACAATTTTCTATAACTTATATTGATTCTTATTTAATAATATTCAAATTTAAAGGATTTCATTAAAATATTTTAAAGAATGTTAAGTACAAACGGACTTGGAATCTAAACGTCCAATTATGTTTGAAGTTCCAAGCATCGATTTTATTTCTTTAATTTTCACTGAAGCCTTCTGAACTCAAGGCAAAGAGAAAGAAAAAGAGACATCAAGTGGGAGGCACCTAGTGAAGAACCTACACTGATTTATTTGTATGCTTCCATCGCCCTCTTGCTCTCTTAACTCGCGAAGATGTCACAACTCCTCCTTCTCTGTTCTACTTGGGATCTGCCCTCCGCGATCTCACGGCATTGTTTAAATACAATTTTGTCGTTTACTAATTAATGCGCTCGACATCAAAGAAGATGTTTATTGGTTCATGTGATGCTAAAGAGACGGTAACGAAGAGGTAACTCGCTAAGGGAAGCGGTTGAAGGAGTGATTTCGAGGGGTGGCATCCAAAGATGCCGCTGCTAAAGATGAGAGAGGAAGAGGGGACGAGACGCAGCGTCAAGTATAGATATATGATGCGCGACTTTAAAGAGGGCAAGAATAACAAGAGCAACCAAAGGAATACAGTCGGCTTCCACCATTTCATTTTTTACGCTATCTCTTTCTCTACCTCTCTTTCTCTCTCTCTCTCTTTCTCTCCTCTCTTCCTCTTGCTCTTCCCTTTACACTCCCCTGCATCTCTAAAATCTCTTTACTCGTTCTTTTATGCCTTTTACATTTCTTTTAAGTTTTAAATTTCTTAGAATATTATGTTTTTTGCTCCCTACTTACATCGTATTTTCTACAATGAAGTTTTAACAGTTAACAATTTTAATAAAGAGTAAGATAATACGTTAACAATGTACTATATTTTTTAAGCATTTTAAGCACTCCCAATGTTTTCTTTTTTTTAAATAAACTATTCCATTACAAAGACATTCGCTTATAGTCTTCAGAGTATATTTAAAATATTGCATATGTTAAATTGTGTTTAGTGTTTATTTATAATTGCCTAATTTAATTTTTAAGCAATTATTACCAATACAAGAGTCTTGTAACTTTTCATTACAAAAGAAATTTTTATTATATTTGTTACGAATAAAGTTAACTCCAACTCTTCGATAACAGCACTTTCACATGATACTTAAATAATGACATAATCTTTGCTTTGATAACACTATTAATTACCTGTGACGAGTAACATACTTCCCCAGAAAATACACATTAAACGTCTAGAATTTCCGGAAATCAGCAGAATGCGATAAAACTGGAGAAATTCCGCACTTCCCAAAGCATCTCCTTATTTTCACCGCGAATTTCCCCTTCACCTGTTTCAGCATCCGTTTGCACTGCGCGTCGCATCGTCTGTGTCTCTCTTCCCGTTTTACCCAACCCTCGCTTACCTCCATTCCTTCCTCTCCCCCAATAGCTCCGCCTCGGTTAGTTCGGGCTCTCTCAGTAGTCGCAGTCGTCGTCGTCGTTGTCGTCGTCGTCGTCAGGACTACAACCGTCCGCAGATTCATCAACTAACTTTGTTCCCGAGTTGCTGATACTCCTGCTACTGCTGTGCTATAGGACTCCCGTGTGCTCGACAAGGAGAGAGAGAGAAAGAGAGAGAGAGAGAGAGAGCGCTCCGTCAAATCAGTCACAGTTAGCTACGTAGTTTCTGCCATCAAACGGAAAACGGCTTGCAAACAGTCCTCTATCTCTCTCTCTCCCTCCGGCTCTCTCTCTCTCTCTCTCTCTCTCTCTGCATCTCTCTTGTTTGAGTGTACGTGTATGTTAGTTCACCGGGTGCAAGCGTTGGAGGAGAGTGTTGGTGACGACTGTTTCGCGAGAGAACACGTCCACGGCCATGTGGATTTGTCAGAACTAACACCGCAGAGGGAGAGTGAGAGAGAAATAGAAAGAGAGAGAGAGAGAGAAAGAGAGAATGAGAGAGAGGAAGTGAGAGAGAGAGAGAAAGAAAGAGAGAGAGAAATAGAAAGAGAGGGCCCAAGTCTAGGTAGCTCGTAGATATACAGCGAGCTATGCTATAACGCAACTCTACGTCTATCTACCGTTTGAGCTTGGCTCTCTGTAGAAGGAGTGACAGCCCGAGGTCATTAGGCTTCACCCCGGATGCCATAATATTTTGAATTTTCGCACTTCAAATGGCCCTTTGATCCACGAGCACGCGGTTATTGTACTCGGTGCAGCTGTAAATGGTGCTGCGCCGTCGATGATGCTTGGTGTACGTCTATTTCTATGTTAGCGTGCGAGAACTTTTCTATACTGACATGAGCTAGACGTGTTTATAGGAGTCTGTCTGCTCTATTCGTATGTTCAATAGAGAACTAATGCGCAATCGTATCAGTCAATAATGACATTGAGAAATATTAAGAATATTTGCAATCGTAAGAAGGACCATTCATATTTACAAAATTCAAATTGCATAACTGTTATAAAAAAACAGATATAATATTATAAAATTAGATCTAATTGAAAGTATTGAAGGGTTTTTACTAAATGGTATATTCCGTATACTACCATTTTATATGCGTACATATAAATACTTTAAACCTAGTTTTAGTTTTAGCAGGTATACTTAAATAGAAAAAGGAGAAACCAAAATGAACAATCATGTAATTTACGTAACAGATTTTTAAACATTCAGCATTTTCATTAGAAACGACGTAAGTATTATTATCCTTAATATCCTAAATAACATATAATAATAAATAAAAATTGTCACTTGAATGCACAGAAGAAGGAAAAATAAATTAAACACGAATGAATCTAAAAAAATAATGAAGCTACAACTTTGTATTTAAAATATTATAAACTGATAAAAATCCAAGTATTTATACAGAAGAAATAAAATAAGAAAACATACATAATTTAAAATAAATGATACTAGGAAGTAGACGTTATAATACAATGAATTTCATTATTCCACTGTGTAAATTATTTCGCTAAAGCTAGACAGAGTAATACAAAGTAAGGCTTTTAGAAAGCTCGCGAGAACAAAAGCTGCTTTAGTGATTGATCGGGGCTCTGATCAGATGTAGTACGCTGATACTATCGCTGAACAAACCGATCATGCGACTCCCTCTTTCTCGTCCCGACCAAAACACTCGAGTGTTGAGTCAATGAAAAGAGGGTAAAAACAGAGATGAATGACGCAGAATGGCAAATGAGTATTAACAAGTAGTAAAAGTAATCGATCCTTTTGAAGATTTCTCTTAATGAAAAACAAACCTTTGCAAAGCCAACATTGTCTATGGATGCAATAGCTCTATGAGTAATTATTTTGTTAAAAGATTATGTTATAAGCTTTTCATTTAACTGCTCAAAAAGTAAATAATTTAAATAGGTAATTATGATGGGTTTCCATTTAAATTAAGATGCATATTTAATTCTTTTATTAGATATATATTAATTTAAATAGCTTTAATAAAAGTTATTTGTATTAACTTACAAAAATTTGCATTAAAAACATAGTCAAATATAGTTTGTTATGTACCCGAATTGATCCGAGAGTGTTAAAGATAGTCTAATTTTTCAGAAATACTAACTTATTGTTAGTAAGTGAATCAAAATATTTATGTATACAATAATGTTAAATACAATTACACTTACAATTCATAAAACAGCCCACTCCGCTGGATAAGAAATTACTTATCAAGCCGCAAACTTCCATACTATGAAATTTTAATCCCATATTAAGAGATAACATCTCAACTCAAATTGTCTGATGACAAAAACCCCAAAAGAAGATTTATAGGCTCAGGCACAGTAAGACGCAAAGGAAACGCTTCCACACATACACCTTGCGCATTCACAACGTCCTCTTATTATAGTCCATCTATCGTCTCTCCATCTATTCGAAGGGGACACACCGCTCACGAATAATGCCGAATCGTGTAGCAGAAGCAATGGGATGGACGATTTGCCTCCGCTACAACTGCCCTCGTAGCTCTGTGTCAATAGGCTCGATTTCCCTTTCAAGTTGTCAACTCTTTTTGTGTGCTCGACAAATTGTCGCCAGGGGGATGCGACAGTAGCTACTGAAAGTATATCGCAGGTCATGTGGGTGGGCTAGGAGCAGAAGAGCAGGGGGTGGGGGGTTAAATTAACATTATTGTTGCGACAAAGACGGCCGGGGGCCCGGTTGGCTCAACCCGCGAGACCTTGGCGTACAACGCAAGCGCACGGAGAGTCGAGAAGGGAAAAAGCAAGAGAAGGCTGCTGTTCGCTGGGTAAACAATTCCACTTGATGATCGGCTCGTTTGATGTTGCCTGATTACCTTCGACAAACAATCGCTGATTCTCCACGGAAATACGCGGGATTTCGCGAAAGTCCGGACGCTCTGAAATATGAGTGGATTTGTGTGTGTGCGTATGTGTGCCTTCGGTAGGCAGGAAAGATGCGTAAATTCATCGGGAAAACCTTGAGGGGGAATTGTCTGTATGTACATTTAGAAATTTCTTCAATTAGGAATATTTAAAGTTGTCAAAACTCACCAAAGAATACTAACTAATGTAAATGTTCAAAACTTTAATTAAACTGTTAACGACCCTGGTAGAAAGTTAGCTAGAATGGCTGGTTAGCTTATTAATTATTAGCCAGATTAATAAGCTATTAATAAGTCAAATTATAGCTAATATCTGGCTAGAATCTGCTTAAGACTATGCTTTAAGCAAGAACGTATTTTATTTGCAAATCTAACCTATTTATATTTTGTTTTGAAAGGTTATTAGTTTTTAAAAATATACTTTATTATACTTTATTGAATGTTCAATATAGTATGCCACCAAAATAAATATTTTTATCAATAAATAACAACTTATGAGATTATAGAAATATGTATATGCAATACTAAAAGTATTTGATAACTAATTTCCTTTCCGAAAATTTGTCAATCATAATTTAGTCAACAAAAATTTTGTGATTGATGACAAAAATAAAATTTTGTAATAAAACTTCATTGTAAAACTACAAATATTTGTTTACCAATTCTCCAACTTTCGTCATAACTTACATTATTCTGTTTTTATTGTTATTTTAAAAATAACAATAATTATATGACTACATGCCTTCTAATATTTATAACATAAATTTCTTTAATAAAGACACTTAAATTTTACTCGGGTCTTTGGTACTTTTTGTGTAAATAATACTTTTTAAATGCACGCGTCGTTATATAAACAAATAACCTAACCTCCATTACTACTACACATTTAAGGTAAATTTTTAACTTACATTTAGTAAAATACTTAATGTAGTACGATTAGAATTGCGTATTACTTTGATTGTTATAAAACTGTTATTATTTCCATTATTAAATAATACATAAATTACTTAGTTTATCAATTTTATATTAACTAAAATATTAATCAGAATCTAGCTAGAAATTAGCTAACAAGCATGTCGTTTTTAACTGATTTCTAGCTAATTTCTTAACCAGAATTAAAGCAGATTTAGAAAATCTAGCTAATATCTGGCTAGAAGCCAGCTTAGATTTCTACCAGGGGAATCTTATTACTTTAGTAGTATTCAAAATAATTTATCACTTTTTTAAATTAATATTTCTGTAATATTAACAATAATAGTGATAGTATTTTAAATAAATATAAATGTAAAATATATTGCATAAAATATGTTTAATAGAGTAATAATATTTGAAGTGTCTAATTTTATTAACATAATATGAAGTAGAGGTATCTTGTATTAAGGATCCATTTGAATAAAATACGGATACTGGGCTTCGTTTTCGGGTACCAGAAACCGCATCCCAAAGCCTCACTGAAACTAATGTCCCACGGCTAGGCCAGTCTCCTAGTGACTTCTCCCCTCGTCACACGTAACTTACTTAGACGAATGCAGAAATAGTAGGGAATAAAATGCAGAAATAGTAGGGAATAAATGCACACATATGTGGTGGATATTGTCAGTTAAAAGAGGTAGGTTTCTGAACAGCGTAGAGGACAGTAAATAAGAATACAATAATAGTAGAAAAATTAGCAGAGCATAAATTGTTATAATTATTATTATAAATAATAATAATTATATAATATTATTATTCTACTATTATAATAATTATAATAGTAGAAAAATTAGCAGATCATAAATTAATAAAAATTATTATTTATTATAAATAAATATATTGAAAATTATAATATCAATTCTATGTTTTAAAAAGTATGAAAATAAATAATTTATCTTTCTCACTAATCTACAAAATCTGATAAATTCCAGTTAATTATTTTTAATTTATATATGCATAAAATACGTAATCTTATATACATAATAAATTACCTCATGCGTTAAATGAAAATCTGCACATACAGAAAGAAAAAATCGTAACAAATGAGATTCCTTAGATTTTTTGTAAATTTATAATGGCCACAACACAGAGAGTTATTAATGTTAATTAGATGCATTACAGCTGTCGCTTCCGTTTCATGCTAACGGCAAATATTTTTCGAGGAGCTCAGTAGCAGCAGCAGCTCGCGGCTCGTGATCACGATGTATATCATCCGTTTATACGCCGACATAAAACTACCTGATCCAGGCGCTTCTAATGTCTATTTCAACTGTTAAACGAGTTTTCGCTCGCGTAAAAAAAGGACGCAATTAAAAACATGCACGCGCGCTCACGCATGTTCTTCTCAGCTCGTCGAAGTTGTTTTTTCGCCCGTCACCCGTAAAAAATGATAACGACAAAGGAGAATCCGATAGCATCTTCCTGGTTATGCATATCGAGTTTATTTACCGAGTTGAAAGGACATTTATGCGATTGCCGCGCCGCGCACTCGCATTTCTATGGCCGGCAGTTATGAGCCGGCCGGCATAACTATCTCCGAACGGTATATCATCGCCAGAGGACGATGCGCGCGCGACAGCCATTGAAATTACCTCTGCAGAAAAATTCGTGTGCATACATCAGTCGGACTAATGCCACTTCTAAATTGCAGCGTTATATGTATGATGGAATTAACTTAAGTAAAAAAAGGTTTAGTACAAAATAATTAGTTATATCCAAGTATCACTTGGAAAGCAATTTTTAACAACTCAAGTTAGTTTGGTGTATTTTAGATGTATATGATAACAATAAATATTTAACCATCAAGAAGACTTTTTCAATAAATAACAGTTTTATGTTTTCATGCAATTACTTATTTCAAATTTCTTATAAAAGGTACAAAGTTTTTTATTCTGAAGTCTATATGTATGTATGCAAGTTTGAATATATGTGATAAAAAATTGTCACATACCATAACCCACGAAACCCATTAGTCAGGTATAACTTAACTTATAACTACTTAATTTAAAAATATTCGAAGTATATTGAATCATTTCAAACATGAATTCCGCCAACTAAAAAATATCCTTGTCATATTGCCAAAGCAATAGTGAGTTAACCAATCAGCGTAATGTTGGATTTATTACACCATAAATAAACCGCAAAAAAAATCGGTGGTTCAAGGTACCCTAATCTCGACCCTGATAATCGTGCAACATTGTTCTTTTTAGTACGTATTTTCTTTTTACAGTTAGCGTAATTAAAAAATTCTCTTAAATTTGGTCTCTGTGGGATGTATATAAGCATGTACCTCCAATTTTGATATATACCAGTCTATAATTACAAGTCTTATATTTATTTAATCATAAATAAACTATCAAAAACTCGGTGCTCAAAGGCACCCCACCAATCGTCAAAATAGTCATTTCACGGATAAGCGACTTCTTAAAGTTGATATCTACATATGTACCAAGAACTTGCATATATTTTCCAGAATACATTTTTTGATACAAAAATTGAACTCAAGTTAACCCGTTAAGGACGAGACCCTCAAAAAATTGAAAAAAGACTTCGCTAAATAGTTTAGAAATGTGTTTTAGCCATTAATTAGAGGATTTTTGCAAAAATACATTTTTTAATTTTTTTTACTTTTCTCGGTTTCTATGCGACCAAAAGTAACTTAGGTCTACGATACGAGATCGGAAATAGTCCGCTTTGAACTGATCCAGCGATTAGTACAAAAATAGACCATATGTCTTTAACGGGTTAAACACTAAATTTAAATGGCTGGTTGAATATATGATGAATAGTTGTTTAAGACAAACATACTTATAACCATTCGCTTCAGTTAAAACCGATAAAATGTACACAGTAGCTCGTAGATCTCATATAAATTTATTTTAAAATAGTGGCCCAAGCCACCCCACTGGCAATAGGCGCTCGGCTCTACGGAATAAGAAAATCCATCTCACAGCTTTAGCGAAATCCGTGAGCTGGAGATCCGACACTCTTCTCGTAAGAATTAGTCGCTATGCAAAGGAGCAAATCGACGGCCATAAACGAAGGAAAGAAAGCAAGACACAGAGAGCAAAAGAGCCGCAGCTCATCCCAGGAATTTCTGCTCCGAACACGCAGAGCAGCTCTCGCCACACAGCGCTGCACGTACACTCGCACAGGGCGCTTATCGCTCATTATACTTCGCCAGGTATAAAGCAAGCGATCCATGCACTAGCAGCTGCACGGAGAAGGGGAACCGTACGCAAGCGCGACAGTAAGAAAAGTGAGCGAGAGCGCAACTGCAGCAGCTATACGGCGCTTCTCGCTTTTGCGAAAAAATTTGCCGCTTGCGCGCGCGCGACTGCCTCCCCGCGCTCGCCGGCGCGTAAAACCTGTTTCCGCGTCAGTTGCTTGATCAATCTTGTTAATTAACACTCGGGCCTCCGCGAAGAGCTCGCGCGCCGGAATATGAGGAGTAAGGGAGAAAGAGAAAGAGAGAGAGAGAGAGAAAGAGAGACGACGCGCGAGTCCACCACAGGAATTTTCATCGCGTCTCATCCTTCATCCCCGACTCGAGCGAGGTTAGCTGGAGCGAGCGCAAATCTAGAGCGCCTTTTAAGATTTAATGGACGCCCAAGAGATTTACAACGTTCTAACGGCCTTTCACAAGCCATACACTTCACGATTTTCGAGCAAACAGCCGTTTTGCTCGCGTTGTGTACACCTTACTCTGTTCTCTCGGTAGTGTGCTATAGTGTTATGGGAGAGGACGGGGTGTATCTGGATAATTTAGAGGTGCGCCAAGGATGCGATGCTGTGGTGTACGTTGTGAGCATGGTACAAAATGAGAAGAGGAATTAATGTCACTGCGGATGAATTTTCATGCGAATAATCGGATTTGGGCAGGTTTTATGCATGATGCCTGTTTGGCTTATAGCCTGCATAATTAGCGAATATAAAGTACATTATAAGTGTAATTTCTGTGGCTTTGATGCCAATAAATTAATTTCTTGATTTTAAAATGTATTATGCATGTTAAAACTGGATGGAATGGAAATTTTATAAATAACCTTAAAATAACTAATAATCTTTATATTACCGTCGTTTCAAGAATCTAGGATGAGCTCCTCTAAGCCCCTCCTCAGCGCCTCCTGAAATAATTACGTTATTTCTCAATAACCCAAGAATTAAATTAGTTTGTTGGATTGTTGGATTATTCGGTTATTGGGTTATTAACCTATAATCCAATAATCTTTTGGATACCCTGTACCAATACAATTTACTGGTATATGTTTCAAATATGAGTACCCTGTGTATGTTTCAATTTGGGGTATCATATAAATTAATATTTTTTAACGCGCTATAAATACTTTAATAACTGACAAATACTACATCGTTAATATATATGATGGCACTAACGCTAAGGATGCAAGATTTAAATGTAAATAATGCTATAATAAATTATATGCAATCTTTATTAAGATTTTGAAGTGTGCCTTCAACATATAAAGTCATAAGCTAATAATCGATAAAATTTACAATCAGTCAATTTGTGTAGAAATATGTATTAACCCTTTCGGTCACCATGTCCTTTTTGAAGGACGCTAACTTTTTTATCTACAATATAATTTTTTAGCTTTTAACTATGGTATTTGTAAAAAGTTATAGCTTTAAAATGGAAGAAATATTTGGAATTAGTTGAGCGTATGGTTGAAAAAAAAATTATTGTGAGATATACATTTTTCTTTTATATACTTAATTTTTTTATACCTTCATACAAATGTATAATCAGGTTCAATATGTATTCTGGTATCTAAATACATGAAATAGATGTTAAACACATGGAATACTGTCCCGAAATAGTGAAATTATTCTTTTTCTTCATGTCCAGAATACTCACTCCCATTAAAAGATATCAGACCAAACCTTGTACGAAAATTCAAGTTCAAAAGGCGGACGTATTAAATATAAAAATTTTCAAACTATTATTTGCCTGAATTTCTAACCTCAAATACACCACTGAATTTCCGTTCAACTAAATGCAAAAATAAAAGTTTTTTACAGTATATAAATAGCATTTTTATGCATTGCGTTGTCTTCAAGAATGATACTGATTAATATAAGTTGTAAAAACCACTGAAATAACCTCAAATACGGCAACAAAAATATCGAAAATACTTTCGACAATTGCAAAAATAGTAGTAGTTAACAGCTAATAAATAATAATTATTGTAATAGAACATGTATTTTTGTACCTTGTTTTGTGGGTAAAAATTCAATATCTTAATACAAGTTGCATAAAATCATTAAAACGCATAAAAAATAAATCATTGTCAATTTTGATCTTTTTTTTAACACTTTTCTCACACAAATAGGCGGTGTTATAAATAAATTATATAGCATATGCCTAATCCAAGAACCTTCGACTCATAAAGGTAGGATAGCTGGCTTAAACAACGGCAGCAAACTGATCAGTGGCAGCACTGACACAAAAAAGACGTGCCATATCATTAAGGGACTTGAGGCGGAGATAGTACCAAAGCGCTGCTCGAGGGACCTGACCACGGCGAAGATCAAGTACAAGGTGGGTAATGACGCGACAAAAGATATTTTGGTAGCACCGGCCCACTTCCCATACGACACTGTGAAGTGTCCACCAGTAGAGGTCGCTTTTGTAAGAGAGTGCGAGGCCAAGGGAATAGGTTTGATTATGAGCTGCGATGCCAATGCGCATCGCACCGTATGGGACAGCTCAAACATTAATCCAAGAGGGGAGAAGCTACTCTATTACCTTGTCTCGACAAATTCGAATATATTAAATAAAGGCAATAAACCGACCTTTCAGAACTCGGCAAGAGAGGAGGTCATTGACATCACTCTTACTTCGAGTTCACTCTGGGCGGAAATAAGAAACTGGCAGATTACGAATGAGGTCTCGATGTCATACCACAATCGTATTGTGTTCCAGATCAGAGGGGCAGGGACGGAGACCACGTCAAACAGAAACCAGAGGGAAACAAACTGGGGCGGCTATAGAGCAGAGCTCAATGCTAAGATTGCCAGTTTCCCTACCACCTACGGGAAGGAGGAGAATATAGCGCATGCCGTTCCAAGGACCTTATACATGTTGATTTGTACATGCTAAGCTATATGATAATCGAGGCCCATTGGAGACTTCATGTAAGGAAAGGTACGGTAACCAAGGGAGGCCCGCAGGAAGGAGTCTTCTCAATGTGGAGCCTAGTGGTCCACAAATTGATACGGCTGCTAAACGAACCAGGAATGTATGCACAGGCATATGCTGACGACATCGTTATAATGGTAAGAGGCGATGACGAGGACGTACTGACAGGCCTTATAAGACGCACGCTGGGAATAGTGGAAACCTGATGATTAACCCCAAAAAGTTTAGTGTAATGATGTGCACGACCAGATATCAGGCTAAGACGGTCGAAGGACTCCACCTAGGGGGAGTCTCACTTAGCCAGACCAAAGAGGTCAAGTACCTAGGAGTCACTCTCGATAGTAAACTAAATTGGGGAAAACATATAAAAGGGAAATGTGAGAAGGCAATCAGCACGTTCTGGGTCTACAGAAGGGCCTTTGGCAATACCTGAGAACTGAAACCGGACACGGTAAGGTGGCTCTATGAGTCTATCATCAAACCCAGACTGGTTCATGGAGCACTCGCCTAGGGTCGCAGAGTGAAACTAAAGACATTCGAGAAGGCATTATACACAGTGCAGAGGTTGGTGCTGGAAGGTATGACGGAATGTTTACGGATGACACTCACAGTCTTGCTAGAGATCCTGTTAGACATCCCACCACTAAATAATGTGATAATGGTAAACGCCTTTAAAGTCTACTGTAGGCTCAAGGAAGTATAAAACTGCAAACACTTCAGGGACAACAGGTTGTTGAGAAGATGGAGTAGCAGCAGGATCGTAGGGAAAAGGCAGCACGCGTGAGCTAGTGTACTCACTGGACCTCCACGCGACGGTATTCCAGGCAGAAGTCAGAGCCATCAGCCAGTGCGCGGAATGGCTCATGACCAGTGGTACCAGACAGAGGATCATAACCATCTATTCGGTCGGCAAGGCCGCATTAGTTGCCCTAGAAGGGATCAGCATCGTCTCCATGCAGATACTAAGGTGCAGGGAGGCCTTATCCACTCTGTCGGTTCGTAACGCAGTAAGGCTATTGTCGGTGCCGGGACACTCGGGCATCTACTTACTTTTGGATTTGTTGTCGAGGTATATTTTTATTTCGATTTTGGTTTTACATTTTGCAAACTTAATTGTATTCGTTATAACACATTTGCCATAACGCTAGTACACTGAGACAAATAATTCGCCAATACTATACGCAAAAATTGTAAAATATTGTAATTTTTCTGTCCCCGTTTTAAGTCTACATTACTTTTATTTAAGTTTTTTCACAAATTGATAAGAAAAAAGAAAAGGATAAAGACTTGAAAATTTGACAGAATATTCTTCTCTATATTCCTAATCACCTGAAAACTTCTTTGAAAAATGTCCATCTTATATATCTCAGATATCACTGTTTAAACAAAAAATGACGTATCCTTGTATAACAGAAAAAGAGAAAAAGCTTATTTAAAATTTCAGGTTAAGAAAGACAGCTAATTTTATGCTCTTTCAAAAAGGCATTTAAACTGAATCGATGATATTATTTCACATATACTAAAAAACCCGAAAAACTAAATGTCAAAAGTCGAAAAACCTCAAAAAGAACTATACATAAAAGAAGAAAATGTGCCCTAAAACATTAATGTAAACCGTGAATATCAGTGTAATACTCATCCACACATACATATATATACACATACTGACACACACACATATACTCACACACACGCACTCACGCATGCACACACACACACACATATATATATATATATATATATATGTGTGTGTGTGCATGCGTGAGTATATATATATTGTAACCTAAAATTGTTTTAATTTATGCGTAGAAACTTAGTTTTAATCAGAACATTTTAATACGCTGTATGTGAGAACTAATAATTTATTGTTTTTCTAATCTATGAAGAGAAATAAATATATCTTACTTCTTAAGGGAGTTTTATCAGTATTAGAATTATTAATCACATGGTTAACTTTTTAGATAACTATAGGGACTTAAGAAGCAAGTTATTAAATATTTGTATGCCCATCTGAACAAAAATGGCCACTTTTTTCCCTGAAAAACGACACCAAAACTTTTTGCCCGCAAAAATGATTAGCGGGGAAAAGTAAATTTTTTAAAAAAAATAAATTTTCCCTAGGGAAAAAAGTGATTTCACTAGAACATAGTCAAAATTCCTTTACTTCATCAAGTTTTACCAATAACCCTGATGTTCGATTGTTTTTTAACAGTTCATTAGTCCCGATTTCCAAGTCAAAAAGTGGCCACAGTTGAGATGGGCATAAAGTGCTATATGTAACTTGCGAAAAAAGTCGATTTTTCCCTCGCGTGATACTGCCAGTAAATTCACCCGCGGGAAAAATATTCGACTTTTTGCCCTTGTTACATAATGTACTATTTTTATTTGAAACATTTATTGAGTCTAATAGGAAGTAGACAAAATCAAATACCAAGTCTCTCAGTTTGAGTGTTATCATCGAGGTGGTATACCTAATTACGGATCAGGTGATAAATAACCTAATAAATCGAGCCAAAAAATAAAGTGATTTGTCAGCTTACAAATCACCTGATTTATTAACTG
The DNA here is from genome assembly GCA_949152435.1 of Gastracanthus pulcherrimus. Lineage (NCBI taxonomy): Eukaryota > Metazoa > Arthropoda > Insecta > Hymenoptera > Pteromalidae > Gastracanthus > Gastracanthus pulcherrimus. The sequence continues at coordinate 43,449,468 of OX424574.1, forward strand.
ATTTTTTTTTCAGACGGGATATTATATTAAACTACCAAATTATACAAACATGTATAAGAATGAAAAATCTAAATACTACTTTATTTTATAAAAGAAACTAAACAATGGACTAAAATAAAGCAAGAACTACGTGAGCTAAAAGATACTCTCATTATAAGTATACATAAACATTCATTTAGACATAGTTTATTCATTAAAATAAAAGCGCAAATTAATTAAAGGGAAAAATAGGGAAAAATAATATACATTTAATTGTCACATTCTATACATACTTACGTTGCATTAGCAATACGAAAAGCGCAGGAACAAACGACGCTCTAAAAGATACGTATCTCGAACACGCATTAAAAGGACACTTATTTTCAATTACGCGTGTCGATACATGTTACATTGTCGTTGAATCAAACAGTAAGAAGGAAAAAAAGAATAAAAACAGTACCCCTGCACAAGCGGCCTCTTGTCTGCCTCGGAGGGACAACAATGAGTCGGCGCGGAGCTCGGTTTAATACCGTAAAGAGCGCACGCGGGACTTTAATTGTGATTAGCCAATTGTACGTCGCGTCGCTCAGTCGTAGCGGCATGCGATACACGGTTTCTCCGGGTGCACCCACATGTACAAACAGAGTCCGAGTAACTCCCAGGCAAAGCGAAACGTCATCCCGACAACGGGCAGTCCTTTTAAAAAGGTTCGCGGTCCGAATAGAAAGAGCACTCCACGAGTGCATTGAGCTACGTATGTACCCGCACACATATAGAGAGTGCGAGAGAGAAAGAGAGGCCAAGAGAAGGGGAGTAATCGTTGAAAAGCAAAAGCCCTAATTAGTGTCTCCGCGGCGATATCTGATTGGGGGGCCCGGGCTGGTGCGCTGCAGAGGCCGCGCGGCAAAGCGGCAGCAGTGGCAGTCGAGAAAGAAAGCGCAATAAAGTGAGACGACGAGGAGCTACCGCTGTACTGCTATACTGCTACTGCTACTGGAAGTAAGTAAAGGAAGGAAGCCTCTCTTTTTCTCTCCCTTATATCGCTCGCTCTCGCGGCGGCGGTGGCGGCTCGGTCAACAATAGAGGCGGCGATGGCCAATCATAAAGAGATTCGCGAGTGCGCTGCCTCTTTCTGCCGCCGCTCGCGGCGCGGCGAGACGACGACGGCGGCGCGTAATCTGAATAAAATATACGATCGAATCGATAGATAAGGGACAATGCTCTTTTCACTGCGAAAACAGCCAAGGACGGCAGAGAGCTGCTCTCTCTCTCTCTCTCTCTCTCTCTTTCCCTACTTTCCGCGGCCCTCTTCCGTAAATCGAGTAGCGCAAGGGCGAAAGACTCACTCGACAAAGAGCTGCGCTCGCGCTGCCTCTCTCCTTCTATGCAAATTAAATGCTGTTTCCATAACCATTCGTCCGTTCCATTGAGTGAGGTTCGGCCGTCGCGCTCTCTCTTTGTCATCAAGGTAAAGGGAACTTTCACAAGGGTACGCTACCAAGCGCTGCTCTCTTTCTCCCTCTTTCTCTCGCTCTCCTCCTCGACATCGCGCCGTCGATGTTGATGTTCACCGAGAGGCTCACCCCCCAGTTAGCATAACCTCCACAAGGCCACCGCAACCCTCTTTATTTTACTCGCTTCTCGCTTTGGCTCTTACCCTCGCATTGTTTGTTAGGTGCGTATATGGACTCTTTATACGCTGCCCTGGTCTCGATTGCCTTGTTTGACTAATGCTTGCTGAATATTTACTTTAAATATTAATAATCATTATTTATAAAGTTATAGACACCGATCTAGTTACGAGATTTAATCCAGTATCTATATTTCAATCAATTTGTCAATTTGGTTTAAGAATCAATTTTATCTTTGAATAGGCGGTGGCCACACCACACTCTCAAAACAAGACTATGCCAACTCAACATTTCTTTAGCTGAATTTTCGTTTATAAAACAGCTCATATAAAAATGAAAACCTGTAATTCACTGCAGCAATCCGTTGAAAAAAGGTTAAGAAAATAAGATAGAATAATAAAATTCAGTATCAAATTTTATCTCACGAAAAATTTATTCTAATAGTTTTGTTTGTCAAAAACATCAAAATTTGAGTTGGCACGGTCTTGTTCTGGGGTGCGATATGTACTTTGCAAAGTTTTTGAATTTTATCAATATTTTGAAAATTGAAAATTGACAAAAATACGACGCTCTAAAGTTTTTCGTGGCATCACAATCATACGATAGCGAGCTTTAAAAACACAGAAAAATGGCAGAGATTTTCTAGAATATAAACTGGATATAATTAAAAAAAACTTTGAATAATTGCAAGAAATTTTTCTTTCTATACCCATCTACTCGTAATTGAATAATACTCAACTGATTATTCAGGACTGTATGATTTGAGGTACCAAATAACCCCAGGACTCTCTTTATCTTCGGCCCTTTACTTCGTCCACCTCTTCGCCCCTTCTCTCCCCCCGCACTTCTCTTTCTCTCAGCAGCACACGGGATGCCTCCATTTCAATAAGCGAAAGCCTCAGCAACAGCAGCAGTGCTCGTCTCCTCCTACGCCTCCTCTATCTATCTCTCTTTCTCTTTCGTGCTATATTTGTGTCTCTCTCTCGGGCTCGCGCTATTAATCAAAAGAACTTTTTAGCGAAAAAACAAACGTGTAGTACACACGCGGCTCGCGTGTATACACAGAGAGACAGGACGGACGCGCGGACCTTCGGTCGATGCTCGGCTGGTGCGGTGTGCGGGCGAGAGTAAAAGAGGACCGAAGGGCGAGGCGGCGGCGGCGGCGGCGGCACACGTCGATGCCCAGGCTTTTGCGCGTTGCCTTCCCGCTTTTTCCCGCTTACGTCGCTCGCTCCGTGCTTTGCAGTACATAGCTATTGCGCGCCTTTTCAAAGCTGAAAATAATGTATAGGGCGAGTCGCCTCTTTGTGCACGGAGGAAAGGGAGAATAGCGCTCGCGGGAGGAGAGAGAGAGAGAGCAGGGGGACTTCGATAATAATCAATAACGGCCGTTTGCGCTTGTGTTTGTTGTTTGTACGCCCGCGCCTTTATACCGCTCGGCCAGTCCTTCCTTCGGTAACGGAATGCTGCTGTTATGTATGGACCTTTTTGCTTTTTCTGGCAGCTTTTTTGGGGGGTGAAAGGCCGATATGAAATGTATACGTCGTTCATTATATAGACTTTTAGATAAATATGAAACGCATTTCTATTATATTTTTGCCTTCTCAAAGAAAAAGCTTTGTAACGATGACAAATTTGAGATCAGAGATTTTGATGAATTTCGATATTTCCATGTGTGTGTATGTGTGTATATGAGTGTGTGCGTGTGTAAGTGTGTGAGTGACTGTGTACGTGTGTATGTCCACGGGTTTGTATGTGTGTGTTTGTGCTTGCATGCAAATAATATGTGTAATCTAATTTTGTGTCTACTATGACTCTCTATGAAATTTACATGACGCGCCTAGTTTAAATTAGTTTTTCAAGTTCAATTGCGTTTTTTTCAAAATTTATTTTAAAAGGGGCATCATTCCTCCACTTTACCCTTTGATTGCTTATTTAATACTAATTAGGGGTGAGAATCTTTTAAGAAACATATATCTTCTATATATTAGAAATGATCATCTATAGGAACTTAGAGGCTATTTGGGTGGGAGGCTAAGTTCCTCCCAAATGGCTTGAGTGTATACATGTGAGTAAATCTGTCCTACCTATTATGTATTTTATTTTTTAAACTATGATGAATATTACACAAGTTCACATTTAAAGACAAAATCTTATATATTCTGAGACCATAATTTTTTAATATATTTCCATAATTATGATACTGCCTTTTATAAAAATATAATACTATACGAAAGATTACGGACTTTTAAATTGGTAAATTCATTCCTTGAAGACTAAGTCAGAAAATTACCAAGGAAAAATTGCGCGTGCTCGAAGGCGCACACAATCACCCTCTGCAATCTTCGAAACTTCAACAACATAACACATTCTTCCCAAAGTAAACTTTGCGTTCGAGGCATCCTCGCTGGTTGCGCGCTGCGGTCTGCGCGCAGTTCGCTCACGGGCGCCGGCAGCGCGTAAATGAAAGGACACATCAAGGAGCCATAAACTTTAAGGATCTCTAAAAGCAGTCGTTCCGCGACGGAAACTAAAACAAGTAAGAGTAGCTCTCCTCTGCACTCCACTCTGCGCCGACGAAATATGCCGATAGTAATGAAAATTATCGTGCCGAGTAGCACAAAGAGAGCCGCGGGCCGTGCCGCGCGGTAATGATACGGCCTGGCGCGCCGAGCTCTTACCGCTGCTGCGCGCTGAGCTGCAGAAACCGAGAGGACCGAGGGCGCCGAGGGAACGAGAGTGATAGAAAAAGAGGGAACGAGAGTGAATGAGATGTAGAGAAGAGGAAGAAGAAATAATCGAGCAGCCCAAGGTATTCAGAAGCTCGCGCGCACTATCGTCTCGGAGCATCAAAGCCTCTTTCTCCCTTATGTAGAAATATTTTTCTTTAATTTCTTGCTTACTTTGAGGAAAAGAAAATAATTAACTTTTCTAGCTTATACTGCCCGCATAGAGGATTTATACACATAAACAGTCAAATCTTAATGGTGCCTTGTTGCCGTCAATAGACAAAAGATTTAGTTAAAAAATTGTTAATTATTCACACGGAGAGAAAAAGTTAGTAATGGCTTCTATACACATTTAGTAATTAAAAAATGGAGAGTAATCTTGGTTGACAGCACCTCTAGTTCTTGGGCTCATATGCTTTTTTATTAACAAAATACCTATACATACAAATTTTATGATATTTGTTCAAGCACTAAAAAATTTTTCTTTAGTGATACACGTTTAACATGTACAATAGCGCAAACGTTAAAAAGCTTTTCAATATTCTTACTATGTATTTTAAGACATGTAAAGGACATTAGATCGTCAAATAAATACATAATTAATTAAATAAATAAATAAATAAATAAATGAATACATAAATATTTTTCTATTTCCCAAAGACGATTGATTACTATGAAATATTAAAAGTCACGTCTCCGATTTACCCATCCTGCATTATAATTAAGAGAAAAGTACCATACCTACGGAAAACGGATTTTGATGAGGCATTGAGATATTTTCTGGTACCAAACAATGATGTCCAGTACCTTGTACAGCGGATACAGCATGTTTCATGAATAATGCTAGTATATATGTAAGGGATGGGTGGGGCAAAACGGGATACTTTACAATCAGTTCCATTTACTTATATTTTATGAGTAAGAAAATATTATTTACATATGATTTTCATTTATTATCATTTTATTCAAACAATAATACCTATTAAAATATCATAAGAATATTTATAAATAATTACTATAAACAATTTTTAAAAATGTGGTTTTCTAGTACTACTTGTAAAAACTAGGGTGTAAAACAGGGTACCTCAGATTTTACTTTAGAACATGGTTTAAATATATTAAAAATAGAACAAAAATAACTTTGATCAATCCTAACAATATCCTAATAGAAAAGTGACAATTTTACCGTTATATGAAACCAACTATTAGTTAATAATTAGTTGTTGTTTAACAATGTTTGTCAAAATGACTAGTTTTGTTTCTTTTTTGTTTATTTTTTTTCTGCGTTTTTGGTATCTCGTATTGCCCTACCTCGCGTAACCCTAAATAGTTGCCGTAAAATTAGTATAAATAAATAGCTTATTACTTATCAATTCTAACCTCTACAGTTCGATTTCTAAAGCTCTTGAGTAGCACTACAACGTCACATGTTTAGACCTTTACAAAAGTGATCTTGGTTGTAGCCATTCTGTAAAAAACTAATACTGTGTGTGCGTTAATGTGTCTATGTGTTTGTGTGTGCAAGCGTGCGTGCGTGCGTGCGTGTGCGCGTATGTGTGTGTGTGTATGTATGAAACCAAAGGAGGATGCCCATGAATGGCCTGTGCCAGTCCCAGGTAAATCATCGGTACGGGACCTATAAAAGTGAAAAGAGCATGAAGGATTTATAAAATCTTAACATTTTAACAAAAATTTCCTGTTGCATAAAGTAAAAACATAAAATAGAATTAATTTCCCGAATTTCTATTACTAATGTCTGATAAAATCTTGATTTTTTCACTTATTTCATTGAATTTTGCCCTTTTTTTTAACTTTCCCTTCACTACCCCGGATTAAATTTTTGTTTAATGTTCATATTTTGACAAACTCTAACCAATAGTGTTAGTTGTGTACATCCCCCAGCGTTCCCCGGCTAATTACGCATCTGTGGGCATCCTTCTTTGTGTCCAAAATAAGTATTCAACGGAAACACGTTACTAGCTGAAATTTTACAAATATATTAGGCCTGTCTCAACTTAGAACTTATTAGATTTTGGAGCTGATTGGATAATAATAAATAATTTTAAAGAAAATATTAATTTTAGAGATAAGGAATATTACTTTTAACATTTTAAAAACATGTAGATTTAATTTTTTTTCCAAAATATAACGATTTAGACTTTTAAGAGTTAATGAATTTTCTGTGTGCACACATGTTGAAAATTATTACGAGTTAGAAGATATTTTTAGACATGGCAATGCTTAAACGCTTGTGTTTAATATGTTTTTAGCATTATTAATTTAAAACAAATTTTCGTTATAAAATTCTTAAACTGGATTTTTAGGGACCTCTCTTTGAGAAAGCATTCTGCTAAAGCAGTTAGCAGCGGATTTAGGTTATACTCGTAGACATTTCCAAAAGCCTCATCAAAATATATTTAGTTAAACAAATGTAGAAAATCTATAGTATAAACCTAATGCATTTTATCTATACAATTGAATAAGCCTATATAAATACAAGATTAGACATGTAACTAAAAATTAAAATTATTAAGTATAGTTATTTTATTTTTAATTCATATTTGTGAGATAAATTTATTTTAATTGTCTAAATATACCTTGTTATTGTCCCTCTCTTTTAATTTACATTTTTAGATTAACTTTTTTCTGTTAAAAAAGTACACTTACCAGTGACTAGTAGAATAAGATCGCATAAAGTAAGATGGCAGTAGTTAACAAAGCAAACTTGTTGCTACATTAATGCCGTCCTATAAAATGCACATAAAGTTCGTACAATAAATAACAAACAATCTTATTTAATACCTCGCATAAAAGAGCTATCCAATATACAACGGCACTGCAAACCCACAATAATCTTTTTTTCATCTGTTCTTATCGAAAAACTAGTTCAAAACAGCTCAACTTTGAAAACCAAGCGTTTAATTTTGGTTCAATAGTCTTATTATTAGACAATAAAGTTAAAAGTTAAAGGTATATGTGCGCCAGTGCTTCCTTTTACGATACCGCGCGCGAAAGATTATCTGCGATTGCTGGCTGCCGAGAAAGTAAAGCTCGGGTGTATATACATGCGTATGCAGATTTTGCATTTACCTCGCGCTCTCTCTCTCTTTTGCGGCGATGCTATTTTGTGGATTACGAGACTTTTATATACTAACATAAAATTTTTTAATTCAAACTAATAAGAGATTTTTAGAAAATTTTTAAAAGCTTAGAAGATACAAATTTTAAGTTTAAAAGCTCATGAATGATACAGATAATGGCATTTTTATTGAATCAAAATAAAATTGTTGATTGAGCCAGATTCAATTAAATATAAGGAATTTATATGAATTAGAAATGGAATAAAATTTAACGAATCCCGAATAGTGTTTGCTCAATAAAGTGTTTCTATTCAAGAATAAATGAATTAAAATTTTGTAGATATAAACTGAAACGCTATCGAAAAGCAATGAAATAACTAACAATTTTCATGCGAATGAAATGCACAACTATTAAGGTATAGAAAGTTTAATTGCTTATTCAATAAATGAAGCATCGACTTGAATTATTCAAATATAAATTTTCCTATTGCTCGTAAATAATACGTAATTTTATTGATAATAGCATGGCAATACCAATCGCCATCGTGCAAATCACATAAATCAAATCATTGATTATCAAAATCACATAGCCAATAGAAGATATTTACGTGCTAAGCCGAGCCGATCCAAACAAAAAGAAAAGGAACCCTCTATTCCTCACAAAGTAGAGCTCAGTCGCTATCGCCCAGTTAAAAATACTCCTCGAACGATTATAATTCAACGGCGAGCATAACTCCGGAGCTGCCGATCGTTCCCCGCGTCCGCCTTAATTGGCATTTCCGCGGTGTTTACTTGGCAGGCGTCAAAAGGCGGCACTATCGTAAAAGCCCTCGATCATACACTATAGTCATCGGGTCGTCGTCGTCAGGTGGAAACACAGAGAGCGAACGGCTGTCAAGCATCCGTCGAGCTCACCGATAGCTGTGTCCCCTCCTATGCACGCGCATACATAACGGACGGGCACGAGCGATAGTTTTCGATATATTGCTCGACGTTCGAAAGAGAGAAAGAGAGAGAGAGAGAGAGAGAGAGAGAGAGAGAGAGAGAGAGAGAGAGAGAGAGAAGCGAGCTGAAATGCGTTTCTAATTAACCGCGAATGAGTCGCTGGATTCACGGACGTTTAACGACGGCGAGCGAAAGGCTGCTACTGCGCGCGCGCAACGCGTTATAAATTCATACAAATTGACGTACGGGGGATCGTATCACCGCTCTGCGACCGGGCCATTTGATTTCCATTACTTTCTTCCGCCGGCTGAGCTGCTTCTAAGCTAGCGAGTAATACTGCGCGAGAATCTTGCGGTGACTACCATTGGATAACGTCATAACGCATGAGCATAAATCACTGCTAAGAGACGTGCACTTTTTGTGTTATACGCGGATTGTAGTGTGCTATGCCTGACTGCCGGCTTTGCTTCTCTATCTCTTGGGAGAGATGGAGAAAGAGACCTTTTTGAGCTGAATGTACGCATAGCCTCTACTGTACGGTTGTAAAAATGTAGAACTTTTTTTAATGATGAGCTATTTTAATTATGTGCTATGCGAGTTTTATAAGGAATATTAAATAGATTGTAAATTTAAGCTGATGAGTTTGAAAAGGTTTATATAAGGTGTCGATGATTAAAAGGATTTTATAATTATTACTTTTCAGCGAAGTCGATGCCTGCTGATTTATACCGTTTCTGCTACAAAAAGTTTTACTTGAATGCAGTTCAAATCTTGTCTGAACAAAATAAAACAAGTGTCAGAATGTCCTGTCTAAAATTAAACTTAAACTGAAAAACAAACAATTTGAACAAGCTGAAAATAAGACTGCATAAGCTCAATAATTTTAAATAATATGTATAAATTACCTAAGTAATTTAACCTCAAATAAAATACGGTGACTTCACACATTTTACAGCTCAAATCACAAATATTTTATGGTTTTTATTTTTACATTTTGTAATCATAAATTCACTCTGTAAATCCATGTCCATTATTTGAACACACTTAAGTATGTAACATCTGTATATACATATAAGAAAATAACACCCGTGGAAGCGTGGAAAATTGGCCATAACATATTTATTCAACAAGAGAACTCAGAATAAAGCACTCGTGTTATTGACTTACAATAGTAAGTCAACTTTTACAGTGCGTACACCTATAATTAAAACTGCTCCGACTAAAATCCTTCAATCATTAGTTTAAAAAATTCAAAATTCTTAAGAATCTAAACTGCATTTGAAACTTTCCAGAACATCATTGCAGCACAACCAGATAAAATATTAGTTGACTGCTCTCTGCTTTATCAAGCGTGCATCCAGCACAAGTTCACCCACGCAAGCGTCAAGCGCAAATCCTCGATTAGAATCCGCAAGGGCGAGTGAAAAGTCTCATGCTAGAGACTGCGGCAGACCATCGCAGAAAGAGCCATAACAATATCTATCTGCATAAGCGCATCGGAGCAGAAGCTGCAGAAGCTCGAAGCGAGTGAGCGAGCGAGCGAGAGGGGGAGAAAGAGACAGAGGCAGAAATAAAGAGATGCAAGGGAGTGGAGCTAGTTAGCGAGGCGTTTCATTAGGCAGATAAGGCAATCAAGCGCGCGGACCCGCGCCGCGCCGCAGCGCCATCTCATCCGCTCGATCTAGACAGAGAGGAACAGAGATAGATAGAGAGAGAAAGAGAGAACGAAGCCCTATACTTGCTGTTACATGCACGTCTGCATAGCTTTATGTATAATAGTGTACGTGCGTGTGCACTTGCCTCCGTGATAGCGCGCACGAAGATATTATAATATACGCGCAGCGGCATCTCCGCGCTGCAGGAGGAAAAAAGGTGAGACGGGCGGATTGAAGGATGCTGCGTGGATTACAGGGGAGGAAAAGGACGACGACGACAGGACAAAGAAAGTCGTATACGAGCGAAATTAGCTTTTACGATAAGACTTTCTTTGTGATGCGAGCGCACGCTGTGAATGACGATGAGGCATTAAGTTTTTGATTGTCGACGGAAAGTTGCGGACAATTTATAGTGCGTTGCAGAGCATTAAAACTATTAATTTTATAGCTTAATTTCACTTTTTCGATGACAAGAAAGAAACACCTTTGTAATAATAGTTGAATAAATGATGGGAACAGCTTATATTCTACCAACATTAATAATGAGAATATCTCATCTCCGGGGAATTGATTTTGATAAGGCTTTGAAGGACGTTTTCCGGTATTATGCTTACACATAATACATGAAGCATATGCATCCGTATAAGTGCGTTCCAATGTGTCCTTGTTTTTTACTTCAATTGTGCGTCTATTAGAAAAAAAAAATTTTTTAGTGGTTTTAGTACATGTACTTTTGATCATTGTTACGGCACAAAGCCGGATTCACGAGAGGAGAAATTAATAATTCAATAACAGTTTAAACTTTCAAAATTATATTTATTCAAATGTCTTGCCGATATATTCCTGTGACGCATTTACGCTAAAAGGCCGATTCTTTCCCTAATAGTCGCACGATGTGAACCACACGAGAGTCTAAACTGTACTGCCTAGTTGTTGTCGAGAGCGCCAACGCTGGCCCTTTTTTTACGACCTTTACGCGTAGCCGATTTCATTTGGTTCTCTTTCTTTCATAACGCTCTAGTTAATACATTGCATCATTTCAGCACTGCATATTTATTTATTATCAATTTCACATTATTATATTCGCCGTCAATTTTACTTTACAATAATTATCATTATTTCTGTCAGTAAAAATCATATCTCTGCAATCATTTACACCAGAAACCGAAATAATAAGAAAATAAAAGTAGACTAAACCAGCTTTAATTTGAACTTTGTTTTCAATAAAAATATTAATTTATTCTAAAGTTATAACCTTTTAAACTATTAGGCAAAAATTGCAAAAGAATTCGAGGATATCTCATATTTTCAGAACTCTTTTTAAGTTCGATAATTTTTCATATTCAATTATTTATAATTTCATAATAAATTAATATCTTTTTATCAAACAAAGCTCAAATTAAAGATATCACTACAGAGTTAAATTGAGCTATAGTTTATCATTCAAATAATGCATGTTTAGGGTACAACAGTTTATATCTTAAAAACAAGGACCTAATAGAATGAACTACGAATATTGGACTTTATTTCTATAAGTACCAGAACACACCTTCCTACGCCTCATCAAAATCCGTTTCTCGAAGGTATAATATTCTCCATGCAAGTAGAACGAGTCGCGTGTGGTAAGACATGATATTTTTAACGAATTTATGGGTATGTATAAACGTCGATAAATATGCATTTGATGTTTTCATTAATGTTTAGAAAAATGTAAGAATTTCATAATTATACGGGAAAGTTGAAAGACTTGAGCAAAAGCGCGTAAGAAAATCACTAGAATAAAACTACGGAGCATGAATTATGTACTGTATCTTACGTTGAAAAAATCTAATATCTAAGTACCATTAATACCAAGAATCACCGTCACTTATGCACGAAAAACTCTGGACACCGTAATTTTCAGATGACTAGTGCATCATAAACTATATTTGCGAGCAAGTGCGTTCTCAAGAATTTACATGCGATTGTAAATGGAGGCTACGCGAAGGGATCAGGTTGGAGGATCATATAAGAGGTGAAATACTTTATATGATAGCGGCGTAGTTTTCATAAATTTATTCGTAAAAATAGGGTATAATTAAAGAGACCAAGTGCACCATTAAAGCAGTGATATTTAAATAAATTTATTACTGACTCAACTAGTTCATAATAAATCGCTTAATATACTAAAATTAGCACGGAATTTTTATTAACGTCTATTTTTTCAATATTAATTAAAACCATTAACCTAACCTACAGCACATTTCACTTGTCTAACTATAAACTTTCTTGAAATAATAAGATATAAATAAATTAAAGATGTTTTGAAAGAAAAAAAAATCAATTAAACAACTTACGATTATGATTAGCACATTAACTTTCATTTTACAAAGCTTCATAAAAATCAAAATATGTTAAATAATAGATAATAGACATAACTAATCGTTCAAATCAAAAACTAATGATCACCCATTAGTTATTTCTCAGTACCATTAGTCGCTTCGTCCTTCAATTAATACTTCTTTTTAAAAGACAAATAAAGTTCCTTTATTCATTATTGGTTCAACGGGTTAAGTTTCCACACAAAGCTTTCACCAACTTCACACAATTGTGAAGATCAGCGAGACGCGTCAGAAGAGAAACACTCGCGCTCACAAAGTTAATAACAGCCATAGATCCACTGCAAACAAAGGGATAACTCGTCGTCGTTCTCGCCTCCTTAAAATTCCCGCCTACATCCGCGATCCTCAGCGTGCGAATCCCGCTGTAGATCCACTCAGCCGTGCAGCCAATGTTGTATCTCTCCCTCTCGCGCGTTTCGAAGTAAGTCGAGCGGCGATAAGCGCGCGAGTCGCTTTTAAGAGGCGATATAATCAGCGACCTGTTATTTTCCGAGTTTATCATGGCATTAAGGCTCATGCGCGGGGAGCGAGGCTGCTCTTCGCCGCATGCGCTGCGGCGCGCCGGGGCAACTCAATCACGCCTCTCGCGCGCGGGCCGCATCGACATTACGCAGCCCGCGTGTGCGCGCGCGCCACTGCGATTTATATGACACGAGTGCCACGACACGCGAAGGCTCTTTCGCATAAGTACGAGTTTCCTATGTTCTGGCGCGCCACGTAAGCGGATTCCGTGGATATACACTTTTCTTTTACTAGTGCTCTGGTTTTTTGTGAAAAGCTAAGGCGCGAGAATGCTAAAAATGCTTGTTTCTGCTGGAGAGCTGTTTATGCAAGAGCTTGGCGAGCGTTAATGTGAAAGTATTTTAAAATATTCTCTAATAGACAAAGCTCGTGCTAACAAATAAGTAAATAAAAATTCATTGCAAACATTTCTTAAATGCAATCAAAATTTGAAATATAAGAGAAATAAGTGTGAAACGGATTTATTTTAACTCATTTCAACTCGTAATAATTCAATTCTATTGTCACCAATGAATGGAACACACCAGCATTCAGTAATTACTTTTTAGTTTAGCAAATGATCATACAAATTTATTTTTCCTTTCATCTAATTTTGAACTTGTTTATAAATTATTTTAATATTACGAATTTATCATTTTTAGAAATTCTATATACATTTAATGCGCGTCAAATTTCTCGTCTTTGACCGTATCGTTACAGGAACAAGATTAAATATTATACATAAAGATAATAATTTTTATTACATACTATATTTCATTCTGATTAATAAACATTTATATAGACATTAATATTCTCTGACAAATACTGCAGTTAATATACGTCGAATAAATTAAGTGGGAATTTTTAATAAAACTAATGTTCTCCTATGAAGTTTATACAGGCTGATGGTAACGTATTCCGTAGGGAATGCGTCTTTGTGCGCATGGCGTGCAAGGAGGAGTGACTAACCATATCAGAGCATCCCACGTGAAAACGAGTCGTCCTGCCAAACCACTCCAAGGCTTCACGTCGACAAGCGGATATTATGAGCTACAAACGTACAGGTAGCGACAATAATTTTAAGCGAGTTTTACATCACGCAGCTTTCTTAACTGTATTCTGCAAAAACGATATTAAACTAGAGAAACGTCGCGAGAGATGCGTTCCCGGCATGATGTTTTCTCAACTATTTTTGCACAAGAAAATTCCATGATATAAAATTGCTTTATCGGGTTTATTGATGCATAAATGAACGATGTGATTTTAAATGAATCATTTTTTATATATTTCTTTAAGTATAGATTTCTAAAAATTAATAATTTATGCTGCGTGATATGATAAATTATATTACCAAGAAATGTCCACAACCTCTGGGAAACGATTTTTGACCGAATGTAAGAGGTGTTTTTTTGGTACCTAAAAATGAATCCTAGTGTAATCTTGTCCGATGGGCCCTTGTTCTCTAGATATGAGGTATTTTACTTCAAATATGCGTTATTTTAATGACAAAATGTATCTCTTCTTCTTACAGCAACTCTGCAAATTTGTATAAGTAGATATAAATACTTATAATTTGAGGTTCATTTCGTATAAAAATATTATTCTGATTCAATGATATTAATAACTGAAGATGGAGACTAAAAATGCATAGAAAATCATGTAATTTAAGAGTTAAATTTCATAGATTATTCATGCTTGTTCGGTCTCTATCTTCAGTTGTTAAGAACTTTTTGCGTTAGAATAATATTTTTATACGAAACAAAGCTTAAATTATAGCTCTCTTTATCTACTTTCTTTATCTTTTGTGTCAATTTTTCAACTCTCTGCAAGTTTCTATGCGAAGAAAATATACATTTTTTCTTTAATGTAACGCATATTTGAAATATCTTATATCTCGAGAACAAGGGCCCCCTGGACAAGATTATGGGTGCTTGGCTTCATTTTTAGGTACCAGAAACCTGCACCACCGAAAGTTTGGTTAAAAATCGTTTCTCAGAGGTTAAGGACTCTCCTTGTCAGTTTTCAAAGCTTATTGTACCAATTTCAGTAAAACGAAATCGCAAAAACTAAAGGAGGACAGAAATTAAAAAAACAGTACGTGACATACTTTACACAAATAAAAACGTTAATTTTTAATTTCGAATTAGAAATATTTTTCCTATAAATTGAAGTGTATACAAAAAGCAAAATACGTTATTGGAGTAACTTTACGTCTAGTAAATAATTTCATACCTGATTAAAGTTAATTATCCCGTAAAATTGACTGTATTAAAAATCATCACGAAATCACTTACGCTGCATTTAAAGTACAATCTGCTAGTTATCTACATCCAACGTTCTTAAAACTTTCAAGAATACCAATAAAACGTTTTTGAATAATGACACTGAAAGCACTACGCTGCAAAGTCGGCAAAGCGCGCGCGCGCGCGCGCGCGAGATGCGCAATCTCCAATCTAAAATTTATACACACTGTAATCAAAAAGTGCACGCAGCGCTCGGGAGACTGAAGCAGCGCGCGCACGCGCTCGCGCATCAAGCGCAAAGCGAAATTAATGCCGAGAGAGCCGCCGCGCGTGTACGTGTGTATATATGCCTGGATGTTATACTTGTGACGCGCGCGCGCCGCTTCTCTCCTTCTCCCAGGATAAACGCTCGCCGGTAAATAAATCTCTTGATTGACTGCCACCTGCCACCGCCAAACTCTTCTCGCTTCTTCGAGCAAGCGAGCCTTTATTCAACGTGGCATTATAAATTACGATAGAAGGGCACGCCATTCCGATAATAATTATCATAATAATAAGAAAGTTGTGGCTTAAATGACGAGACTCTAGAGATTGGCGTGGATCTACTGTCCAACAAAAAATATAGCACTTCAGAGTGGCACAATTTAACGGTTAACAAATTAATCATTGAGTATTAGAAAAATGAGACATGTCATCAAATTACAGTATTCACTTTTGCATAGCTTTTAGTTTGATAATTATATTTTAAAATACTTTTCGAACTACTTTGATACAATAACTTTTATTTTATACAGATTATCTACCCAGTACCCTATTAATTTCTGATGTTAAGCAGCAGAAAGATCATCAGTTATGTGATAAGCAATAGCTGTACAGTACACACCCTTTATAATCGTAATAAGAATCGAAATTAAAATAGACAGACACTGATGCGTTTGTTTGCATCTTGCCGTGGGTTTCTTTGATATTTTGTGACGGTAATATTCGCGAGTTGCAGTAGCGAGGAGAGAAAAACAATATTCCCTCAAGGCTCTTAAGGGCCACTTAAGAGATTGAACGATCAATTAAAGCTTTATCGTTTCAATTACCACCGGATCTTTGGCGAATTATCGATAAGCGACCCTGGATAATTGGTTCATTTGCATGGCAGTTGCGAGTTCTGTATGTGTATCGCAAAGCGGCTAAACTGAGCACAAAAATCACCGCACGACGACTATCTCACAAACACTGTTTTTAGCATAAAAATAAGTACGTAATTTCGTATTGACGGTTCATCGCGCGTTCTACTTCATCTACTTGTCATTGAACTTGGTTTTGCTTTACTGTTGCAGAGATATAAAGTTGCGTGCAGAAATAGTAACATATACTAAGAAGTCTTAATAGAATAATTTCTAGTAGAAGAAGTGTTTTCTGGTGGTTTTATTTGTACCAGAGATACTATGAAGAAAATGAGTTCACAGGACTGCAACTTAGGGTGTTAAAATTTCGAAAACAAAGAAGTATAAGTATGCGATTTTAGTATTTTTAGTAACCACTATAAACGAGAACAAGATAGTTTTCATTTAGACTCACAATTTAGCTAATGGGTGTACTTGTAACTAACCAAAGTCTTTGTGTTCTATGGACATTTTGTTTATAAGTATAATGAGCTTAAAAAAATATTTTTAAATAGTTTTTACTACTATGTAATAGTTACGTGTGCAGTTCTAATGATGACAGAAACCTATACCTAATATGCTTGGACAAATATTTTCTAAATGATGATACCCATAGATACTCATGCAGCCGTTAGTAAAACGTTAATAGTAAACCTGATATAAGCATGAATAATCCAGAAAATGTTACACATTTGAATGACATTTTCCTTCTGTATGAAGTGGGAAACATGAAAAAAGTGAATATTATTCAATTTACTACTGAATGTCTGGTAAAATCTTGATATTCCACTTATTTTTTAGAATTTGAACCTCTTTTTTAAAGTGTCCCTTCACTTCTCCAGATCAAGCTCTAAACAATAGAGTTAGTTTTGTACATTTCCCCTGCGTTTCCATACTTACTACGTATTCGTAGTCATCCTCCTGTGATTATATTTACTGAGGTTGTTAAACTCTGCTAAGCTCTTGCATATAACTCGCTTAATTTAAAAAGGTGAAACTCATTGTAAAATAGTGAAAATTCACTTACTTATTACTTGCTGGTAATTAATGAATATTCACTATTTCAAATTAAGACAATAGATAATAAATAAAACGAACTAAAAAAAAGTAGTCACTTTTACTTATAAACAGAATTTGTATGGCGCACAAACATTTCGATGTCAAGTGCAAGCATATCTCTCTTATGCATTAATAGATAGGTGAGTAAATCAAGCCACAAACAACAGCACGCACACTTTAATACACTTCCTGCAAAAGTGCCCCTCGCGAAAAACCCTTATCGCGTAACGAAAATTACGAAGCGTGCGAACGCGCGCGAGACGATCTAAAAAAGATGATCGGGAGGACCGATCACGCGAGCACGCGAGCCCGCCTCGTGTCAACCAATCACCAGCTGCTCGCTCAAGATCCCGCCAGCCCGTGCACGCGCGCATTAAAAGCCGTCGCACCGCGCGTCCTTCCGATTCGCTTGCTTAATGCGCCAGGTGCTCGCGACGAGAGGTATGTATGTATATATATACCCGACACACAGGTGTATTGTCGCTTTTTCATAAATGCCGCGCTGAATTGGCGGTATGTAGATGGAATCTGCTGTGTTTTTTTCCCGCGATTTGGGGCCCGTGTGAGATACCACGGCAAAACAGTGTAGAATTTTAATTATGGAGAAGGTATCGCTGGTTATCGGCTCGAATGCGATTAATCATGGATTAATCAATTTTTGAAAAATTTCGTGTAGCTGAAAGACTTAAATTGGAGACGTGAACTTGAGTTCTTTTTTTCATCGTACTTCGTGAAAAAGGTGAAATATCTTTCATTTAAAAACCATCAAGGTCTTATCTGTTTAACCTCGTGTTTAACATTATTAGTCTCTATTAATTGCGGATTTATTAGACACTATTCAATACTAAGGGAGATCTCTATTAATTTATTAATGATTTTCATAAATGACGAATAAAATCTAATTTATGTAAATGTATTAGATATAATAGAAAATTATATTGTTAAAATAGTTATAGGTATAGTTTTATTAAAGCTAAGAAATAACACCGTAAACGTTTTCTGCACAAGAGAAATAGATACATAAATCCACTTGATTATTTATTTGTAAATTCGTTATAAAACATCCAAATACTGCATAATCTTGATAACAAATAATGATTTTAAGAAATTGCTTACATCAATTATTTAATTGAGAAAATATACTTAAAAATAATTGATTTTTAAGAAGGATATACAAAGTTTTTTCTTCGACTAAAGTTTCGAGTAAATTATGGTTAATTTCTCATGCGTAAAAAGATTTTTGAAGATCGTAGATTTTCGCTTATTTTCACTGGAAAATTATTATCAATTCAGTAACCTTTTCATAGTTCATTTGAAATATACACTGGTGAAAAATAATCGAAAACTATGTAAATCTATCTAGTTTGACATGGGAAATAATCGAAGACCTCGATAAAACTGGATAATATTCTACCAGGGTATTGAAACACCTTGTTTATATATATATATATATATATATATATATATATATATCTGTCGACATAAATTCTACTATTCATTTGACTCTTTTCTCTTATAATCAAATTAGTTTATGTTTTAATACATATATATACTAATTTGATTATACGAGAAAAAAGTCAAATGAATAGTAGAATTTATGTCGACAGAGATCCCCTTTAAAAGTAGGGGATAAAAGGTAATTATATAGTTGAATTTTTAAAGTAGAATGATAATATATTGTATTATTTGTCTTGTGTTTCCTATGAAAAAGTACATCATGAAATCTGAAACAGAAAAAATGAAATACATTATACGGAACAGCATTGACAATCATAAAAGAGAAAAACTCAAACAAATGAACACTGTCAGTATCTGGAAGTCATAAACACGATCGGCGCCAAGAGCAGGAAAGATACGACAAAAGAAAATAAATCGTATCCGGCGGCCACAATAAAAATGAGCCGAGAAATTTCCGCACGAGCGACGCTCGGCCACTTCTCGACACTTCTACAAGCTCGGAAACCCTCGTTTTCACGACCTCACGACACATATCGACGCCCAAGAGATCGCTCGACGCGACGACCCTCGCACGCGTAGCACGTCCACGCTGCCGTATAATAACGCCATAAATCGAGTGGGCCGTGAAATTTCACAATGTCGGCCCCGACGTCTCCATTAAAATGCCCTCACTCGCGATCTCCTCGCGTCTCCCTCTTTGTGCGTATAACACGCGTGTAGGTACGCGAAACGACACCTCGCACACTTTTGCGCGAACGTGCTCGACTATACCGGTAAATCACGCGCGCGCGACACTCGCTGCGAATGCGGCTTCGGCTAGCGCGGGGCAATTAACGCGATCGTGAGCCCCTTCGATCGAATGAAGCTATTTAGCGGCCTTCGGCCGGCGATGCGATGCGATGCGATTCGTGGAAAGCGAGAGCAAAAAAAGAGGGCTGGACTGCTCCACGCCATGCGCTGCACACTGGCTGCAGTGTATGTGGTACATTTTTATTTATGCTAATCGGACGTTGATGAATTGCGGGCTTGCTATTTCTCTCAGTTATTTCGTATTTATTATTCTGTTTGATTTTTTAAAGTCAAATATTTTTTTCATATACTTTTTGGCACGCGACTATAATTGCGATTTATTTTTCTCAGTTTTTATGCAGTAAAGAATGATTAAAAATGATGAAATAGATGAATCTTAAATATGCGACAAAAATGTGTGTATCCTCCAGGACGCGTTCATCACTAACGGGTTGATTGAATTTCTCTTTATTAATATTTCTTATTCGCACCAATAGCAAGCAAAGAATATATAACAAGTATTCGTCGTTACAATCACCTCACTGACGATTTCAGAAGAAATAAATAATATTTACTGCGTAAGTTAAAAAATTGCATGTAAATGATGTTAATTTTGTGTTACAAATTCGAATAATTCAAGTCAAATGCATATTAATGAAATATTATTGATAAAGATAGATCCGTATTGAAATATTTATAAACATAAATAATTACCATGGACATTAAAATTGTTTCAATTATACTAACTACATACATTTCTCATTCAATGTTGTAGAATACAACATTATACATCATACAATACAAATTTTTAAACAACCCACATACAATTTTGTCCGTACATCTCGAGAGTACTTCCATTCTGCAAGCCAATATTTTCTAAAGTTATCTCTGGAATACCATTAAGGCCTCCAAACAGAACTATCTCGGAAAAACTCGAGCAATTCGCTCGCAGCGGCAGCAGCAGCAGTAGCAGGAGTAGGTAGCAACAGAAAGCAATTCAATTCAAGAGGAGCTTTTCGCAGAAAATCATGGCGAAAAAAGTCCGCGAGCACGCGCTCGCCAAGCTAGCTGCCGCTGCTGCCGCAGCTCCATGCGCGATAGCGAAGGGAAAAGAGAACCAAACTATTATCGGTTTTTGCGAGAGACCGAGCGAGCGGAACGCGCGGAAAGAAGAAATGGGACGCCATTTCCGTCGCATCCTTATTTAGAGAGGGATGTCGAGGGAATAGAGGAGCGACTCTTCCCGTTCTCCTCTTATCGCTTTCTCTCTTGCTCTCTTTCTCTTTCTCTCTCTCTCTCTCTCTCTCTCGCTTTCTCTCTCTCTCTCTCTCTCTCTCTCTCTTTCTCTCTCTTTCGAGCTGCAGTGAGTCTGGCGCTGCAGAGAGAAGGAGACAGGCGCGCAGAATCCGCGCGGTAAATTATTGCCTCGACCAGCGGTGCATATAAATCCACGCTTAGCGTATTGTTTTCCAGATCAGGAGAAAATATATGTACCCCGAGTGAGCGTGCACGGAAGCTAGATGAAGAAGAAGAAGAGGAAGAAGAAGAAGAAGCTGCAGTAGCAACTCGAGTCAAAGGACTCGCGAAGGCGAATAACGATAAAGGAGCTCACTGCCTTTATACGTCCGGGAGAAAGAGTAAGAGAGTAAGAGAGAAGGAGAGTCTCGTCCACTTTGTGCGTAGCCGCGAATCGCGACGACTGTGCGCACTCGCTCTGTATTATATCGGGACTCTACGCACTGACTCTCTTCTCTAGCCGCCGGTGCGACTTTCCTATATATGCATCTCTCTCTCTCTCTTTTACCGCGCGGCCTTTTCAGGGTGAGACAGAGAAAGAGAGCGCGCGATCTTGAATGCAGTCGTGCAGTACATAAACCATACGCGTGTATACAAAAATGACAGTGTCGGTGAATTGTGTGGTAAGGGCTTTTGCTCTACACCGCACTCGCTGCGTGTATATACTATAAGCGTATTTCTCTGAGGGAGCCGCGATTTGCGTATTATTATTTAATCCTTGCTGTAAAAAGCGTACCTCTTGCAGGGCTATTATGCGCGGGATTCTCTTGTGTACCTGTGTGTGTGCGGCTTGATTTATCACGCGAAACGTGAAACTATTGAATTTTAATGGTTTTAAAGTGTTTTTCTATGCAGGCTAGTGATTTTCCAGTGTAGGTACTTGAGTACTTTACAAAGAATCTACTGGATTAGGTTTGATGCTTATTTGTGGGTGTAATTCAAACAAAAGTTGAGGTTTAATTTTCTCATGCACTATTATTGCAATTTTGTTACTATTGCAGAGAAAAAAAATTATCAGTACTCAAAGCTAATCGTATTATAGCAGAAAAGTTATATTGTCAAAAGCGCTGAATAATTTCTGTATTACGGTCACGTATAAATTTTAAGAAATTATATATTTGATTATATATTAGATTAATTGATAAAGATACTATTAATGCTTTTTTGTTTAAACTTCTCATATATCTAATATTTAATAAGTAATTACTACAAACATAATTTAAATATTTTTCCTACAGATATGAGATAATACATAAAGAGCACGATTGTTTATGGAAACCAAAGCCAGACATGAATATGTAAAACGATCCGGGAAAATCAAATAAAAATCCACGGTAAGCAGTGCACAGTAGGCGAATAAAATAAAATAACGTGGCTCACATGTGGGGAAGTTCCTTACAGCGGAGCTTATAGATTCCGATTATGGGGGTTATTTATGCCCGGAACACACTCGAGAGGAAAATGGCATGTGATAAATCTGGGCGGTCGGGTCGTACTGACTCCCTCTCATGCGTGTAGTGTGCCATACATGCCGAGCACTATACAGCCGCTCCCCCGACTCCTCATCCGAAGAATGGAGTTTCCCGCGACAAGCGTCGATTTGTCAAGGAGGGCTTCACGAAAAATGCCGTCGTCGTCTCACCTCTCAATGGCAACAGGCGGAAAGCTCTATGCTCTCTCTCCCCCTCTCTCTCTCTCACCCTCCTTGACAGAGCTTGAGAAAGGAATCGCGCGCAGCCACAATGCAAGCCCTCAATACCCCTCTTATGTGGAGTCGACAAGAGAGAGAAAGACAGAGAACGAGCTTGTTCTCTTTTCTATTGAACGAGGAAACCTGCAAAATTTACTTACCCTTGAAGCGACACGCTTTATAGGAAAGTCGGCGGCGCAACAGACCTTCTAAGGTGTCCGGATAACTGCATTACGCTCCGTCGCGTGCCTCGGACCCGAATCTGACCCGAACGACCTGACAATCGATCGTCTTGTCCGATATTGCTTGCTTATTCTTTCTTGCTTTGCACTTACACTTTTACATAATATAATGAGATAACTGCTCGAATAACTTAACTTATTGTATATATAGGAATTGTTATATTAATAATGGCGTTATAATAACTTCAATGGTACGTAACTATTTCAATACAATTAACGTAAAATACAATATCTTTGTTGGCTATATTAATTTGAAAATTCGTAATGGATTGTAAATACTAGATTGTTTTAAATAATATTTAACGAATTCTAAACCGGCTTGCAAAACTTTATTTACGTTTAAATGAATTTTGCATGAACTTTATTACGCTAAAATTAGAAAAATCTATGTCGATTTATCATGTATCAATTATAAACCATTTTAGGATCAGCATTTAAGATTACGATCAAATTTCTTCCTTCGTCCCTTTTAACCTACATGGTTCATCGATCATTAAAGGTAAAATGAAAATACTTTTTATCCTGATCATTAATTATTTCAGCTATAATTATAATTAGAATTCAATATATTTAAAAATTCCAGATTTAATGTGGACCCTCAATTGATTAAAGAATTAATTTCAGATATACATTTGATAATAGTACCTGCGTTATTTGTTCCTACATGAATGAATCATGCTAACCAAGCATATTTTTAAAATACTCAAGTAAAACAATCTGTAAAAACTTCTCACAAATGTCATCCAATGAAATCTGGGTTAGCCTCTGGCACATACGTGTCAACGGTCAAACGCACCGCGTATGCACATCCGGAATGGCAATTCGTCGATGCGTCGGGCCTCAAACTTTCCAGCACTAGTGCACACATATAAGTATTCACTTCTTGGCGCCAGATGCTAATCTCTCTCTTTCTCTCCTCGACGCTGGTGTACAACACTTTTCTCGGCACATGCACACACGATCTCCGAGCGATTCGCCGCGATAAGGTCAACCTCCTCTTTCTCTCTCTTTCTTTTTCACTCATTCGACTTGCACGGATCGACAACACGGCGAGGACGATTGACGTCTCAATAAATCGAATTTCGCGCTTGCGTTTGCGCCGCAATACATGCATGTATATAGTACCCATATGTAAGTATACACACACACAAACACACACACATACAGACTGGTGTGTGATGTCGTGCACCGTTCGCATGCGATGGAGAAAGTACCGCTAACGACTTTCGCGGAACAATGCAACCTAATGACTCTCTTTCTCTCCCTTTTTCACCCGCGTGTCATGCTTTTTTTACATCCTCTCTTAGTATGTTTATATACCGAGAGATCCGCTGTGCTGCATCCTCGACACAAGCTATAGCGCGTGATCTCCGTTAGATAACAGCGCGATAATTTGACGTGCAATTAATACCACGTAAACGCCGATGCGCTATCTCGAACGCGCGCGGCGAGACGCTTGACAAATGCGCGGCTCGTTTGTTGTTGTTGTGCTATGCACAGTATTTGCTCGTCGCGTGCGGCAAAAATAAACATCGACGGCTAATAAAGAGATATTGATTTATAGTCACGCGCTTGTGTGCATAACACAGTGCGAGATCCTTAGGAGAGAGCGTTACCTATTGGAAAAGGAAGATGCACTGACACTGCTCTCGCGAGCTGCGGATATCTCGAAAGGGTCTGAGAATCGAGCGTGTGCGACTTGCATTTTTTCGCGTACTGCCGCACGTATAACGCAGAGCTATGGAGTTTATCCAATGAATTACATTGAATAAAGCTAGTGAAAAGAGAAAGATAGCGGGAGAGAGAGAGAGGGAGAGGAAGAGAGCGAGAGCGAGAGAGAGAGAAGCTAACGTTGGGGACAAACGTGAAAGGGAAACGAATTTCGTGACTATTGTAGGAGAAATGCGATTACAAGTCTTTCTATTTCTATTGTGACAAAATTGTTCTAATGGAAAGGTACTGGCTATTGTTGGGTTTACCCAAGGCAGAAGAAAAACAGTAAGATAATTTGTTAAACATCTCTAACCGATTTTACTTCTTATTTAATATGTTCTTATAAATAACTTACAGAATCAATTTTTACTGTTTAAATCTAGTAAAAACTTCATAAAATCTGTAATTTTAATTATTGCAATTTGAAATAACTAAAAATTCACATTCAAACCCTTTGACACTCTCTGTAGTTTCTAATACTTTACTTACCATATTCTCGCAATAGTATTTTTCGATACTAGTGCGATAAAAATGATCCGTGCACGAGTGTGAGAATTATTTTTATCACGTGTATCGAACATTATTTGGCGTTAGCAAGATTTTATATATTTATTGGAGTAAACGAAAGGGATTGAGCAAATTTTTAACTAAATAGATTAGATAATATTTATTTTTTAGATCTGTTATAATTTTCAATATTTACGTACATATAAAAAAAATAAAAAAATATTTTAACTCTTGAATACAGATATTTGGGTAGTTTAACCTTAGGGTGATGCTAAAGCCACCTGTCACCGACAAATACGAGGATCCACTTTTCTGATTTCATTTTCAATTTTAAGTAAATATCTATATGAAAAGTTGTTGTTCTAACCAAAAAGAACAACTTTTCATAGAGATATTTTCTTAAAATTGAAAAATGAATCAAAAAAGTGGTGCCCCGTATTTACCAGTAACACGGGGTTTAACATCACCTTAGTTGGACTTAGAGGGTTACTTTTGATATTGTTACTTATTTAAACTTATAAAATAACAAATTTAAAGTAACAAGTTATTTTCAAAATTCACAGGAACTTTTTATTTATTTACTTATCATGTTTTATAATATTAATATTATTCAATATACTTAATAAAAAAATGTTTTCTACATATTGAATATAGTAAATCCGATAAAATAAATTGTATTGAAATGGAAACAATCATTCTATCAAATTATCAGGGTTGTGTAATAATCTTGCAAAAGTTCATTAATGTTATAACTTTAGCTCAAAATCTAAATAAAAACACTTCTGTAAAGAATGAAAAAATTCCAAGTCTCGCGAGCAGAGCTTTAAAAAAACGAGCGAACGTGAGCAGGCATGCCTTTGCAGGCCATAATGAAAGACGACAAGTTAATGGCATAATGTCGTTTCGCGCGAAGCACAGAGGGGTGCGCGATAGAGCTATAATGGTTTTGGCGCTAATTAATAATTAATAACCCGGATCGGAATTAAATGGGTCTAAGGGCGACGCTGCTAGCGCCGGCCGATACGGTCTGTGCACTCGCGCGCACCCACTACCACGGAACAACCTGTCTCCGTGATGCGTGGCGGCGCGCGCGGCGTCTATATGGAAATCACGACCCCACCATTTGGAAATTCGACAATCGTTAACGTTCTTTTACTTTTACAAAAGAATATATGATTTATGAAGATGATATTATTTGAATATATTCTTTTATCGAATATTTTAATTTGGCAATAAATCAGTTTTAAAATTGTTATTATTATTTATAAATTAATATTTTTTAATTATTATATTATCTAATCGTATTTTGAAAGTATTTAACGATTGGTTGACATTCATCATCACAACTCAGTGACTCCTCTTCGAATGCTAATTACTTGTCGTAAATTATCTTAAGTAATTTTCATCGAATTGACTTGAAATTTGGTATGGTTCTTCTACACAATTATCTTGGCCACCGCTAGCAAAATAAAAATATTTATTGACACCTCGATTAATGCTTTCTTACTTTAAACTTTTAAGTTATAAATGTTTAAAAATTCATAAATAATTTGTAAGAAAACTAATAAAATTGATAAAAGTTACCATTTGAAGAACACAATTGTGTAAATTCTTTTGATTTTATTAGTGACGGGAGGTATAAGTATGCAGAAGAATTATACTAACTTTCAAGGCAATCGAATGAAAATCACTCGAGATACTTTAGAACACGTCCAGGACTCGGGTGGCCTTAAATGTATTTCTACCAATGGTGATATAACGTTCATAACTATGATTAAATAATGTAATAATTTAACTTTAAGTATATTGGCCACGTCAACTAATATATTTATATAGCATCCATTCGCAAAAATAGCTAAGATTAAGCTTGGAATTCTTTTAAAACTGATGTTAAAGTAAATAATTTATGGAGTCATTTATTTTAGTAAAGTATTTAGTACTACATCAATCGAATATTTCATGTTATACTAAAGGAAATGAAACCTTTATTTCTTTTATATAGAACATTTGCTTGTATTAATGTACAACAATGTATGATAGTATATGCAAAAAGTACCACTTAAACTTAAAACTCCTCGTTTCAGCAAATACATTTTTTAATAACTTCAATAAATTAATTGTAAATATATAGGATTGAAATAATTGAAATAATCCAACAAAAGGAATACAAATAAAAGTCTATAAATAT
The DNA here is from genome assembly GCA_949152435.1 of Gastracanthus pulcherrimus. Lineage (NCBI taxonomy): Eukaryota > Metazoa > Arthropoda > Insecta > Hymenoptera > Pteromalidae > Gastracanthus > Gastracanthus pulcherrimus. The sequence goes on from OX424574.1 coordinate 43,476,711, forward strand.
GTTAATTAAGGTAGTCTAATTCAATAGCATCCATACAGGAAGTAAGGGAGTAAAAAAGGGGGTCGAAACACGAGTTTGCCGATGAGATAGAGAGCCAGAGAGAGAGAGAGAGAGAGAGAGAGAGAGAGAGAGAGAGAGAGAGAGAGAGAGAGAGAGAGAGAGAGAGAGAGAGAGAGAGAGAGAGAGAGAGAGAGAGAGAGAGAGAGCCAGAGAGAGATAGAAAAACCTCACTCTCGTTTTCGCAATAGGGGTGGCCCGACATCGGGTGCCGTGGCTCCAAAAGCAGCAGCAGCAGCCGTCGCTCTCTACACTCTTTACAACGAGCGACTATACAACGCGATGTGTGCACGGTGCGTGCGGAGTACGAGGGGCGCGCGCTCACGGGCTGCATTATTTATGGACGCCATCGATCATCGTCGGAGATCGCGCTCGCACCGTTCGTGGTTCGGACTAGCCGACTAATCGCCATATGACAAGCGTATTTATTTTGAAGCGGCCCTCGCATCAGCCTGTGTCGCGCATTAATTTTAATTGTTCCGCATTCTCCGCGCTCGTGATACCTACACTCACCGCGCCACGGCTGCCGCCACTCTTTTCTCTTCTCCTTTTGCTCTTTTGACACAAACCCGCCTGTGCACACAGAATGCAATGCAGCGCACCGCTCGTGGATCAAATGCGAGCGCGAGCTGCCGCGCTAATTTATTTGTACTTTATGACTTGGCGCTTACTCGTGAGCAGTAGCACAATGTGCAGAGGTACGTTTATAGTTCTCGATTTTGTAATCAGGAGTGCGAACTGCGAGAGAGTTATTGTGGATTTAGACGGATACGATGTGGACATACTCAAAAGTTTACATTCTTAAACTAGAGAAAGCAAGATTTGAATAGGATTTTCTTTTTCAGAACATTTATCTGCTGCTTTTTGTGATGAACTTCATTCATACAGAGTGAAAGATTAAACTAACTTGTAACTTCGAGAAATCCATGCACTTTTAAAAATTGTAAATAGAAACTTTTTAGTACATTTAGAGCTTGCAAATGTCCTCAAGTATCGTATAAAACAGCTGATCATCGATAGGGTCAAATTTAATTTTGCAAACCAAATTACATCTAGTCTTAAAAAGTATACCGATCGCCTATACGTAGTTATTGTATATAAATAAAGATTATGGTGACACAAATTCTAAAAAAAAGCTGCCGATTGCTCTGGTCCTGTGCTTTCTCAAAAAGAATTTAATTAAAATTATTATAAATAAGGGAAAGCTGCACAGTACCGATCACCACGAACGAAGCCCATATTTAATTATTGTTGCATTTAATTCACCAAATACAATACATATTATGTACTCAAAGAAAAAATCATTTAGCACATTTTTAAGACAATGAAAGTTATTTTCCTGTCTAATTAATATCATTTAGTGATTTTTGTACTATTGAAAAATAGATATTTTTCAATAAATATATTATGGTATAGCAGGGTGCCTTTGGTCAGCGAGGTATCATTGATCTAAAAAAAATTTTATCTATTAAATCAAATACATACCTATATAAGATTGAACTTTTTTTCAGTTCATTGCAAAAAATGCATAAAACACAAAAGTGTAACATTTTTGAAAATAATTCACTTAAAAACATTTAATACTATCTTGTAATTACTATTTTAGAAATTCTACCATCAAAATAATGTAAAAATTATAAATTTGGTATGCTATATTATATATAATAATGCATACATGCATATAGATTCCATATTACAAAAACAATTAAATGTCATTATTAAATCATTTATACACAATCACAAAATAATACTTTTGACGTAATATATAATCTTTCCAATTTACAGATTTTGATAGAAATGTAGTATTACTTAATATCTACAAAAAAGCATAACAATTAATTTAAATGATTGCTTCTAACAGCAAATTTTAGACGAAATTGTTTAGAGTGTCTCATACACTTTTTAGTCAAAAGGACTTACATATTTTACCCTTTCCTATGTATCGTCGATTAACACTTTTCGATGATTATTAAGGATTGATGTAGTGTACATTTTTACAAAATAATGTTATATAAATTGAATTTCGATAATAGTTTGTTCTTTAGAGATGTATTAAATAGATGAACATTGTTGTGAAGCTATCTTTTTATAAGAGAGTATAGTTTCTAACCTTCGTGTAATCACGTCACAAGAGTTAACGAATGCATTCCTTGTAATATGTTGTCAAATAACAAAGTGAAATAATAATATTTTCTCTTGCCGTAATATTCTGCAACGTGTGGAATATTTGGCGCCCAACGTGGGACATTTAGGAGCCCTTTCGTGTTTGACGTTAGAGAAAGTATCAACACGACTATTTCGAATCATGCAGCGATATTTTGAATACTTACGTTTAGTCTTATATTGATTTATCATCGTTTGGGTGACGGAACGTCTCATTTCAGTGGAGTTGTAAAAACATTTCTGGGCTTGCGATTTTCTCGAAGGGTGAGTAGCTGCAGTATCTTAGGAGCCTAAATTCGACAACAGCAGAGTATATGGCGGCGGCTTCGCAGCCGTGATGAGAAAATCCCGATACTCTGATTTTTCGAGGAACATCTGTGCGTATGTGCGGGGCGCTACATCTTTGCGAAAGATTGGGAGTTTCTATTTTTGCTGTAAAATCTCATTTTGGTTGCAAAATTCTTATTTAATATTTATTAAGCGGCATTACTATTAACCCTCTAAGAGACTAGGCATTTTAGCCGAAAAAATCTTTCTAAGCTAGCTAAATATTAAATTTGGCAACGCTGTAAAAAAAAAAACAGATTCTGCTTCGGTCTTCAAGGCAATAACGGCGAGGCGATCTACGTACTCGTAGAAGATGTGCACAACATTGCGCAGCGACAACAGGCTCCGCATGCAATGTTGTGCGCATTTACTACGAGTACGTTTGGCCGCCCGGCATTTCACGGCAGTTATTGCCTTGGAGACCAAAATAGAAATTGTTTTGTTTTTCTTGCAGCGTTGCCAAATTTAATATTTAGCGAATAATTATTCAGCGAATAGATTTTTGTCGAAAAATATTTTCGGCGAAAATGCCTTGTCCCCCTGTAGTACCCCAAGTACTTATTTGATCAAAACAATTCATAAAAAGTGGTTTGATATTTTTAAAATGCTCTTTCTGACTGTAGTATAGTTTATTTAATGAAAAAGAAGCTCTAAATAAGGTTTTTAGAAGTAACTCGTAAAAAGGACTATAATAAGTTTTTCTGCTTTTAAATTAAGGTAATTTGAATAACTAAGCTGGTAAAAATTCAGGGTGTTTTTAATTTCAGTATTTGTATGCAAGAAACCATTAAAAGAATCCTAAAGAAATAATTTGGTGCTGTACGCATGTATATAGATTTAATTTTTTTGTGTTTATCCCTATATTACAACTTATAGCTTATTTGCTACGTTTACTTTCGGGTAAAGAGTACCGAATAAATTGCACTCATTTTGGGAGCCACTCAAAGTAAACGTAGCAAATATACTACAATGGAAGTAATTCATTTAAAATAATTAGTATAATCAAATAATTATAAGTTGGCGTGAATAAGTGCAGAAACGGCTTGTATATGTAATAATAATATTTCACGGTTGGGAAAATCTGCTAATTCGTAGCGAATTACTAAGTGCACGCATAATTTGAATATATTTTCAAAATTGTATTACTATCATTTTGTGTTTTTAAAAGGTTATTTTATATAAAGGTTCAAGTCGAGAAAATGTATAATAGAAAATTTTGTAAAAAAGGTTTTATAATTTTATGTTAGGAATGTCTCCAACAACTCCTTTATAGATGAATTGTATATATTTTCCCTTTAATATATTATATACTCTAAATATAATATATTAAAGGGGAAAAATATATATAATTCGTCCAAAAAGGTACTGTCAGAGATATTTCTAACAGGTAGACGCTCGATTCATTTGTTATGAATATTCTTTGAATATTCATTCACATAATTATATAATTTTATATTATAATTTTTTTTAATAAATCTATATGTATATCACTTGTGCTGATAAAAATTGCCTGGGAATACGGAGAAAGGTACAAGGGAAAGTTAATATGTAACTTACACAAGGCCTTGGTACTCTACGCCGATTAGCTGGTGCACTATTCACAGTGCACGGAAGGGGGCAGATAGTCCCGAGTTTCACAGTGCTGGGATATTCTACTGTACGACAAAAATTTGGATATTACTCGTACTACATTATTAAATTGAAAAATCCTTTATCATTATTTATTTAATGCATATAAATGTCACATTACCTTACCCTTATGTCTACAAATTATATTATATTTTTTACACCTGAATGAATACCTGAATTAACCAACCGGGTCTTTACTCAATAAATCGTGACTGCATGTTATTCGAGTGACCTTCATTAATATTAACGGTCAAAAAGTGGATAACAAGAAGTGGGTACTGTATTACTATTATTGCGCATAATCTTTAGACTTTTGTTTTCGTTTAACTTAAAATAAAATACCAATTAAGAAAGCGCGCAATTTATTTTGTCTCGAAATTCCAATTACTCGATAAATTACGCTAGAATTACAATGTAACATTTATAGCAGGACGCGGGCTAGAATAATCCCAACGATCATTTCCATAAAACATCAGTACCCGCGACATTAGTACTTAAACCGCGCATTTCTCCCCAACCAGACCATAAACCAAAGCGAAGGCAAAAAAAGCCTAACGAGCACATTGTACACCCGATCCTCCGCGCGCTAAATACATTAGCGAGAGGCTCGCTGCATATACATGCGATTACCACTTGCGCGCACTGAGCTCTAATGAAGTAAAAGCTCGTAATAAAAAAGTCGAAACGCCGAGCATAATATGCACTTGATGCGCGCGCCTTATATTAAGAAATTTCCTCGGTTCGTTCCTGCGCGCCCCGGCAGCAGCAGCAGCGGCTGCGGCCAATGGCTGGACGCTGTGCACGGTTGTGAGGAGTCTGCAGCAGCACGCGAAAAAACGAGCAGAGAAAAGGCCTGCCCAGTACGGAAAAACGAAGGAGAAAGAGAGATGAAACGAGGCACAGAAGCGGAAAGAAAGGGTTATAGAGAAGAGTAAGAGAGAGAGAGAGAGGAGCAAGAGATTATGTTCGAAGCGCACACGAGGGGTCGTGCGCTGACCTCGGACGTATACTATATGCCCCGGCATCGCGCGCGCGCGCGCTTAACCCCGCGTGCAAACCATTATCTCCGCGCAACATGTGTACACGCACGGCGGCGATTATGATTTATGATTCGCGCGCAGCCTCGCGCATATATACGTATAGGTATATATAGTAAAAAGGAGAGAGAGAGAGAGAGAGAGAGAGAGGGAGAGGATGAGAGTTTTAACGAAGGCCAAGAAAAGGGTAGTGGAAGAGTCGCGCGCATAGCTGCGGCTCTCGTGCACGGGGCATAGGCTGCATTACGCGGCGCGCTGTTAAGACCGTAAATTAGATTTAACTTAAACATTGGAAATTTCATTGGCGGACTTCCATAAATTACGAAAGCGGGGGATTTACTGCGCGCAGGGAGTCTCTCTTCTCTCTTCTTCTTCTCATCTCTTCTCTTCTCTTCTCTTCTCTTATCTTCTCTTCTCTCTTCTCTTTCTCTCTATCTCCCGCGAGGTTATATACGCACGTGCATTATGCGCATACGCGAGTATTAAGTTGCTGCTGGAGTGTGTGCGCCCAAGTATACATATACGTGTGTATTTATGCGCGTAAAGACTTTCCGTGGACTCGGGGAAGATGCGGCCGTGATAAGCGACATTGTCGACGCTGGCGAGCGCGCCGTGGACTCTCGCGGGATTTGTGTTTATGCAAATGATGCGCTATAGATGCGCGATAATTGCGCTGGCGACGATGACGATACGCGATATTTGAGAGTATATCTCTTGGCTTGCGGCGCTGCACGCTGGGATCGATTAAATATTATTTCTACCCGACGAACGGTAGTGTCATTGCCAAGTTTATAATGGCCAAGTGGATTGATTTGGAGTTTGCGAACTATTCGAGTAAGATCTTTGATGTTTACGAGTTTTAGGCTTTGGGAGTTCCAATAAGCATTCCTGTATTTTATTTTATGATGAGTTTAATCTGAATAGCTTCTGGTGGTAGCTTCGTTATTATTTATAAACAGTTGAGGGTACAAATTTAATTGAAGATATTTGTTATGATTATTACATTATTACTTTGAAAAGTAGCCAAATTAATAAAACTAATATAATTACAAGTTCTTAATAAATTTGTATTATAAAATTGAAATTAAATTTTCCAAAAGCTTAAAACGTTCTAGCCGCCTGTCAGATCTTCATATCTCATAAGAGAAATTCATATTTACGCACTATTATTGAGCAATAAACTAAATTTCACGTGCGGCAAAACGCTGCGGCAACTCACGCTGATTTATAAACATCTCAAGCCGGCATATAACTTTCGCGAGCGAGGATCTAGCAATAGCACGGGAAAGTATAGGCTCCGTCAGATCCATAAGAGAAACGTCATACACGATGGAGATTCGCATTTAACCAGGCGATCATTCTCTGCGTACCGTTTTCGACTTGTCTCTGGCTCGCTCGCGCATTCTGCTGCTGCTGCTGAGCTTGCTCGACGCATTCTTATACGCGCGAAAGGTCACCAATCGCCGGCGATGCGCGCTGACCGCATGCAGAGCCCGAGAGTACAAGGGGTCACTCCTAGCCAGTCCTAGCGCATGCTAGAGCGAAGGTGAGGAGAATAAATGACCAGAGTGGTAATGAACAAAAGTTCCATTAGGGTATAATGTGCATAAGTGTATACAATGAAGGATTTAAGCAAGAAATAATTATTATTCATTTATTAACCATTTTTGTAAATATTAATTAGATTCTAATGGACTTTCAAACTAATTTTATTGTCGTTTTAACAATTATAGTGACATATTCCTGAAAGAATAAAGGAAAGGAAAGAATAGTTATTTTTTGTCTATATATAGGTAAGAATCTGATCTCACAAGTCATTAAGAATAGATAACAAACATTTTATTTTATTTTAAGCAAAAATTCAAATGGCTTGTTAATATTTTTCAAATAAATTTTAAAATAAATTTTTGTTTATATAAATTATGCAATAATACTTTTTATAATAATAATAATAAATGTTGATAGGAAACTTATACCGTAAGGGTTAAATATTTTAAGTTATATAATTGAATATTTATTTTTAGACCTAAAAGTTTTACAAGTTCATTCATGTTGTTCATAGCTACAATGTATTAATTGAAACTTTTCCTTAAAATAATTTTTTTTATCTTCTTTTAATGATTGATATTATTAGATTAACACTTATAACAAACGAAAGAAAATAATTATTTGCTTTATGGTTGTTTGAGAAGAGTTTTTATCATTGTTAAACGGATAAATTTAGTACTCGAGTTTATTATAATAATATTTATAAAGACAGACTTTAATTTAATCCCAAAATCTGTTAAAAATACGTAAAACATCTTACGCTTTAACCTAATTAATATAAATTTACATAAACTGTTCACTACATTTAAATTTATTTCATGTCAATTATCAAAAAACGTGATTTTTTAGGCAATTTCATAAGTCAAATAAAAACTAAATTGTTTTGAGGAAGTAGAAGACGATTTTTGAAATTCTGTCAACAGTTTATTTTGTTGGTTAATCAAGGAAGTGACTCAATATTTTTTCAGAGCTTTTTCTCAAAATACTATGCGCAAGTGGAACTTTGAATTTTATCAACAACTCCTCAAATAATCGATATCTTGAGCTAAAAGTTGATATAGAACCTATAAATATCATCCTATATAAACCTTCAAAATTTTAGCTCGTAAGGCTGAACAATAAAAGAAGTTTGTGTTTTCACCATAGTCCTACCTTAACACGAACCCCACAAATACTTTTTAAATCATATTATACGAGTATTAATAGTCAGGATATTTATTAGAGCTATACTTTCATAAACATAAATGGTGAAAACAGAAATAGAATACTTCCACTAATCAAGCTCTAAACATTACAACTATTATTGTGTACCTAATCTGTGCAACAAATACATAAACTGCAGATGTAAGTATTTACAAGAAAAACCGGCCTGCAATTTAGATAAACTATTATTCCTTAGAAAATCGTCAGAATAATTTAAAGTGAAGTTTTGAAGACTAAATGGACAATTAGAGTGCTTTATAATTATATTAAAACATAGATTTCTAAAATAAAGTGGTAAAAGTGTCATTGGAATGCATGCTACAAAAATTAAAAAATTAAATTAAAAAATGTTGGTTTCCCCGTACAGTGTATCTTGCTGTTGTAATTCCTGCCATTACAGAATCTTGAACTAAAAATTTCCTTACAATTTTCTCAGAGCAAACATCTTGCAACTAATATGCAAATCCATAATCGTTTCTATCGCTTAAAAGTCCTGCCTACCTACACAGCCTCGGAAGCTATGAGCAAAGAAAGCAAGAGAGAGGGAGAGAGAGAGAGAGCGAGGGAACCGAAGGGCAGGTTATGCAGGCCAGCTCGCGGCCTCCCGGGCAATTCGGTTGCACCGATAATAATATTCCTTACCGGCGGCGCTCTTTCTCTCGCGCTTCGGCGGATCGGCTGCAGCGCGCGCGGCCTTATACACAACGCGATATCTGCGCGCCGCGCCGCTCGCTTATAAATCATCGACGGGGGATAATCGACGCCGTTTAATCTTGATCCTATCTACTATACGGCATGATGGCGCGCGCGCGCGCGCTCGCGCCGTGCTATTATTACGCCGAGCGATACGTCGAGGGACCGAGATCGCGAAAACTCTCTTGCGCCTCTCTGCCCTCGATGAAATCTCCCTGGTTTCGCGGTGCGCTCTGATGCTGTGCACGGGAACTTGGGTCCCGGCAGGCTTAGGATATTAAAAAGAAGCGAGCGCGCGCGCGCGAAATTAATTACGAGCGGGATAGAGGGACGCTAAAGCGCGCGAGTCTGACCTCAGGCTTTTAATTGAAATGGCTCGAAGCCAATTAATATGCCCGCGTGCGCGCGATGTGTTTTCGATGACCGATAGATAAAGGCTCACGCTGTTAATTTGTCAATCAAGAGTATTCAGTTACGCGCTGTGCCTGCTGCTGCTGCTGCTGCTGTACTGCCCGGAGTGCACGTATATAGAGGCCGTTTAAGTGAATGATTTGTGTGTAATTTTATTCAAAATGGACAAATTGCAAGTATGGAAAGAGAGTCTGGTAGCCTCTTGTGCGACGCACTCTTGTTTTTATCAGTGTTTGCCGCAATTTTCGAAATTGCCGCCTGCTGCTCGGTAACTCATAATAAATTTGTCCTTTGCTTTGTTTTATTTGGAAGGAATTTTAAGCTAGAGTTAACCCGTTTTATTCATCTTCTTAATACCGATACAAGTTTTTCTCGTACTAACTTTGCTTACATCATTAATCTTTTTAAATATACGTTAATGTTTAAATAATAGTGAAGGAAGTCGACTAGTTTATTTTAAGAAATTGTGATTGTGATGGGCATAAAATCATTAGAAAGAATTAAGTAGAGAAAGTCAGGTTTTCAGCAGTAAATGACAGTTAGTAAAATTTGCGCTCTATTCAAGTAATTAAATTATAAAAAATTGATAAATTAAAAATAACTGACATAAAGTAATGTGTTTATTATGATGATAATAATAATATTAAACGATAATATTAATTAATCCTCTTTTTTTCAGTTACAATGTTGTTTTTATCATTGTACCATTACCATCGTATCTATATTTTTTGTAAGCAGAAACATCCGGCAAAAATATCACAAGTATGATCTTCTATCGTATTATTTCTGATTATTCATCTGATAAAAATAAAATAAAATCAGTCGTCAATCATCTTTTTATTTCCCTAATATGATTATTCTGAATAAAATGCATTGATTGTACACCATTCTGGCCTCCCTGTACATTCAGCGAAATCCAGTAGGAAAATAGTCTTTCTGCGCAATTCTGCTCTCATCGAAAGAGACAGCAAAAGCAACAGCATCAGCAGCGAGAAAAGGAAGTTCCAAGAAACGAGAAAGGAGGGTGAAAAGTAAGATCACAGAGCCTCGCGAACAAGAAGACGAGACGGCTATACAGACCGAGGCGAAGAAGCAGCAGCAGCAGCAGCAGCAGCAGCAGCAGCAGCAACGGCATCAGCAGAAGAAACGAGCGAACGAAGCACAGAAGAAGCCCGAGGAAGGAGGAGGTGGAGGGAGGAAAGCAAAGGCGCTAGAAGAAGGTGTCTCGGATATAATAGAGTTTCCTTTAGTCCCGAAGCAAAAGGAGATTCTTTCTAATTTATCTCGCGCCCTTTCACGTCGCCGTCTTCCCCTGCCTCCACCTCCGCCGCCTCCTCCTCCTCCAGCAGTTCGACCCGTCGATTCTCGGAGATAATATGAGAGAGAAAGAAGAGAGGGAGAGAGTAAGAGTAAGTTCGAGCCTGCGAGCGGGGCTTCCATTACTTTTCTAACGACACACAACGCCGTCGCGCCGACAAGCCCGGGGTAATGAGAGCAAGTAGAAGCAGCAGCAGGCAGCAGGCAGCAGAAGAAGAAGTAAATCATCGACCATTGTGAGGTAATCCCCGGGTATTGTCTGCACGAGGTGCGCGTGATGCATTATGTTATTGGTAGCGTCGTCGTAGTCGCGCGCACGAGACGCAAAAGGAGAAGCCCCCGCGGGGACTTGTACTTATATTCTTATTATTATTATTATTATTATTCTTGGTCTTCTTCTACGTTGCTGCTTCTTCTCTGAGCCAAGCTTTATTACACAGGCCAACGCCGATGATGCCCGAGCCGGCTTTGAAATAGAGCGCGTAACACTCTAAGGATGGCTCGACCTGAGTTCGCGTGTACGTGGCGCCCCGATGTACTTTGTTTCGACCTCGTTATACACGTAATAGAGGCTAGTAATGGGTATTAGCAGGATCGCGAGGTATATTTCACTGGAGGAATTTGCAGCGCTCGAGGTGGATCAAGGACAAAAATTATACAGTGAACTGGGTGTGTAATGTAATTGTGTAAAAGCAAGATTTAGACGATACGGAAGGTAAGATTTACGTATATCGGGGTAATTTTCTTGCGGTAACTGCCTTCATTATATGGCTATACTAGGGAGTTCTAAAGTTCTTTAAAATCTATCGTTCGCGGTAATTTTGCGTTTTTTTTGTAATCAAGTTTCAAATTCAAATCAATAATAACAATCTAAATAAACAACGATTTTATGCTACTTATATTTTTATTTGTTATATGGAACTACTTATAGTATATACTTAAATAACTTTGCATTACAATATGGTTTTATCTATTGTACGCGCATGATGACTACGCTATATGTTGCACACGATATATTATAGAGCCACTAACAATAGACATCTACGTCTGATACTATTGTAACTATATATTAATTTCACAGTATTATATAGATGGATAAAGATCTATAGAATCAGAATAGCCAATGATTTTTGCACGTGTCGATCGACAGACAGTTGATTGAAGGATAAAGTTACAAAATATTATTAAAAAAATATTTCTTATTTATATCATATGTCGATTGTTTTTATAATACTTATTTATTTTTCAAAATAAATTAAATTAATGAAATTAAAACTAAATTAAGTTATGCAAAAACATAACTATTTATTTATTATATGTACATTCAATTGTAATTGGAGTAATTTTATTGTTGTAATGTTAACAAACACTTATAATAAAATAGCTATTTTATAATTTTGACATTCTTATTTTGCTAGTGTATAACCTATACATTGTTGCTATCTTTTCGTATAATGAAGCATATAATTCTCATTTGATAGTTAAAAATGTCTGCAAGCACAGCATCCAATGAATACAAACTCCTTTAAACTCGCGTTACCGCGATGCAGAAAACCTGTACGAACAAACTGGGATATAATTTCATTAAAAGCTACAAAAAATCTCATTCCCAACGCATTCCAACTACAAGTCCTCTTTAAAAAAATTTGTCGCGCAGTTTCTATATTTAAAGTCAGGTACAACTATCTCGTCCCGGTCGTTTCCTCGCTCTCCCTCTCGCGCCTCTCTAAGTTCCTATTCGTGTTCGGCGAGTGTCCCATAATACCGGAGGCGACTCTAACCGTTTCGACATTATCGAGCTACTCTCCGCGCACTTCTCCTCTTTCTCTCATCTCCACTACTGCTGCAGCAGCACTGCTACTACCCGCCGCCGGTTGTTCGCTCGCGCGCGCGCTCAGGCACCCACGCGAGGAGGAAGATTTGCCATCGCAAATGGGGAAACGGGTTCCTGCGCGCCGTTTTACAGCGCATTCTATTACCGAGAGCCGACGGCACTCTCTGCGAGTGCTGCTGTTCCTGCTGCATGCCTCCTCGCAATGCAGAAGAGCTCCAATATTTATATGCAGGCGCGATGTGCCAGGCGCACAGCGCACCCCGCGGCATTTACAGTTGTTGTCGGCGCCGCCACCGAGCCAGACCATGCCTTGGCTGTATATGCATGCGTCGTGTTGCGAACCTCGTCTCGAATGCACTGCTGCCGGATATGACGATGTAGGCCTATATTGGAGATATGCCGCTGCTAGATAAGGCGCGTAAAGTCGAATTTTCATTTTCCTTAATACGGCATCAACGATGCTTTTCCGCGAAGCTAAGCTCAAGCTATTGTATTGTCTGGGCCATTAAATAGAACTTGAACTGCGAGAAATATGCTCGAACTAGCAACAAGTGGTATTTTTAAAAATTTATACAGAACTTGTACGGTTTCAATTTGTGTACTTTTGTATGTATAATCCGAAATGAATTTTAAATATAGTAAAGCTCTTAATCTTTTGTCTGAATAATATTTTCATTTCTACCACTTTTAAAATGTTTATGTCGAGTAAGTGTTAATTATCGGTAAATAATTGCTTCCTCGTCGAGGAAGCTTTGTGATTGTAAAAGAAAATTATGCTAATGCGTGCGTGTGTGCGTGTGTGTGTGGGTGTGTGTATGAGTGTGTGTGTGGACGTGGATCAGTATTATTCTGCATATACACGGTGAAACTTAATGTTACAAGGCTCATTTTTGTTAATTTAGAGGATGGGGGACAATATTATTTTTTTGTTTTTCGATATTTCTTTGTTTTTATAACGATTTTTGCATTTTAGTTTTTCGAAAATGCATTTGAAAGAGCTTAAAATCGCCTAACTTTTCCGACCTGAAAGTTTTTTACTTTCTTTTAAGGGGATGCGTTAGACCTACTTTACCTGCTGATAAATTATATTCGAAAATTACGTTTTTCTCAAAAAATACGCATCAGCATCAAATTTCCTTTTCAGTGTCGCTTTATTTACGTACGATACATAGCGAAGCACTCGAATTGTTGTCAGAATCGAAAATTAGTATAATAACGTAAATGCTAATTTTCGTTTCTGATAATAATTCCAGTGTTTAGCTATATATTTTACGTAAATAAAGCGATCCTGAAAAGGAAATTTATTTCTGATGCGTATTTTATAGTAAAATAAAATTTTCGAATACATTTATCGGCGGGTAAAGTAGGTCTGATGCATCCACTTAAGTTTTTCCTTCTTTCGTTATACATAAAAATGTTATTATTTGTTATAATGGTTATATTTCGGAAACATATGTCTGAATTTTTTTTTTTAATTTGTGATGATTTGGAATATGGAGAAGAATATAAAATCAAATTTTTTAGCCTTGACCTTTTTCTTTTGTCTTAAAAAAAATAATTTTGTAAAAAATAATCGATTTTCTTTCTCCGACGATAACACAAATAAATCGGCAGCATTTTATCTGAAACTTTACAAAATGGTAGCTTTTTACTATCTCATGACCTGTATGTTTCTTCAGATCATGAGATCTTTTATTTTCTAAGATATTAAGGTTATGTGTTTTTAAAATTTTTTTTTGATCGATTGTATCACGAGAATGGAGCGGTCATCTTTTACCAAAAAGAGTTAATTCTTTTTCATTTTTAAATGAAGATTAAAAATTAAAAATAAATTTCAAGATTCATTGACTTGTTTTTGTATTAAGGCAGCTTCTGGTAATTATTGAATGAAAAATTAAAAAAATAATTATTGCTGAAAAATGCTCTTTGTAAATGAAAAACATACAAGTAGTCCCAGTACAAGAAAACATTTTTTTATAATGGAAGTAATACATTAAAAATAAAGTTTTATCGTTTTTATGCTTTTTTACCAAATAGAATGAAGACTTGAAAGTTTAGTATATTTATAATTAATTATTATTTCCCTAATATTGTCCCTGATATAGTTACCTGATATAGTACCAAATGTATTTGATACATGAAAAATTAAAAGAATTTTAATAAATGTGATGCAAGGATGCAATACGTAATATATCAGAATTTTAGTCTTGTTTTTACAAAAGCTCGCTTTTCTCTGCTTCAAGTTTTCCAGTATACTAAAGTTGATTTGCGTTAACAAATTCAGTGAATCATTTTGAATCTTTTGTTTTAAATATTGTTTGATGTATTTCGAACAATAGTTAGCATTTTTTAATGTACTTTTATTGAATTACTAATGACATATAATGATATTAACCTTTAATAAATCATGAAAATATGACATTTATTTATGATTTCAATAGATTATATTTCTAAAACTACATTAATAGACTTAAAAGTATAATAAATGCTAATTTTTCTTCTTTTTGATGTCTAGAACGATGATAAATTTTTCTAAATCCGTTCGATGAATATCTTGACGCAAACGCACTTTACAAAACTTACCTTCTTCTGGTCTAAAAATGACTAATGCGTACATATTTTGGAATTTAGGAGGGTAAAAAATCTGAAAAATTCTGGAAACATACTTTCTATATTACGAATATTAGGAATATTATATATATACTAGGGGGTACCCCCCTGCTCGTTCCGCTCGCCAACCACCAAAGCATCATGAAATTTTTTGTTTTTATGAAGGTTTTCTAATTTTCCACACCACTCGGGAGGTAAATAGATTGGCGCGTTTTTTTGTTTTGTTAATTAAGGGGTTATATCCCCCAATTTTTTTTGTTTTTTTCCATTTTTTTTATTGGCTTAAATCTTGCCAAAACAATCCTAGAATCAAAATCTACAACGCCCAAGTACCGATTTAAACTTAAAATTTTTTTAAATCAATTTTTTCCAAACAGCTTTGATGCTCCTAAATCACAATTTTCGCTTATTTTAGCGATGCTCGCTTTTTTTAATTTCGCGGCTTTGGAAATTAGTAGAAGTTACCTACTATCGATATCGTATTTTAAATTTGAATTATAGAGGTCGCTACATGACATTACGACGGTTACAGCGTCTTTACAGCACGTATTTACTCACACTTGCCCTGTGTTTAGTCGATCAGCCGTTCTCGTTGTTTACGTTGTTATTTTGAGTTTTGCTTTACTTTTTAACTGTGAATTATATTTACAAGTACTTAATTATGAGTGAAAAGGTGTACAGTGGCCGCAAAGGCAGTAAAACAAGAAGTACAAGTACAAAACGAAGTAAAATTAGTAATCGACGACCGCCTAACCGCTATTCGTTCGAAGGCGATTTGGAGCACGTTAGTACTTCGGCTAAGAAATTGAAAACTACTGATTTAGACCGTGACCGCGATGTTAATAATAATTTCTGCTACTGTTTCATCAATTTTTTCGCTGTATTTACTGCTCTTTTTGAATTAGTAGTATGCAAAAAATGTAATGGTGACGTGCGGTTTTTAGAGTCGAACAAGCGTGGACTAGGCTTCAAAATTATTGTGTCTTATTCGAACTGTGGTGATGCTGATATTAACAGCTGTCCTGTAATAAATGGTCGTGCTTATGAGATCAACTGCCGTATTATTTTACCTATGCGCATCACAGGCATAGGCATCAACGGTATAAAAAAGTTCTGCTCTATGATGGATCTTGCAAAGCCTGTTTTTCAAACAACTTACAGTAAGATCATATCTAATATCGCCACTGCTACTTCATCTGTTCAAATTATATCTATGAAAAAATCAGCGAGGTGAAAAAGAAGGTCTCACGGTGTCAGGCGATGGATCTTGGCGAAAGAGAGGGTTTGCGCCTTTGTTCGGATTGGTGACTTTGATTGGTTGGTACACTGGCGAGATATTGGATGTGTGTGTAAAATCTAAGTACTGTAAAGTGTGTGAATATTGGCAAAAAAAAGAAGGTACTGCTGAATACGAAGAGGTATACCCTTCACACAAACAGAACTGTGATGCCAACCACGAAGGTAGTGCCGGGAAAATGGAGATCGACACAGTTATAGAAATGTTTAAACGCTCAGAAAAACTTCATAATATCAAATATTTGAAATATATCGGCGACGGCGATTCAAAAACATATAAAGGTATAGTCGACTCAAAACCTTATAAAGATTTCCTCGTCGAAAAAAAAGAATGTGTCGGACACGTTCAGAAGCGCATGGGAACGCGTCTGCGCAATTAGAAAAAAACAACGAAAGGTCTTGGCGGCCGAGGAAAGTTGACCGGAAAGTTAATTGATGAACTTTCTATTTATTACGGACTTGCTATTATGAGAAACTATGATTCAGTCGAAAAAATGCGGAATGAAATTTGGGCAACGTTACTTCATAAAATGTCGACGAAGGAGAATACACAGCACGAGAAGTGTCCCGTCGGAGTAGACTCTTGGTGTTCTTGACAGCGCAGTACAGCGCTTGGTACACTTGCAACGTACGAGCACAAGAGTCCAATGCATGAGGATGTTTTTAACGCAATAAAACCCATTTATAATGAACTCAGCTCCGACAACCTTCTGTCACGCTGCTTGGGTGCGTATACTCAGAACAATAACGAGTCGTTTAATGCTGTAGTGTGGTCAATTGCTCCAAAGACGGTGTCAAGCGGTAAGACTATAGTTGACATTGCGACTGACGTAGCCGTTATTATCTTCAATGACGGCTTCTCGGGTTTGTTTGCCGTTTACGATGCTCTTGGGTTGACTGTTGGACCAAACATGTACGAGTTTTGCGTGGAAACGGACGCCAATCGCGTCAAAACCGCTGAGCATCGTATGTCTGATATCGCGAAAAAGGCCAGGCGCAGCATTACATCAGGCAAAAAAAAAGAAGAAGAGGAAATGAAGGCCCTGGAAAGATAATGATATGGTGCAGGGATAGCGGACTGAAGGTAAAAAAATTATTATGGACTATATTTTTGCGATTCTTAAGATTTATAGCATTTTGAAACTTCAAACGCGTTTTTCTCGAAACCATGTTTTCAAAATCGGCAAGCAGTAGAACTCAAAAAATTTACATCCGATTGACTTAAAATTTTAACAGTAACTTTATTGTTTGATTATCTAGTGAAGTACACACGATTTTAGCGATTAATAACAAGAAACAGTTATAAACAATTTAAGTCGATTTTGTTCGTCGAAAACACGATTTTTTGTTAAAACAATCGCCATTTCGCGAAAAAAAATTCTAAAAATATAATCATGCGTACTTCACTAGCAAAACTCATGTAGATAATAGAAAATTTTTTTTTTGTTATAGGTGGAGTTTGACGAGACTTGTACTGCTCGCCGCGGAAGACCTTTTTGAAAAAGCGGTTCACGGCAATCACTGCACAACCGCCATTTTGTAAAAAGAATATCAATAAAAAAATTTTTTCTCTTCTTCAAGAGTTGCTTAATCCAATGTTATATTATTTGTATACCTTTAATCTCAAATGTCCTGTAAAAAAAATAATTAACAATGCCTTGTTTTTGAGAGTATAAGGAGGATATAACCCCTTAAGCTTTTTTATACATTCAAATTTATGTTTTATTTAATTTAATAAATAAATATATGTAACTCATACTTACAATTATTTATATTTAGTTTTAAGTATTGTATTTTTTAACATATATATTTATTTTAATTTTGTTTTTTATTTGAATGTAATATTGTAAAACTCTTTTTAATTCGTATGTAATAATCTATATATGTAAATTTAATATTATGAATAAAATGATAATTAATAGAAATAAGTAAATGAGGAGGGCATGAGGAGGGCTGGGAGGAGGGCTATGAGGAGGATACAAAGAGGAGGGGCGAGGAGGGGCGAGGAAGGCAAAAAATAAGATCAAAATAACGTATTTTTTGAAACTATATTACCTTGTTTTGAGGAGGAGAATGAGGAGGGCAAAATGAGGGGCGAGGAGGGGCGAGGAGGGCGTAAATCTTATAAGATTTACAAACAACTATATATATATATATATATATATATATATATATATATATATATATATAATATTAGGTAATTTATATATATACCATTTATATATACATGTACATATGTATAATTAACTAAACACTGATTCTCTTAAAATTAATATTTGTTATTACCGATCAGGCTTCAAAGTGTTCCAGGCGATGAAGTATACAACGAATCTGTTTTTTAATAGGTACGGGTACAAGATTTTATAGTGAAATGAATAAAAATGCACAAGGTAATATAAATTATAATAAAAGGAATAGACTTTATTAGAAGTACTGCCGAGCATTACCAGACCTCCGCTCGGCTGAGAGCGTTCGCTCTTGCGCTATCGAAACGTGCGTGACATTAACTCCAAACAATAAGGTCACACTTATGCATACTCTTACACACTATAGAACGCTATTTCTTTTACGTACACACTATATAAAATTATAGAAAAAATGGATATTATGAAATTACAATATAAAATTAGGCACAATCCGACAGAATCCATTTGAATTTTTTTGTGGTTGTTCGTTAGAACAATACAAACAAATTTGTGGTGCAGTTTTAGAAATGAATATGTTTTAGGAATAATATGAACATTTATACATTAAAATTAATGAAACAATACTGAAAAAATGGACTTTTCTAAATGTTATTCTAATGTTATCATTCTTCTAAAGCAATTCCATACCACAAATTTCTTTATTACATATATTATAATTGAAATATCCATGGAAAATTGTCACCATCGAATCCGTTATCGCCTGGAGTACCTGGACTATTTTGAAAATCTTCATTTTTTTCTGCCTTTTTTAACGAATTTTTAGGTATTTCTCAGCTTTTAAGGGGACTTTTGAGGTCTTTTAGGGCTCTTTTTCTTAGTCTTTGTATATAATATATGCTGCTAAATTTCCAAAAGGTTTAGTGTCAATGACAGAAAATAGATTCTCGACTGGGCCCCATTTAATTAGCTTGAGGAAGCTAAGTGCCAATAAATTGGCAGCGGTTGTTTTATGTAATTCCAGATGATTTTATAAATAATCTCAATATGATGATTAGATTTAATATGTCCTTAAATCCAATAAATGAATGTCTTTGTCGGTGAACTACACCATTCTCTTTTACTGTAATAAATAAGATCTGCTCGCAAGGTTAATATACTTGACAAAACAAGACGTTAATTTAAATTAACAAGAAGTTACAGTAAAGTTTAAGAAAAATTAAAGGAATGTAATTTAGCATAAAATTTTTAATAATAGAAAATTAGTACATAGTTGATATTTTCATATTTTAAAATAATCTTATTTAGCAAGAGAATTCTTTTCAGGTAGGTAATAAATTACAGTAGCAAAAAATTTGAATGCTTAAAAGAATATATGTATTTGACTTTGTAATAATTAATATTGTTTGTTACAAATTTAAATATGATACAGATAATGTAATCTAAAGTCTTATATAAATAATTTGTTTATAATGAACTTTATACTTATGTTTCTAATGTTAAAGTGTACGACTTGATTATTATTTAGCAATCTGATACCAACAATAAGCTTATAAATTATTCTAATAATATCCTCGTCTGTGCAGTCTTCAAAATCTTCATTTCAGGATTGGAAGTTTCCTTTACAGAAGCATTTCTCGGCTTAAGAGTCTTCAAAGTTCCTGTAATTATTTGAACTGGAAGTTTATTTTCAAGCTTCAGTTTTTGTCAATTTCTGTATGTATTCTTGTTGGTCCTGATCAAGAGAGTCGTAAAATTAGTGCTTACCCCATTTTAGTGGATCAAAAACGTCAGGAGAAAAAATCGTACCAAATTCATGAATGCTACAGTCCTCAATCAATTTCGATAGCATGGATGGATTTTGAAACTGCTTCCTAGACTGAATATATTTATTGCCCAACTTCTGCAAAGATTCTCAAAAGCTTGTAAAGATTCTCAAATTTTTCCTGAAGTTCAGCTGGATAAGAAGTTGATAATTTGGGAGGCAATAATCTTTCAAATTCGTCTTCGCTACCTGATGATTGATCTTTCAGTGATGATTCTTCGGTACTAGATGAATATGATTCTGTTGTTTCCATGGAAGAAGCTGTATAATCTTCTTCATCAGAATATACAGTATTGTCTAAATAACAAACAAGTCCATTCTTAATGTTTGGCATTACCAATTCCTTAAAATTAACTAAATTTACTTAGAGATTCTCCGGTTAATAATACCGTGTACGTGGCTATCAAGGACGCTAACGCAATATTTTTAACTGAAATTTTATCTTATATTTTCTGATCCTATGTGATAATTCTTTAATATCAATATAAAAAACAAGTATTGCAAAGGACGCTAACCTGCTTCTATCAATATCTGAACTAACGATACGATTGAACTATCTCTTATTTATATGGATAAATTGAGATAGTGGGATAGGAGTTGAATAAAGGGTTGCGTGATTCCTACAAGTTGTAGGGATTGAATAAGTGTTGCTTCCCAGAAAATTTGAAAGGGATATTATAAAAGGGTTTGAATGCATCCTACCTTCCAAAAACAATTTCTAAAACATTTATTTTTTGAATGAGTCATGGTTACATAAGCGTACAGTTTTCTAAAATAAGTTAAGTGTAACTAATATGGCTCGCCTAAACTTTAACATTTACTATAATAGCTGAACATTTAGTAGAATTACTGGCATAAGGATTATTACCTATCGTTCTGTAATTTTAGTAAAAAATTATCGTTTGCCAAAGAAAGAGATATAGCAATTTAGCAATTAATTTTGTTTGCGGAAACCAAATGCCAAGGAATTGGCAACGGTTTTTTAAAAATTCCTGTTTTTATCACAAAAATATGCATTTACTCCAATGTAAGATCTACGAATTTTTTATAAATATCATAAGTCGCTCAAAACGTATACATTATTTAAATACATATTATATCATTATAACTTTTTCATAAATTGAATATCAGTATGAGTATCTTTTGTGACAAATATTTATATCTTGTCCTTAAAAAGCTTAAGAAACTATAATGGTAGTCATTACATAGTCGGAAAACTTGTATGTTCTTAATACTTCGACTCTATCAGGTAGATGTATAGACTCACGTTTCCTTTTATACCGGCTTCTATTTGATAATTAAGCTGTATATTGTTATGAATAAGAAAAGAACTGCAATCGTTGCTAAGAACCTTCGAACTTCCGAAAATCGCATCTACGCGCCAGAAAAAGTAGAAAAAGGAGAAGTAGACGTAAGGAAGAAGTAGAAGCTTATACGCAATACGTCTTAAACTCATGAAATCTAAGACACTGGTAGATACGTTTAGCCGAATGATCGGTAATTTCCTCAACAATTGACGCAGCGAGTAATAATAGCAGGAGCAGCAGCAGCAGCAGATCTCGTTCCGTTAGGTCAACCCACTTTGATCCGCGACTATCAGACGCACACATGCCTCCCTGACTAACGATCGATGCAGATAACGACGTGTGATATAACGATCTCCGTTCGGCTGTCGGAAGATCAAACGGAACGAAAGGAGCAGTTTGCCGATGCTCCATGTGTATATATACCGTTAGCGTCTCGGAGCGCTCGCAGTTTTCTTTGGGAGAGCTGGTGCCTGCTGCCCGCGCAGCGACTCGCGAATGCAGGCACATCTTATTGTTTATTCCGTTTCTCATTATACCGCGGTGCCGAATCCAGTGCGTTTGGTAAACGCGAATCTATAGCTGATATGCTTTGACGCCGATGCCAACCGAGCTATGATTTTGCTATTCGTGTATGCTTGTTCGTAACTGTTACTCTCTTGGATACTTAGCAAAATAATTTGATATGTTTGTATGTACTATCAACGTACATGCCAAAGCAGTTGGTTGATGCGGATGTTTTTATGGAAAGCTCGAATGTGATTTTGATAAATGAAGATTAGAATCTTCATTAATGTCGCAAAACTTGTGAAAATCTCACTCCAATATCTGTGTTTTACATTTTTGGAGTTGAATTTCTATTTAAAATTCAACACTGGAGTGAGATTTTCCATCCAAGAATTTTAGAGTATATTGATCAAATCATTTGAAATGACATGCTATGTTCACCAACAATAAATTATTTATATATTTTAATTGCAGTAGCAATTCATTTTTAGCATTCCTTGTTTCTTATTCATTTAATTACAGTTAAAATATTATCCATCCTCTTTGTACTCCGTAATTGGCATCTGGTTGATAATTGAGACGTTTACTTTATGACTATGATCAAATATTATTGTATATTACAGACTACGCTCAAGCGTACAAAAAAACACAGCCCATATAATTAAATTTAACACATAAGAAAGCTCGAGAGAGTACTAAACAAATTTTTTTATGAAAAGCAAACACCGCCAGCATCTCCGGTGATTGAATTTACTGTTTCGTCAGTGCACTATTATATCGGAAAATTATGCAAATGATCGTGCACGAAAAATTCTCGATCCCAGTTGCACACGCGGAGTCGAGTTTGATCCCGCATTAGACTACCCGTGGGGAGTAAAGTTTCGAAGGCAAAAAAAATATGCAGAAAAGAAATTCCGTGCGTTCTGGATATCCACTCTTAATTAAAAGCGACGTCCACGGCAACAGTTGCCATCAAGTTGCTGCCGACGACGAGGAGGAGAGGACGAGTGCATATAAAACCGTAGACTGGCAACATAAAGGCGAAAGCAATCTCGCCTCTCATCTCCGTGTTCTCCTTGCAATAGCGTTGCCTACTTTATCGTCTCCTTCGCAAGCGCGTCGTTCGCGAGGCAGATGAGATAGAAAAGCTTAGCGCCGCATAACCACGGTTTACGCGCTTGACGCGATGCTTTGGCAAAAATCACCCGAGCCGATGACATTTTATCCTTGCGCGCTTTCTGCGAAGACGCGCTGTGTGCACGTAGTATTATTTTCAAGGTTGGTCAATACATTTTTATAACTCAGAAGATTCTGTTTGTAATATCCAAAAGGATAAATCCATAAAACTGGAAATGTAAGTAAAATGTTA
This sequence comes from Gastracanthus pulcherrimus, assembly GCA_949152435.1. NCBI lineage: Eukaryota > Metazoa > Arthropoda > Insecta > Hymenoptera > Pteromalidae > Gastracanthus > Gastracanthus pulcherrimus. The sequence goes on from OX424574.1 coordinate 43,499,985, forward strand.
CAAAGCTTAGAATAAAGTAAATTTCAGCTTCAAAGAGATGAACATCAAATTCTTGAAGAAAATATTAAATACATTATTACCGTGATAAAATTGTAGCAATGCAAATAATACAAAAACTACACGTAGTGTTTGAAAAGGTGTATGTAAAATTTCTTTTCAATTTACGCAAAATATAATCATTTTTCTTCCATCATTGATTCTGTTCTTCTTCAATCAAATCTACCAGTTATATAAAATTTAAAAAATGTAATTAAATTAATTATTTGGATGAGATGTAAAAAAGCGTAGTAAAAAATAAAAGTAACATGGTGATTATGCCCAATATGGTCCACCATGGCTATACTAGTTATTACGCGATGTCAATAAAAGTTTTTTGATCGGTAAATTGTGAAAGAAAAATGAGAATAACTTGCACTGGATTTTGTCTCGAAAAGCTTAAATGCATTCGTCACTATAATTTTGAGAAACGAATTTTGATGAGGTTTTAATAAAAAAGGCACATATTTTGTGTTAATGACTTTGCATGTATTAACACTAGGAAAAATGACCCAATTGATAATAAAAGTATGCGAAAAGAACTGTATTCTAAGCTTTGTTTCGTATAAAAATATTAATCTGGTGTAAAGTTATTAAAAATTGAAAATTACATACAAAAATGTATGAAAAATCAACGAATTTAAAACAGTCAAATTTCCTCAAACTTAATATTCATGAATTTTCCGTCATCAATTTTTAATTGTTAATAACTTTCGACCAGATTAATATTTTTATACGAAACAAGTCTTACAATATAGCTCTTTTTGCCTACTTTCATTATCAATTGGGCATGTTTCTTTAAAGGGATCAGTATTTAGTAAGTACGGCACTGTAGTAGAGACGTTCCCGCGATCACGTGAGTAAATTCGACATTGCGCTAATTGCTGTCTTCACGGCCGGATGACGTCGATCGGCATGTAACCAATGTGCGTTGCTGTTCGGCGCCACGTGCGCTACTGCAAAACGCCCTGCTTGCCTCACAGGTAAATTTTATAATTATCTCTCGAGAACCGGAATAATAATGCAGTCCGAAAAGACATACACTGTGCTGTACTTGAAATGTGCCGAAGTCAACTCGAATGTGAATGTGCTCAGTTAGGGTAAATAATTTTATTCATTTGATCGTTAATAACAATCGGTCGAACTCGTTGTGTAAATTTTGGTGTATGTTTTAGCGGCTTGTAACGTGCGCGAATTACTGAGCTTCGCAAATCGACCCTGCTGATCACGTGTGGTGCAGTGCATATTAATCTACATGCAAGTTAATATTTATTTCAATCGAATCCTTTATGATAAATCAAGAGTGACTCACGACAGCTCAGTCTAATTTTGCGTACTTGTAATTTGTAATTATTTATGACTGACTCGTAAAGACTGAAGCGAAGATTTTACGATATAAATCGAAAGTATGATATAATCTACACGTTTGAGTGTGCTTGTATGAGTGAATGGTTGTGCCTTATTCCAACGAAAGTTAAACGACAAGAAGTGAACATCTTCAATAAAAGCGAGATCCAATCATTTATTTTGTATATTAATTTCGAACCCGTAAAACTGAATAATTACATTTTCTAGTGTTAATACATGTATAATTATTAACACAAATAGGGGAGACACTGGCAAAACGGTCATACCAGGCAAAACGGACACCGCCTATTATTTCTGATATCGCTGTTACGAAAATTCCCAAATAAATCAAGTATATTATGTGTGTCATCAGCATCTAAGTTTCAGTACGTGCGCGCTGCTTGCGGTAAGAACATCGCTTAGAAATCAAAACATTGATTTTAGTCTGTGAGCTTGCGATGTTATCAAGGTAAGAGAGTGAACTTATTTTTTACACGGATTCTTAAATTAATTGAAAAATAGTATCAGGCTATTGTATTTATAGATATTTTAACAAAAAAACCTTTTAGAATCAATATCAATTTTTTTTTACTAGTTTTATCACAGAAAAGTCATTTTATCCATTCCGGGCAAGACGGTCCGGGCAAAACAGTCACCTTGTCCGTTTTGCCCGGAATACACAAATTTGAGGACTGTATTCAATGCAATGAGTGTAAAAAGTGAACTCATGAAAATTGTACATCATACAAAGGACATGGCAGTTATTTTTACGAAGAATGCGATGATTAATGTTTATTTGTGAAATTTATGTTTTAATATTGGATTTTAAAAATTTTCAAAATTAAAAAATTTGTGTTAATGTTTATTGTTAATTTTTTTCAATAATAATTTATTTGTTAATCTATTTTTTGTGATCAAAGATGTTTATTTTTATTGATTTTTCCTGAGGATGTCCGTTTTGCCCGGCAATTTTTAAAGACCTCAAAGTTTCAAAATTTATTCAAAAATTTTTTATTATATGTTTAAGCAATAATTCATCGCTATGGTTGTTGTATGTACTTATTTGTTTTGATGTCTACTTTATAAAAAAATTTTAATTGATTATATTTTTCGTTGTTGAGTTAATTTTTTATTCGTTTTTCCTTAAGGTGTCTGTTTTGCCCGGACCTCCCCTACATGTATCTATTTCACTAAAATAACGAGTATTCAAAGTAAGATCGTACATATCTCGAATATAAGGGCCCATTGGATGAAACTACAGGTCCTAAGCTTCATTTATAAATATAGTATTTTTAGTACCTATAAGTACTAAAAAATATCTCCGAAAATCTCATTAAAATTTGATTCCCAAAGATATGACACTCTCCTTGTCATAATATTTGTACTTTTTCACTACATATTCGAAGAAAAAAAATTAGTAACAGCCAAAAGAAAAAAATAATATAAACCAAATCGTACAACGAATTCATCGCAATGAACATAAAAAATCTCCCTCGTAATAGAATCCGCGCACTCTAATTATAGGATCTCCATCCAAGAAAGGCATTCGGCATCAACAGAGCGTTGCTCGCGCGTACACACAGAATCCATAGAAAGTTCAGCGGCCCGTATCTACTGCAGTCTGGCTCCGCTACGGATAGTCCATACAGCCTCTCTTTTTCTCTCTTTCTCTCTCTCTCTCTCTCTCTCTCTTCGGAGGCACGCATTGTACGAGGAAGAGAACAATCCAAAAAGGAGAAACGCGAAACGGCGAAGAGCAGCGCCGCTTGGCAGCGAGATATATCTAAAATCGGATAAAGCTGCGCCATACTCTCCGCAGCTCCCGCTAAACTATACCTATACAGCACGTATACGCCGGCGCGCTCCATTCTTATTATCAGAATCTGTTCGCACGTCCGACGATTGGCTTCGACATTTCCTAGCGACGCGCGGAGCCAGTTAGTTCGCTCTCTCGCGCTGCTTAACACCGTGGGAGTGCCCTGGCCCGTTGTTGTGCGCTCGCTCGCTATACTCCTCGTCGTGTGCTGCACGTCTACGTGCATGCATGCATGCATGCACATGCACATGGCACCGCGCGGTGCAGGGCCTCGAGCTGGCGCCTTATCTGAAGCGTATATGCGCGCGAGAATGATCGCGGCCGCGCGCCGAGCAGCACTTACGGAATACTTTTAATCGGTAGGTATAGCGCGGCGCAGGGCGAATGTGTCCACGCGCGCTCGCCGGGCCTCGATATTGCCGATGAGACGTGCGAGAGATCAAGGCCCGTCAGCCTGTGCTCTTGCCATGGGGAGGAGAGAGAGATTCGCCACTTATTTATTATCAATTTCAGGAGATTGGGCCTGCGAGCCTCTTACGGCGCCTTGTTTCTCCAAGACGCCTGTTATGTCTTTGAGGTAGGCGAGAGGAAAGCAAGTGACGCGAGCGCGTGTACTTTTTCTACAGTGCTTCGTGGAGAATATAGACGTTTTTCGTCTCGTTTGTTTATTTGATGTTACTGTTATTCAGATTATCCATGCGAGGATATACTTTAATAGCTGGAGAGCATAGAGGTGCAGCACAATTAGAAAGTCGACACGGTTGCGTCCTCATCTTTTCAGTGCATATCTTTATATAAGTTGTGAAGAGAAAAATGTGGGATTCGAAACTTGTATTCTTCGTCCGTTATTCCCGGAGTAACTGTACCGATAAGTAAATGCATTACAAATGATTATGTGAAAAATAATTCTTTGCTTGTTCAGAGATAAATAACAACATTGAACTACTATTTTCAGAATTTATTATAAAATCATTATTATTGACGTGATTTTTCAAAAAACAATAATTCTATGGATCAAAATTATTTACTACTAGCATCCTTCATCATGGCTTTGTCCATGATATTTATCGACGACTTTGCATAGTGTATGGTGAAATGATGATATTGATTTTTACGAATTTGGATTGGAAGTTCTCTAGACAACAAACAAGTCAATATCTAATCTTACCTAATAGGGTAAACCAGCTAGTGAATGACCGAATTGTTGAAATCTGGATTTTAGAAGTTAATATTATAATATATATATATATATATATATATATATATATATATATATATATATATATGAACAAAATAACCATTAAAACTGCATTTGTGGCTCATTCTTATTCAATACCGTCACGGACCCAGTTCCTGATCAACTAAGAGCAATTCCTGATCAACTCTGATTTCCATTAAAGCCAATTACAATTAAACTTTTTAGACTTTAAACAGGAACATCTAAATAGTAGAAAGTTATATCTGCCATCTACAAAAAAAATTTTGCAGCAACAAGTTTAAAGTAATATTTTATGTAAGAAAATGATCAGGAATTGGGTCCTGATCAGGAACTGGGTCCGTAATGGTACTCGTATTAATATATTTTTAAATTAATTATAACGTTTAAGATGCAAGAAAATCTAGTAAATGTCCGTATATACCCATTGAATAACCACATACAAGCTACTGAATAACTGTTTAAAACCAGAGTAAATGATTATGAATCATATTCAAATAATAGATAAACAGTTTAAGAAATAGATAAGACAAAAGATCTTCTAATTGATTGAAGTTTTTATTTTAGTTTGCTGTGGAGAATTCATATCCTAACACAATTTGATTAGTGGATCATTTACTAGCAAAACGCTTTCGTTTCTAGTCAAAGAATGACCGACGGAGCATTTACTTGGTAGATCTACACTGATTTTTGAAAAAATAATCGAAATAATTTTTATGACACTTTTAGAAGCTCTACACTTGTAAGAACATTTAGTGACCTGATAGAATAAAAGAATTTCATAATCAACAAAATTATAACCATTCAAAGAAAATAATTAACATTCCTTCTTATGTAGAACTGAATATTTAAATGCGTTTTTCTCGAAACTTATTTTTCAAACTTCAAAAAGTAGCTCGCGCATTTAAAGTCGATGAATTTAGCTGTTACTCGCAGTAACTATTTCTATAAGGACTATTTAAAGAAGTTAGTATTTTTTTGCGAGAATTGCGCACATACAAACTTTTCCCCATTAAATATATATACAAAACATGATATTTTCTGTCATATATTTATTTAAAATGGAGATATATTTTGTCATGCTATTTATAATAGAAAATTATAATATAAAATACTAACTTTTGTTTGGTACAGGTTCTAAAGTTAGTGAAAATTTATAAGGTTCATATTGTCAAACTTAAATACGCAAGGAACTTTTTGAATTAACCTTTATTGTGACTGCAAAAAAGTGCAGTTTATTCAATGAATTGGGATTAGGAAAGTGACAATTGCTCAAAATTTGTATATATTCCTCTTTTTGGATACTAATAACATATTAAAATTTTGAAATAAAATTCCGGATACTTAACGATTTTAAAAAAATCTATATAGACCCACCTTAAATGCCTACTTATAATTACTTTTTTTAACTTGAAATGAGATTTATTTTTCAATTATTCAATTTAATATGTCATTATAGTCCTTATATTATTTTATAGTAGGGAAGACCGGGACAAAGTGAGCCTAAAAAAGTTTGAGCACGAATATATAAATATATATTAACTATTTATAATTCTAAATATGTATAAAAAGGTAATATAGACTTTATTTAATATAAATCTCGAGCACCAAGACTGTAAAGTAATTGAAAGTATATTAAAAATCATTTGCAAGAAAAAATGAGATGGCTCAGTTTGTCACGAGCTTGGGGTGAAGTGAGCCTTTACACGAGGCAAAGTGTACTTCAATAAATATGCGGATAAAAGTTTAATTTACGATACATTAAATAGTTTTATTAACTTTTTAAACGTAACTTAATCGATTTGTTAACAGACACATAAGTTTAAAGCTTCACAAAATGTATTTATCACACATAACCGCAGAGCCAGTTTGAAGTTAATCTTTATTTTTAACATTGTTTATATAAGCTAGCTTTACCCCGATCAGTTTGCCCCGAATGCATGTGCGACGTAAGAATATTTTTCAATATATTTACGTGTAGTCTTAATATATTAAAAAACTCTCTATTGAAAATTCAGTATACTAAGAATAAAACAAAAAAAATCTGTATTAAAATAACATAAGTACCACTTTTTTATCCAAAAACCTAAACATGTAAAATTATCATTTCGAGTGGCTGAAAAATTCATAGTTAAATTTTTCATTAAATAACCGATTATATGTACCAAAAAGCATTTAAAAAACATTGTTTACTCAGATTATTTCATTATATAAGTGAAATTAATATAAATGTTTTATTTATGTCGAAATATAGAGAAAGCTCACTTTACCCCGGTCTCCCCTAGCGTTTTTCTATCTTTCTGGAGTTAGATCAGTCGGCCATTTACTGGCAAGCAGTCTTGTTTTGAACATCAATGAATGACTTACTAGAATGAATACTAAAGAAAATTTTAATACGTAAAATTTTTTCTCCCTCAGCGAAGAGAGAGTGAAAAGTCACATGAGGTAAATAATCTACTTACATTATAGTTTCAAACCGTATTGTATACTACGAGCGCCGAAAAATCATATCAAAATTGCGATTTTGAAGTTAGAGTGGTATAATAGTACTTTTCCATACTAGTACGATAAAAATCATTCTTGCACGAGTGTGAGTTTCATATCACAATATATCACAATCACACTCGTGTGAGACTCATATTTATCACGTATACCAAACATTATTTTTTGACACACCGTGCGAAGTGTCAAATAGTATATTACGCAACTAGGGGCGAAAATGGGCCTTCGGCGCCCTCAACTTCCACTCGTGCTCAATCATCATTCTTGCTTGGAAATACCCTTTTGCCCCAAGTTGCGTACCGTATTTTTTATAACAAGTGCATAAAGAAGGCCATACTTTGTCGCCTACAAAGTGGATTGAGAATATAGTTTTTCGAGTCGTCCGCTTTATTAAGGAAATAGAGCAAAAATAAATAAAGGGTACCGAAAACACTCATTTTTGCTACCGAAAATAAAAGATGGCGAAAATGAGTATTTTCGGTACCCTTTATTTGACGCTCGGAAAACTCTATTTTCGCTGCACTTTATAGGCGCCGAAAATGGTCTTTTTTATTCACGTGTTATAAAAGAGTTATTTTTGTAACACATGCACAATTTTCAAAGTGGCCGTTTTCCGACCGACGCGCGAATAGAAATGAGCATAAAACTGGCATAAACTTGGTTTAAGAAAATCAATACATGCGTTACAAAAAATATGGTGTCTACCACGTGCGAGAGGGCGAGAGGACACACGCACACACACGCACACACATACATACGCACACGCAAACGTACACGTACACGCACACGTACAGGCACACGCACACGCACACACACCCACACACACACATCCCTACAAATATTTTCTAAAAATAGTGTGTTTTGAGTAGTGTTTTGAGTAGAAATGTTCCAAAACATGTTTCTAACATGTAATTTGAAAACTTTCTTTTACTATCACAAAGCTTCCTCTTTCATAAAGAAAATAACAGGATTTTAATAAATTAAATGATCGAATTCTAAATATTGTAAATTCAAAAAATTGTTATAATACAAAAACGAGCTGACAAATCTTTAACATTTTTTTGCTTCTTCATAGAGGAAGATTTGTGATGGTAGAAAAAAGTTATGCTAAAATCATTATAGAAACATGTTTTGAGACATTAGGAATTAAAATATACTATTTTTATAATATGACTCTATGAATATCTGTGTGCGTATGTGCGTCTGTGTGTGTGCGTGCGTGTGTGCGCGCGGAGTAACGTGTTATTTATAATAATTGAGCCATTGAAGGAGAATGTATAAAGTTAATACCATTGTTTAGAGCTGATCAAAACATTAATTTTAGAAAAAATAAATGACCTCCTCAAGTGATGGGAAACTAGAGGAAAACACGATAAAAATTCGTAAAAACAAGTAGAAATTTCCGAGTATGGATAGACCTTTTACATTCTTTAAATGGAACAAAACCATAGATATTATTTTTTTCAGCTGCGAAATAATTTCATAATATAGAGAAGATACTTACTAATTAATGAATCCAAAAAACTATAAACTTCATAAATAAAAATAAAATGACTCGACGCAGTGTAAAACATGAACTCAATGGTGATCAGTTGTAACAGACGAATAACGTAGGATGATCTAAATACTCAATGCGACAAATTGTGTGCTTAACTTGAAAATCGAACTTTTGTCGATGAAATAGTTGGCTCTTTGCACAAGAGAACACCGCGAATGAGACCCCTGGACCACAGTAGAAAGAAAATCCCTTTCTTGAAGAGAAATGTAGCGATGGGTGCTCTCGTCTACTGAATGTTAGTTGGTCCTTGGCTCGACGGTGTATCTTAAATGAAGGAGACCAAGCGGATGCGTTGACTCGGCACATAGCGTATCTCGTTCGCAGCGCATTTAGCGGATAGTAGATAATACGAGAAATTTCAGGCGTTTTGACACGCCATTCAAAAGAGCCACGGTGCAATAAACTTTTCAGTATGGATTCTTTCTTAAAGTAATTAACATTTTTTTAAGAATAGTAAAATAAACTATTCCTAATTAAGAGTGGAATGTATTCTATACTTTATAAAATGATATTTTTGTAACAATAGTAAGAGGTGGGTTTAATGACTACATATTTGTAGTCTTACTAGACTTAACCGTTTCTACTGAAATTTCAAGCATAACAAGTTATACTAATTTTCTGCTAAATAATAGATATTGAATATTAATTATGTGGTCACCTTAAGGAACTTTCTATTCCCAGAAGGTATATATCGGGTTTTGAGGCTTCGGAAATTATTGAGACATGTTATTTGAACCTTTAACTCTAATACCTAATGAGTTTTTGCAAAAAAAATTACTCTCTGAATTTTAATTAAAGAAGTTCTAAGTAGTTAAAAATTGGCCACTTTACTAACAGTGTTGGCGTCGTTTACCTTTTACCTTGCAATGCATTCATATGGCCACTTTACCAACCAATAAACGTCAACGAAAGTTGCAATTTTTTGCATCGAAAATTAACTCTACGGCAAAAACTGGCACATGCATCTTAAAGTACGTAAAAAATCTACAATTTTATGTACTGTATGATTTTCTTTTCGCTCGTATCACTGTAAGCGTTACGGCGCCCCAGAATATCGCATAGAGCGAAATCTCGTGTAGGTGGTCACATCACCTGCATGGCCACATTACCTGCACCCACATTATTATAAGTGTTTATTGATAGAATCCTTTAGCAATGATGTAAGAATAGTAAGAAAATGAAAGGCTTTCAAAAGATTGTTTATAGTTTGAACGCGATAACGTTCTCGAGTCTCCTTGCGACCCAATCGAGCTCAAAAGACCGTGACGCATACGTCAGATTCGCGCTGACCTTTGTACTGATCGATAATACAAAGCGTCCTATAACAACGAAGTTTATATGCATCAAATACAGAACCACATTTCGTATAAAGTGTACATTTATTGCTTAGACCATATCCTTAATATAATTTGCAAACGATAAGTATATATAAATGTAATAAGTCGCCGCTCGCAAGAAATGAAAACATTTCCTTAATCTTACTAAACAACTTCCCCATGAAAGCTACAAGCAAACTTATTAAAAAAGTCTACATAACTCGATTTAATACACTCGACGCCCGCAGTCATCAGGCGCCAAGACACCATCAGCAGCAGCAGAAATCGTTACTCTCCGTTACAAGGTCCTCGCACCCGCGTTATAGAGCCCATCATCTCTCACAACTATACACATACAGAGAGAGATAAACTCACCTGCGCAACGGCACGGCTCAGCCGCTGTATACTCTGCGAGTTTAGGGAGCTGCGAGCGGGCGGAGGGCGGCACGACGTGGGCAAGCGGCCAGAGTAAGCGAGAGAGAGAGAGAGAGAAAAGTGCAGCGGAAAATGCGCAGCAACGCTGGCTAAACTCTACACGAACTCACGGCGGCTGGTGCTGCAGCGTCGGCGGGTATATAAGTCGGGCTATTATCGGGCTGCGCGCTGAGAGCCCTCCGCTTTCATCCGCTAATGGGCAGCTCTAACTCCGCCCGTCTGCTTCTCCTTTACTGCGTCATTAATACAAGTTGCACATGTCGAGAGGCAGCGCGGGGCCCGTGCGAGCCTCGGTACGCTACAATAATTTACATGAATGGAATTGAAAATTTTCTACTACGCCGAGGAGAAAAAGACACACGCGAAAAAGAGCGCGAGAGCCTTCCGAAGAGCGAGAGGCGAAAAAGAGAGAGAGATGGCGATAGATAGCGAAAGAGAGAGAGAGAGAGAGAGAGAGAGGAGGTAGGTAAAGATTTATACGACCACGCGGGAGTGCAATGCCTGGTTAGAGAGGAATATAGGAGAGGAAAAGAGAGATGACGCGCGCCGGGAGCGAAGAATCTTGTGGCATTTTGCGCCAGTAATTATATGAAAAAGACGGTACATCAGTGCACTCTGTCTCCCTCGATCCCTCCCTCTCTGTCTTCTCCTTCCCCTTCTCTTCTTCTCCTCTGCTCTCGCTTCTGCCCGAAAGCTTCCGCCGAGCGACGGCGCATTTCCTTGGCTCTTTACAGCGCGTGGCAAAGCTAACGTACCGCCACCCCTCTATCTCTCTATCTCTCTCTCCGTCTTCCTTTCCTTTCCCCCTCCTTGTCCAACCGCCCACCGCATATCTACCTTACCAAGGCCTTCCCCCTCTCCCCCTTCTCTCTCTCTTTTTTATGTTTTAATTTGTGTGCGGAGCAAGTATGTCCGGCTGACTTGAGGATTCACCTACGCGCGACGCCGCCGCCCATCCTCGAGTTGTACTACTCTCCGCGTCGGCGACGCTCCCTTTCCTTATTATACTTCGTCCCCACCGTCGTTGATGTATGTAATGCGCGACCGCCGTCGCGTAAGGTGCTTTAAAAAAGGACTCGAGTATGTATGGGCTTTAATTTCTCACTTTTTTCTTTTTGGGCGTCGAATCGGAGGTGATTTTTTGCATCAACTTCTGGACGTTCATGCTGACAGGATAATATATAGTTTTCGATTACAATTCATAATTTATACAAGATGGACTTTTACGTGATTCCAAATGATTTATTAAATCTAATTTTGTAACTTTATCAATTTTGATAGATTTTATAACAAAATCAAGTATTCAATTATTCTTGTTTGAGTATTATTATAATCGAAATTTATAAAAAAAAATGACTAATCAATTAACTGATGATTATATTCAATGTTAAATTTAGTGATTTTAGCGTAAATATTGCAGATTATTTGAATAAGGAAATATTTGCACAAAAAGAAGAGCAAATATTTTTACTGCAAAACGAGAAAGTTAAAAAATATCACACACTAAAGTGAATTCATTAATTATTTATCTGTTTTACATTAAAACATAAATAGTATATGCAGCTCTAATACGTGACAGTTGTGTATCTCTAAGTCATTAGCCATTTGTCATGAGTCGAGTACAACTTGTTAACTCCGTATTTCTATGGTTATTTCCTCCTTGTATTTTCTCATCTAATGATGTACTGAAGTAAAAGTACATCTTGCTAGGCTTTCTAATTTCCACGAAAAGAAAGATTCGAAAAAGCAAATGATATATTGACACACCATTTTAAAATAATAGAAGATTAGTCAATATAGATTACCTATTTACGCATATATATTTATTATTAAATGATATTATAAAGATTATTATTTAATTAGTACAAGCAGATCATTTATATGATATTGTATAAATCTTTTATTACTGTAAAATTTTCTCAATAGCGCGCAAAACGAATCCTCCACAGAATAAAAATAAAAAATCTTACAGTAAGCAAAAAGGCAGTAGAAGGAAAAAGGGCAGACAAAGGGGCAAGGAGACGAAGGATCGACGAAATAAGGCAGCGGGCGTTCGCTGCACGCGAGAGCTGCAGCAAACAACACCGGACGTACGCCTTATTATGTGCGCCGCCGCGGCTACAGCCACCAAGCGCGAGTTTAAAGCAAATAATGTCGTCGTAAACCAATCAGCCAGTCGCTCTCCATCTCTCTCGTGCACAAGAGCCAGGCAGATATATATCCCGTGAGCGCGCGCGCGTGCACGCCTACGCGGAGCGCCCCCACGTGCTCGCGTGAGCCCCGCGAAAGACTAATGGCCGAGACGGGTGGACTCGCGTTTAGCCTTTCCTTTTCTCCCGTAGCGGCTGATCCCCGGAACCTGCGCGCCTGAGGAAATCCTAGCCGAGAGCGCGCTCGACGTACGATCCGTACTGGGAGCCTCGGCTTCTCCCGACCTTATACCTCTGCACTCGAAAGTGCGCGATGAAAGTTAAATAGAAGATAAGAGCGCAACACGAGTGTTGCGGGTCACGGAAGGCCAAGCAGCGACAAGCTGGTGTGTCTGGCCTGGCGGACGTTGAATTCTAGCACGCGCCGGAGCTTTTCCCGAGATTCCGTGGAATACCCGCAGGGAGCGTTCTTTTTTTTATGCGGCGACCAGCGGTTGAACGCTGACACAATGTAAGGGGAGAAAAATCGCCACGTGACTGGATTTAGCCGCAGCGAAGCGCTGCAGCAGACCGATCGATTACGTGCCGGGATCGGAAGATCGTCGACGAGCTTTGGCTCGGAGCATCGGTGCCCCTTCGAGAACTCAAGAGCTTTCCTCGTTTGCATTTCCGCTGGTTTAATTTCCTCGACGGTAAATATATCGGGAAAGGCGTTTGGTGCTGAGAGTGGATAGTAAGCTTGCCGATCACGCGGATAAACGTGTTTTATTTTAACCGTGTATAAATGTCGATAGTATTTTAAAAGCGAGAAAAAAGGTTTTGCATTTAGTTATCCTTAGAATGGTCTTACGCTTACTAACGGTTAAAAAATGATAGTTCTCTGGCTTTCTTTGTTAATATCTTTATACAAAAAATCGCTTATTATTCGGACAAGATGTACGTAAAAGTAAAACTACTCATCAATTAATCTAGAATTTTTTAAATAAAATTGGTCAAAAAAATCTTATTTTCAAAAAATTTCACAGAGATTTAATCTTAACCATTTTTAGCGTTTCGAAAAAGGATGTCTTGTTTAAAAGACATTTTCGTAAACAATTATGCAATTTATGGATAAATAGAAATTATTGTAGGATGTCGGGAATAATAATCTTGTTTTCCTAGGTATCATAATCCAGAAGTTATAAATTAACGTAAAATTGATAGGTTATTAAAAATTAACAATTATTCACAAAATTATTTTCATAATAATAATCTGATTTAAGGATACTTTAATTAACTTTAAATCAGCTGCAACTTGCGACAGCAATCTAATAATATTTATAACTAATTATTTAAACTATTATGTTAAACGTTAAATATAGATAACATTGGGCAGATATTAAATAAAGTCCTCTTTAAAATAACCATAAAATAACGGGAAGTAAGTATAAATAACATAAAATACTGTAAAATAGCATAAAATAACGTAAGACGACATAGAATGACTCGAATATCGTTAAATCTCGCGTAAATAACGATAATATAACAAAAAATTCAAAAAATAGGCGATAATAATATAAAATAACGTAGATATAGAGAAGGTCGGAATTACTAGGCTGAATATAACGAAAAATAACGGTAAGAACTTCGAAAAGTAGACCAAAATAACGCAGAAAAAGGAAGATATAGAGAAAGTCCGATTCTTAGATGTAAAGTAACGTGAACTAAAATAAATTATCGTAAAATAACGTTAAAAAGCTCATAAATTGTGTGAAAATGACGTAACATTTCGAATAGTAGGCCAAAATAACGTAGAAAAATGGAGATATGGAGAAGGTGCTATTCTTAGATGTAAATTAACATAGAGTAACATAAATTAACGTAATATTACGTGCAATAGCGCATAAATCACCGTAATATTACGTGAAATAGCGCATAAATCACGTAAAAATAACATAAAATTCCAAAAAATAGGCGAAAATAACGTAGAAAAACGGAGATGTGAGGAAGGATCTCGATTCTTACATACGGCGGCGGCGGCGAAATAATTTTATAATATAGAGAAGATATGTATATATATATACAATTTTTTAGCATTAGCTATACGAGCAATGTTAATGTTTTCAGGTATATCTCAGGTTCTTAGGCCCATGAGATTAAATGATGGCTGTTGGGCTTTATTTTTAGGAATTAGAAAACTATTCCCAAAGTTTTTTTCGAATCCGTTTCCCGTAGTTCATACACTCCTTGTGAGTTAATTGATAAACTTGATTACATACATACATACATACGTACAATACATCTAAAGAGGTTATACTTCAAATGTGTTCCTTATATAGTGTTAAAACATGTTTTTATGCAATAATTTGTTAGTTTTCAAGATATTTCACTTTCTGCGATGATGAAAATAGGCTCTCCCTTGGAACGGTCGTACCTAAAAATGTTTAAAAAATTATTCCGTTTTTTAATTAAACAGTTAAAAAAAATTGTATACAGCCACGTGCGAGCGTCATATATATTGCTAGTAAAATATTAATTTAAGCATTATTATTAATTCTTATATTTCCGTATGTCTTATCGTTGATATTATTTTTTCTTAAATAAAATAATCAAAGCATATGAAATTTATATTTATGTACAAATAATCTGATAATTCTACTGGTGATATGAAGTACTTCTTTTATCAAATATTACAGATATATTAGACGTCTTACACATAAATCTAACCATTTACTTTATTTACTCCGGCGTAATAAACACAATGGTTCTTCAAGCATTAAGTAACATCAAGTAAATTACTTCGAACTGCATCGTGCAAGCAATCTTCGCAAGCTTTGTCGCCACCATAACTACACAATTCGCATTCACTAGTGACTCCATACAAAACTCGCTGCAAAGTATAAAACATCCCGTGCAGAAGAGTCATTCCCACGCGTGCCAAAAAAACTTAGTGCAGTCTCTCTCGCGTCTCTACGATCTGAAAAAGCCCTGCGACTACACATCAGCGCGCGCGCGCGCGTCGCGTCGAAGAACAGCTGTATAGAAGTGTGATAGTCCTCGCGAGATCCTCACGGACAGACACGAGACTCTGGTGCAAGCAGCGATCGTTAAAGGCTCGATAGCGCGAGTCACAATTCAGAAGCATAAAATTATATGGTGTTATTATTCGCCCAGGGAATTAATGAAACGCGCTCGTGCAGCGGAGAATATAATTCCACATTCTTTCTGGCCGCCGCTGCGAATGGACCGAGAAAGAGAGACAGAGCGAGAGCAAGATATCACCGAGCGCGCTGGGCCGCGAGAGAACACGCGAGACGTCGTAAAATCCGCGTTTCACGAGGCTCTTTAAACAAATGCCCCGGCAATCCGCAAGTTTTTCCGTGTGCGCGCTCGCTCGCTCGCTCCTTTTACAGTGCAATAATGCGCTCGAGTGCCAGCGAGCACAAAGTCGATTTTCTGCAGAGCGCCAAGTCACACACATACGCGTTATGCTTTCTTTCGCTTTTCGCCGCCGCCAAATCACTATAAACTAGTCGATCACTTCGAATTTTATTTCAACCGGATACTCAAAGGCTTTTTCTTCATTTTTTTTTGCAGCTGGTAGTTCGGATGAAACGTTTACGTGGAAAATGCCGATCGGCATTTGTTTTGTTGTGGGGTGGTTGGATTTTAATTAGACGAGTGGTTTCGACTGCTTCGTATTGCGTTTAAAAATTGTTTGTAGTTTTGATGGAACGAGTTTTTATTTACTGATCTCTTAATGAGATCGCAATTGCCAAAGATTGGTATTTAGAAAAAGAAAAAAATTTCATGAAAGCATAAAACTCCTCGTAAAATAAATTAATTAATAAATAAATTCGATATAAACGGTGTAAATATTTATATAGTATATTGTAAAGAATAATTGAAATTTGTAGCAATGACCGGATTACTCAAAATAAGGAAACACAACAGGTATATTTGGATATTAATGTTGGCAGGTGAATTTATTATACTAATATAAATGGTTGACAATAGATGATGATAAATGAGGACGGGGTACAATGATGCACTTCACATAAGTGTGAACCCCAGAAAACTCCCGTCTCACACATACACTAGCATATATATATTACATAAATACAAAATTCACACTGGACCTAGCTACAGCGGGTCCACGCCGATTGCTTATCAAAATCAGTGCATATAAGCAATATCCTATTACTCTGTACTGTCGAAGTCGATCGGCGATTGGTTTTCTGCCGAGTTCAGCCGACAGATTACCTTTCGCGATTTCGACGACGGTTACGCATTCGCAGAATGCACGTGTAATACCATATTCTCTACAAACTTTTGGTACGATCATAAAATACCTTATATAAGATTGTGTACTTTGATTTAATCGTATGTCTGTTGTAATGAATTAAATCTATAAAATCGGTAAAGATTATCTAGGAATTGTAATATTTTCACGTACTTGTAATCGAGTAACAATGGTAAAAGTATATATAAAAATAAGGTTTTATGTGCTGCCTCGAAAAGTCCCGTATGTAAACTCAGAATCAATAAATACCCAAAACAGCGGGCTGCCCAAGGTGGCACCGCTATTCACAGCGAATAAGCATTCCAGCTATACGGAGAGACCTGAGAGAATCGCGCCGACTCGCATATACGACGTCCGCGGAGCCTACCTCGCATGTGCTCCGCCAAGTAGTAGTGGTAGCGTAGCCGCCATACGTCAACGTCCATTACGCTTGCAACCCCGGGGCCGGCGCTGCTGGCTCGCTTTAATGTTTTCGACTCCGGCACACTCTTTATATCCCACCTTGCAGCTAATTAGCGAGAGCCCAGATACCGGACACGCGCGTGCGCGCGCGCGCGACTGCCCCCTTCTTTCGTATATATACGTACACACCTTGGTTCTCTTTGGTGCCGCTGCTGCTGCTGCAGCTACTGCTGATACCCTTCTTTTTGTCTCCCGGTATTTCTCTCTTTCACTTGTCGCGAGCGCGCGACTCGAACACCGCCGTTCGTCGGACGAAACGAGTCAGCCGACCACTGCTACGTGTGTATAATGCGCACGAATACACAGAGCTGAATTTTTCTCTCTGCCTTTCATTATCCTGGCCCTTTTCTCTCCGTCCTCGCTTTCCAAATACGCGCGCGCACGCATCCTTTTCTGCGCACCTGCATTTTCGCAGCATTTTGACCTTTCCTTCCCTCCTCCACGCGGCGTATATCCGTTCTGCATACTCTTTTCCGTTATATAATATACGCGCTGTGTACGCGCATTCAAAAAGTTCGTAAATAGATTTTCATTCCCCTTTTTGCGCGAGTGGCTCGTTTTTACCTCGACTTCCTTCTGTCTCGCGCGCGATTTTTCTCCTCTTTTGACTCGCGAGCTTCGTCACGGGCTTTCGGAGCGCGCTCGCGTTTCATTTTCCTTTTTCTACTTCTCTCCGCTTTTTTTCCCCACATACCCCCAACGTGACATCTCTTTCAAGTCCCCCCACTGAATGCCGCACGGACTCCCTTTCTTCCTCTCCCTCTGACTCTTTGGCCGCTAATTTTTTATCACCGCGCGCTACGCGTCCAGTACACGATTCGCGTATCGCGCGATTATAATCCGAAACTCATTATAACTCACTTGCATGCGCGTGTGAGGCCGTGCTGTGCGCCAAAGCGTTTGAGCGCGGGCACGCGCACCACGCACGCCTCGTATAGATTCAAAAGGAATCACTCGTAATAAGCGCAGCCATTCACGAGCCTGAAAACCGCGGTTCGCTTTTTTTCAATCCTTCTTCTTTTTTTATCGTTAGTTTGTACTCTTTTGCTGGCGTTTTCTTTTCGCGATGAGGACACGAATCGAATTTCTCGACACGCGTTGAAGCTGCGGCCGTCGTCCCGCAGTGATTTCAATTCAACGTCGCCGGCGCAGCGTGAAACGCTCTCGGAATGCGCTTTATATGCGCAGCAGCGTACTAGCGCAGGATCGCTTTTTTGCGCTGGATTGTTGCACCGCGAAGCTGATTAGCTCGTCTTTTTCGATTGGGAGTCGCGGTATTATTAAAATTTGCGCGGATGGAAATTCGCTAATGATGTCTAAATAACCAAAGGCAGCTGAATGGGTTTCAATGGCGGGTATGCAAGGCAAAGAACATTTTTCATACGTACGATATTTTATGATAGTGTATTCATTTTTACAGCTGCTTTTGTATATATACAGGTTATTATAAATAAGTTACGTATTTGGCTGGATTTTAATAGTGTTTTAATGCGTTTCATGCATGATCTTTTTCAGAAGAATTAAGAAACAATAAATTGTATAGAGTGGAAAATTTGGTTTGTTCGTGCTTCAAAAACAAATAGGAATTTTTTTGAATACCCAAGCTTAATGTTGTGTTCGCAAACTACATTTGGAAATATTACTAATATTGGTGGAAATTAATATTAATTGTGGTATAAAAACAAAGGAATGTGGTAAAATGGCTTGAAACTTGGTATAAATTATTTTTTTCTAATGGCATTGATAAGAAAAATAAATTCAATGAACAGGAGTAAATCTATTGCTTGGTCCATATTCTCATCTAATTGAAGAATCTATTGGACACATTGAGCTAACAAGAATAATTCTTCTCATCACCCAAGTGCAAGGTATGCTGTATATATTTCAGCCTCTACTGCACTATATGAGTAAACAAAAAGAAAAAATTTCTATCAAAAAGGGGAGAAAATTACATTTAAACCTTTGATAAACAGAAACTTGACGGAGGCATGGTTTTACTGGAATCCCGCGACGTCAAGGAGGAGGAAATTAATAATGTTAATTGGATTGGGCATGATTATGATTAGGATTATGAGAGGATTAAGGATACTTATATGTGTGGAAAGAAAGGGTGATTGAAGGATAAGGAGTTTCGGTAGGATGTGTGAGAGAATTAGTGAGGTTGGCCATGTAATTGACCAGATTGAAACAATTCGACACACGATGCTTTCGTTGACAAACTTATGCCCCTTCCGAATATAGATGAGAGTTCTTGATTAATGGTCATGAATCGGTAATCGAAATGGCGCGGGCGCAAGGTAGCCGCGAGTGATGATGCGCAAAGAGTAACTTCTCGTGGATAATGAATATCGACGTGGCGAGTAACTTGCCCTTGAGCGGACAGGTCGAGACTGCGTGCGGAACTTCCTCGAGCTTCGGAGTCGGAGGTCTTTTAAAGGACTTGGCTTCCATATGGGAGCGTGTGGTGTGTATCATGTCTCCACGTCCTAGAACCAGCCGTACGGTGAGAGAGGCAGAAAACGGAAAAATGTGTGACTGCGGGGTTTCTAGGGACGCGTCTAGGGCGCGAAATCTACGCGACAATCAAAAAATTGAAAAATAACTGATCACCGGATCCATGGGTTTCCTATATGCCTTATATATGGCTAACATACCAGAGTTCATTAGTTCTTGCCTTTACAGCTACACAGAAAACAGTAGGCAGGATGAAGTACGGTGCTACGTTTGGTACCTTCGAATACTGCGTGTGACACGCTGATACTGGATGCTAAATTGGCAGCTTCGTTCTCGGTGCACGGCACGCTGATTCTCGATGTACGACACCGTCTATCTCGGTGCCTGCACGAAAAAAGTACGTGCTAAGTTGGCAGCGTCTTTCTCGGTGCAAGACGCACTGGTTCTCGATGTGTGGCACTGTCTTGACCAGTGCCTACATGGGAAAAGTTGTGTATGTGTGTGCGTGTGTGTAGATACGTGTGTATATGACTAAATTACGTGGCCACCATAACTCTCGAAGGCATTCGTCTTGATGAAATTTACTACATATTTTTATAGAAATCGAGATTTTTATATATATACTGATGAGGCCATCCGATATCTCGGTCGAAAAGCAATTTTATTATGAATTTTAAAAAGTAGGATGCCCACATTTTTATAATTTTTTAGTCGTTGAAGGGGAGCGTATAAATCCAATACCATCAGTTAGAACTCATTAAAACATGAATTATAAGAAAAAATTTGAACCCTACATGTGCGGGGAAATTTGAGAAAACGTAAGGAAAATTCGAAAGCATAAGTAGATAGTCCCGAGTACGGTTAGACTTTATACGTGTCTTTAAATAGGACAAATCAATAGATACTATTTTCTTCAGTTTTCCCCGCAGTTAAGAAGGTCGAATTTTCTTTTTTATATTCATACTCAAATAACCTTTAGCACTAAGGATGTTAACGTAACGCTTTTGAATCAGGACACGAGTAATAGCCTTATTAGAAGTAAAATTTTTATTAATGAACTTTTAAGTAAAGAATCTTTTACTCATTTCAACACCTTAAAATCTATTGCTCGTGGTTTAAGCTTCAAATATATTTGGCATAGGGGCGGTCGTTTCCTAGTTAAGAAGCGAGACGGTGAATCGGTGCATGAGATCACTTCGGCTGCAGATCTGCACGCATTATCTGCATCTTTTCGTAATGAGTCTAGCGATAGTGTTAACGCGGCGGTAACACAAAATACCTGTAATCTAGTCACTGTTACACCGGAAACGTCAAAAACGTCGAACTTAATTTCTGGCGTTGGAATTTGACTACGCGGGGACATAGCAAGAGAGGAGGAAGCTGGGGGACTAAGGGCGGGCTTCCTCAATGCAACATCGCTTAGTAAGCATATGAGTATGTTCCGTCAGTTCCTTGTGACTGCTCGTCCTTTCTATCATATATTCGGCGTGGCTGAGACGCGTTTCGGGGATGACGATGATGTTGGCGTTCAGATCGACGGGTTCTCGTCAATTAGGCAGGACAGGAATAATAAAGGAGGTGGGGTGGTTCTTTATGTATGTAATTCTTATAAAGCAACGGTGCTGTGCTCCTCAAAAACTACGTTAGATAAAGGCAAACCAGGTATCCCTGAATATTTGATGTGTAAAATTCAGCAAGGCAACCATCCGCCAATTTTCGTGGCCGTCATATATCGACCTCCAGGGATTTCATTCACTGACGATTCTGACCTAATACAGAACCTGACGACTTATTCGGTAGGGTACGATCACCGGATTGTAATGGGAGATCTGAACGTGAACATGTTGTCGACATCTCAGGAAGCGTCGTTTGTTAGAGAGTTAATATGTGAATTAAACCTTAAATTAGTTGATCATGGCGCGACTCACCACGTCGGAGAATCTCACACTTGGATTGATATGATCTTCACTGACGACAATGATGTGGTGCTGGATGCGAACAACATGATGGCGACCTTTCCGAGTAAACATAATATAATTGATGTCACAATCGACATCCAAACTTCAAAGTCCCCAACTCTCAATAACTTTTCATATAGGGATTTTAAGTCTATTAGGCAGGAGGAACTTCTATCCCTCCTTACTGCTTGTGATTGGTCGCCCATCAGTTGCCCAGATAAGAATGTTGATAGTAAGTTAGAACATCTTACCCACAACATCTTGGCGATCATCGACGAACTTGCCCCTCTGAAACAGTTCACACTGAAGAAGAAATGTCTCCCTCCTTGGGTGGATGTCGAGCTGAAAGAACTTTATAATCAGCGTGATGCTGTTCGACGGCGCTACAAACGGACTCGGGACAATAAGTTGTGGCAGGAGTTCCAGTCTCTCGCAGCTCAAGCAGAACAGCGCACAGTTGAAATGCGAGAGGCTTTTATTCAGAGCAGAATCTTTGACGCTCTGGATAATAACAAAAATATCTGGAAAGAACTTCGACACCTTGGACTGTTACCAATGGCTAAAGAGGAGCTGCATGGCTTCACTCCGGATGAATTAAACATCCACTTTGCTGGGGTCTCTGTCTCTCAAACGGAGCATGACGAAAATCTAGATAACATCTTATCGACGGCCAGCGATGATGGCTTCACTTTTCGTGAAGTTACCTTCTCGGACGTTGTTCTGGCCGTTGCTCATTTCTCGTCACAGGCAAAGGGCGAAGACGGAATACCCCAAAATGTCATCGCAAAGTCTCTTCCGGTTTTGGGCCATCATTTGGCTAAGATTTTCAACTCTTCTCTGTCTAGTGGGGTTTTTCCCGGGACCTGGAAGAAGGCTCATCTGGTGCCTCTAAAGAAGACGGCAATTCCATCTGCCGTCTCAGACTTCCGTCCAATAGCCCTATTGAGTTTTCTCTCCAAGGTCTTGGAAAAGATCGTCCACGAGCAGATTTCAGAGTTCATATCATCCAAGAAAATCCTTGATCCACGTCAAACTGGCTTTCGACAGCATCATAGTACGCAAACAGCACTACTGAGTCTGTCAGAGGAGATTCGTGATGGTATTAATAGCAAGAAACAGCTGCTTACCATACTCCTAATGTTTGATTTCAGTAAGGCGTTCGACACTATTTCGCCCTCTAAATTACTTCGTAAGCTGATCAGAATGGGGTTTTCTGGGTCCATAGTCCTGTGGATCAAGTCATATATTACAGGTCGTAACCAGCGAGTGGTTACAAAATCTAATGGGGAATCTGATTGGTACACAACCAATCTTGGCGTTCCACAGGGCTCGGTTCTTGGGCCCCTTCTGTTCAGCCTTTATATTAATGATCTTGGAGACATACTAGCTGCTTTCAAAAACCCCCAGGGTGAATTATCGGAAGGTGTCGAGCATTTGCTTTATGCTGATGATTTACAAACCTATACGCAGGTTGCGAGAGACGATCTTCAGATAGGCATTGATCGCCTGTCAACTGTGGCGCGAGCAGTGTCGGCTTGGGCTTCTGAAAATGCCCTTCACCTTAATGTCGGGAAGACTAAAGCTATAATTTTTGGGTCGGACTACAATATTAATAAATTGCAGGAATTGCACCTTCCAGGCATTGAGGTGCAGAATAACGTTTTTATTCCCTTTGCCGATACTGTAACTAACCTCGGTGTTGTTATGGATTCTAAATTAACATGGAAACCGCAAGTGGATGCAGTTAGTCGGAAGGTTAACAGAGCCTTATATGGACTCAGATCTTTTAGATCCTGCACCACCGAAGCGTTACGCAAACAGCTCGCAGGTGCTCTTGTTGTCTCTCACTTAGATTATTGCTCTCTTGTATACCTCGACGTATCAGGTGAGCTGCAGACCAGGCTTCAAAGGTTGCAAAATTCCTGTGTGAGATATATATGTGGTGTTAGAAAGGATGAGCATGTCTCTCCCTACAGGAGGAAACTGGGCTGGTTGACTGTGGAGATAAGAAGGGAGTATTTTGCGGCGGTAATGCTTTATAAAGCAGTTGTCATGGGACAGCCTCCGTACCTTGCGGCCCTTTTTGAACAAAATCAGTCTAGAACCTCAGGTAGGGATCCCAAGGAAATAAAAATTCCAGGGTCGCGTACTGATGTTGGCCTGTACTCCTTCAGAGCCCAAGGTGCTCGCCTCTGGAATTCGCTCCCCCGCGCTATTAGGCATCTTCCGTCTCTAAATAAATTTAAAACGGCAATACGTCGGCATATTATTGAAACCTGCGACGAATGAAATGTGTTCTGTGATAAAAATTAACTGTGTTATACTGCTAAGTAATTAATTAATTAAGGTATATTGTGACGTGATAGTTAAGACTACTGACATAAACTGTGCATTTATAATAAGCCTATGTGATGAAATCTAACGATGAATCTGTGATATGGATACAAATTTAATTTAATGTATCGCAACTATGTATATTTGATGTATATTTTTGACTTGTGCAAAATAAATCTTAATCTATCTAATCTATCTATCTACCTTTAAACGATGCAGTTGGTTTCATAAGTTCCCTCAAGAGACCCCCCATGGGCATCCTCCTTTTATTAGTTTCTGTTTATCAAAGGTTTGAATTTAATCTTTACCCCTTTTTAATAAAAATATTTTGTTAATTCAACTCAAACAGAACTGCAGAAATATATTCAACACAACTTGCAATCAGGGGATGAGAAGGATTTCTTTTGTTAGATCGAGGAGACAAATAGATTCTTAAATTAAATCAGAATATGTACCGTGAAATAGAGTCACTCTTGTCTATATGATTGACATTGGGTTTCCTATATATTTTATAGAGGGCCGGATAAGGGAGCGCCGCCCGGCCTCGGAGACTTCAAAAGACGTGGAGTGCACGAACTAGACTTAATTTTCCTTCATGCGCAAAACTGTATCTGTCAATTAATCATAAGATTTTTAAATTAATTCATTACCCTTTTCTCTATTTAATAAACGCGCATTTTTAACAACCAATCAAGCGACGAATAAGAGTCTTATACAATGGCACGAACGATCTTTTTAAATAGGAAAGCTGCAGCGCCCTTCGCATTGTTTTAACTTTTACGGTTTACTTTGTACAATGTCGCTGTTATATTTGTTTTTGTAAGATAGTATATCGCCGCCTCCATGTAAAAAGGCACCAACTCAGAATCCGCTTGAAAAGATATCAAATCGAAAGCCGCTTAGAAAAGGTATCATTTGGTAAACCAAAATTTGTTAACCGACTTTAAGTGTTCAGCCGTGCAAGCTTAAATTCAGATAAAAAAATTTTTTGGTTTGCCAAATTATACCTTTTCTAAGCGGCTTCCGATTTCGTATTTTTTTAAGTAGATTCTAGGTTGGTACCTTTTTACACGAAGGCGACGAAATGCACTTTTTTGGCTATTTACCAAAAATTCAACTTTCGTACACACTATAAAATCAAACCAGTAAGAACCTCAAACATGGTACCCTATATAGGCCGTCTGGATGTTAAACTGCAAAAAATAATTATGCGGAGTAATTCTCTAATTTGTAGTTGTCACCATCTAGAATGAAAAGTAATCTGAACGTTACCCTGCTGGAAATTCGTCTATTAGAAAAGGGCTTGAAACTAGTTCATAGGTAAATATCTAGTTTTTTAGGTTGCGACGAAACACTTTTTTTCATTTTTTGGAGCATTTAATAGTGTAAACAAATACGTCACCAAACCTAAAAATATTTTAAACTAAATTTTCTCTTTATTTTTGCTATATAACAACTAGTTAGAGTTTTTTATGTCACTTTTTTCACTCTAATTGGACGACCTGTTTCTACTGGTTATCACATTTTGATTTATGGGAAGAACGATGTTAAGGATACAGGATTACTATCTATTAATCTTGGAGATGGTCGTTAATATAGGGACTAGATATCACGGAAATCGTTTATATACTCTTACTAATCGCCGTCTATCGGCCCACGCTTACTCTACCGATGACAGAAACTTAAGTTTGATATTGGAAAACAGAAGAAAATAAACCGGGAAAATCCGAAAGTAAACGATATAACTAGTTGCACACGTTTTCTGCTCACTTGTTCCAATGGGACAAGATAAATGTTCTAAAATATTATGCGAGGATGTGTTTTATTAATGCTGGATCGTTTCAGGAAATTGAGCAGCACTTTATAGACTGATTACTTTTCAGATGTTTTTTTCCTCGTCGAAGTAGTTTCTTAAATAAAGATATATAATATATAACTATTATCGTTCGATTATTAATAAGAATATAAATTACTGTAATTATATGCAAATGTTTCACACTAGGCAGCTAGAGTAATTATAACTTTTTTTAAATATAAAGTCGTACGTGTAACGCCATGCTATGAAGTATTCATAAGTCCAAAATTGAATTTACATACGAATTAATTTACTTCAGACAGTAATAATTATCTTGTAGATATTAATCATTATGTATCACAACAATTATTATTGTATAACGTATATTTTATAATATTGTACCGTCTGTAGGCTTTTAATCAATTAATAGCAGTGTATTTAATCTACTAAAATTTGAATTTCAAAAACAATTTAATAAAATATTAAGGCTTTTCTTCCGTTGTTGATTATTTATTATATATAATTATATATACAATGTTTATTCGTGAATACTATATAACACATTAGTGAAATATTACACGTTTTTATTGTACTGAAAACAAACAATATGTCAGAGTTCGGCAAGCATTTCACAGCAAAATATTTTCGGAAACTTTCCTATTTTTTCTAAATATCAAGAAAGAACAACGAAGTATGAATTCTTAAGCGTTATATAGTACAATGTACGAAGCCCATGTAGACGATTAGAAAAGCATCCTTTGGATATTTTGGACGGATACAGAATATCCGAAGAAAGTATCAATTAAATACATTATTCGGGTACATTACTAATTTTACAATGTAAAAAATTGGTCTTAAATTTAAATGATACAACATGTTTGGCTCGGGCACATTTAGAACCTATTTTTCGTATTTTGGTATTAAGGTATTCAATATTGACTTGGGCAGCCGTACCAAATGTCGCAACAGTGCCTTGCGAAAAGTATGAGCTTTGTGGTGGGACAAATATACGATAAAATTTAATTTTTGTCGTCTGCTAGATCTCTCATGAAAGTAACAGCTTTTACGTGCGGTCTCTCCCGGATTAGAGCTGCACCACTAGTATCCTACCCAAATAGCACGACTCGTTGCGAGAACGTTGCCGCAACATGTCCCCAACCACCTGGCAACGTATCTTCTGAAGGTTTGCGCCAAAGGCACATCATATAAACGTTATGTCGACAAGTCTATCGCGTATCTAGAAAGTTGCTTAAGTACGACTGCGTGGAATGTTGCAGGAACGTTTTAGACACGTTGTCCGAACGTTACCACACCCTCGTATGAAATATGGTTAAAAAATGATAGAAAAGAGTAAGAAGATAGGTTTATATGTACATAATTTACCAAATTATTTTTCGATTTTAACAAAGTTTTACAAGTTGTTATGATATAGATAGAGATCTTTCTAGGCACTCGGTAGAAACGTTGACGCATATCATGTCGCTATTTTACCGTAGATTATACGTATGTGCATCGACATATTTATGTATATTTATCTGCATATATTCAAATCCACACAATTCGCGTTCGTCAAACATATAAATTTTGATAATATTTGAACTTATGCTTACTTTCCACGTTTGTAGTGGGGGGGGGGGGGGGGGGAGGGGCTCGGAAATTGGATATAGTATTTATATAATATGTAAGTAATACATATACGTGAATTTACAATATTTTTTTTTAAATAATTATAATAATACCCCTCAATCGACCCTCTAAGCACTGCGACGAAGTAAATGCGTACGCATTTTTCCGTAATAGGTCAAGTATGACGCTTATATTTATTATTATTCTGTTAATTTTCTATACTCATTAAATATCCTAAAACAGATTATTGATTGATACCCCATTTCGCCTCAGGCTCCCATACAGTATTTAAAATCAAAAATATCGTTTATAATGAACAATTTTAGCGTTGAATAACTATTTGTATTTGGAGCCTATAATTGAAGCAGATCGTTTTTCTTAATCTTAGACAGTCGAATTTGAGCAAATAACCCCGATCGGCGAAAAACGGATTCTCAGAGCAAGAGAATAAAACGGAAGTCAGAAAATAGAAAAGTTAAGCAGCTCTTAAAAGCCGCGAAAGTAATCGCTTCCTTAACAAGTTGGCCTAAAGCGAGATATAGTTAGAAACTATATACCAGAGATTGGCATCGTGAAGGCGTCCGCGCAACTTATATACACTTGCCTATCTCTCTCTCTCCCTCCCAAGAATCGATCATTAGGTGAGTTTAGAAAAAGGGCTAGTCGGCGGAAGTTTCATTAGGAAATGGATGAAAACAGTGGGTATATACGCGAATTGGAAAGGAGATGGTCTGTCTCTCTTGCTCGCTCGCTTTGGCCTCCGCCTGGCCACTGAGTGCGGAAACGACGAGAAAAGAGAGAGAGAGAGATGTATAGAGTCGGCACAGAGAGAAGAGAGGAGCGAGAGCCGCTGCAGAGAAAGAGAGAGCGAGAGCTTTGAAGCTCGCGATGACTCGGACTGATAATCCATTAGGATCCGTCTACTTAGAGTATAACATCTATTTGAATGCAAATCAATAGGGAATGGGAAAGGACGGTAGCCAGTAATTGGTCCGGCTTTATTGGAGCCTCTCTCAGTGTCTCAAAGAGCATCTCGTTTGGTCATCTTCTCCATCTGGGCATACACTCAGTGCCGAGCACATGCTATCTCGCTCGCTCGCTCGCTCGCTCCAATGTTTCTTGTCTCTCTTTGCTCATTTCCCCCCTTTCTCTCTTCCTCTTTCTCTGACTCCCTTGCACCGAGCGATAGCAGCAACAGCAGTGCCAGCAGTTTCCGTACTCGCTCTTGCTCTCTTCTGTCTCTCTGTCTCTCTCGCCATCACAAAATAGACGCGAGTTTTACCGTAAATTATCCAGGTCCGACCAACGGATGGACTACCGTCGACATGGACGCAGGTCACCATACGACAAAGAATCCGCGCACTGAGTGTATGAGGAAAAAATGCTTTTATCTTCGTTGTGTGATTGTGAATAAGTCGTTGGCTTTGAAAAATACGTATTATATATAGTACTCGTAGATAGGCACAGCTGCCGGTATGTATACTGCTTGCGCTGAGAATTGCGAATTGGATTTTGAAAATATTTAGATCTCAAATAGTTTCTGATGCTAGATGTTCAAATTAATAAGGCGATGAAAAGTTTTATTTGCTCAGTAATTACCATAAATTCAAATACTTAAGAGTTTCTTCATAAAGCGTTGTAACTTGATATTGTTCGAATCTTTAGAGGTGTGTAATTTCAGAAGGTAACAAAAACGTTTTATTTAAACTTTGTACACGAAATGTATTCGTAAAATTGTATTTAACTAAGAAACAATTTCTTTTATAAATCTCACAAGAAGAATGTACCATTATTATAAATACCTACAATCCATAATATATACCCAGTATTGGACCATTTTCCAGTATTAGTCTACTTTAATTACTTTCTTTGAAAAGATAAACCCGTTGAAAAAATATCGTTAAATTAATAACTTTTTATTCGATCTTGGTAATGCTTTAAGTTATACCGTCAACAAATATAAAAACCTCTGCCAATTCATTGGTACTTAGCTTCCTCAAACTAAATTAATTGTTCTAATATAAAAATTTTTGTTCTAATAAATTAATTTTAAATTGCTATATCTCTTTTTAATTCGGTTCTCAAAAATGTGTTTTGATTTATCATTGATGATTTAATTCAGAACATTTAATTAAACTAGCTGTAGCCATAATCTTATTTTTATTTTATATTTATATTTTAATTTACATTTATATATAAATTAAATCTGTTTTAAGCAGTTTTCGGTAACATTATTTTCTTAAAATAATAATTTTCACATTGAATTTGAATTCAACGACATCTAAAATCACATAATTATATCGTTCATGCGTATGATTTTTACCTATATTTATAAAAAATAAAACAAAAAATATTGATATACATTATTTCATTTATCTTAAAATACTTTTTTAATCAATATTTCAAAATATCAATGGAAAAATTATAAAAAAAAGCAGAAGCCTCCTTCTTGCATCACTCGCCAACCCTCAGTATATAAATTAATAAATAAAATATTACTATTTTCTTAACATTTAACGTTTTTAAATTTTTTTAACTAAATTTTTCAGTTACAGAAGATAGGTCTTTTATACTTTTTTAAATGCATTTACAATAAATTGATCATCAAATTTCTAACATTCCAAAAAACCCAAAAAACTAAAACTCAAAAATCAAAAACTAAAATAATCACTATAAAACAAAAACAAGTCGATGAATCTTGAAATTTCTTTACAATTTTGAATCTTTATTAAAAAGGAAAGAAATTAGCCCTTTTTGATAAAAAATGACCACGCCGATCTCGAGATATAGGCGATCAAAAAAATTTTAAAATACATAACCTCAATATCTCAGAAAGTAAAAGATCTCATGATCTGAAAAAACATAAACATACATACTTGAGTTTCAGATAAGATGCTGTCGATTTACTTAAGTTATCGCGTCAGGAAAGAAAGCGATTTTTTTAACAAAATTATTTTTTTCTCGACGAAAGAAAAATATGAAGCTTTAAAAATTTTACAGGATATTATTATAAATATTCCTTATTATCTCGATTTTTTTAAAAATTTTCAATCTTATATTTCACAGATATAATCATTTGAAAAAGAATTACGTTTTCGTGTATAAAATAACAAGGAAAATATCTTCTTCAAAATTTCGGATCGGAAAAGATAGGTAATTTTATGCTCTTTCAAATGCTTATTCATTGCATTGATGATGTTATTTCTAAGGTATTAAAAAACTAGAAAAACTAAAATTCAAAAATCGAAAAACTGCTTTAAAAACTAAAAAGTATCAAAAAATTAAAAAAAATGTATTATGCCGCCTTCCTTTAAGGAAAACAAAAATAATAAGCCCTGAAACATTAAGTTTCACCGTATGTATGCAGAGTTATGCTGGTAAACATCATTACACACACACACGCACGCACACACACACACACAGAGTCACACGCACTCACACACACAGTCACACATACACACACATACACACACACACATATCCATACAAACATTTTCTAAAAATAGTGTATTTTGATTTCTTAAGGCTCAAAACATATTTCTAACATGTTTTTAGCAAAACTTTTTTTTACTATCACAAAGCTTCCTCAGTGAGGAAGCAATAAGTTTAAATTAGTTAAAAATATGAAGTAGACAATGATAGATTTTTATAAATTTTGGCAAATTTTAATAGTCGTGCCAGGTTCGAAGCCACTTTCAATTATAATTAATCATTAAACTAGTAATAAATATTTAATTACTTTCACAATACATTCATCTTTTTTAACTATACTTGAATCATCGAACTAATAAAAATCGTAGATAACGTTTATAAAATGACTACTAACAATCGAGTGACCAAGTACTAGACTTTAACGGTCGATTACTAGATTTTTTGCCATATTTTTTAAATACACATATTACAATTGTCCTGTAAAAATCTTATCTTAACTTATCTGAGCAAGAATAATAAGTTTATTTTGAAAACTTAAATACTTTTGAAATATATTAGAACCGTTTTTTTGTAAATAACGATGTTTGTGAATTTTTGGTACACATATTTTCTCTTAGATGGCCGGCTACTGCTACCACTACCCTATTAATTAAACTCTTTTATCAAATGATTAATATACCAAGGTTATTTTACATGAAAATAAAACTTTCATTGATAATCCATTGACTTTTTATCTCCCCGCACATATTTTCTTGTCTCCTCCTCCACATCACAACCCGTGCAAATGCAATGTTTAATTTTCATCAGCGTACATTATAATCATCAACATCCGCGACATCAAAGGAACGCGGGCGCACAAATGATATAAGTCGTAAGCGTGTTTAACAATTTCGCTCGCAGTCCACAGAATCAATAAGGGGATGAATATCAGCGCCAATACGTATATAAACACAGAGAGCAAAGGGAACCGAGAGAGTGCAAGAAAGACAGACAGGACGCGCAGTCATACAGTGAAACTAGAACGAGCGAGCCTCCACCAGTATAGATAAAGGAGAATAAGGAGTGAGACAGACCAGAGGGAGCAAGAAAAAGCGCACAAAGTCTAGACAGTCTCGACGAAACACATATAATAATCCCCGTGGCCATGCAGGAGTGCATATATACGCGACGGGAAGAGAACGAGCGAGCCGGCGAGCGCCACGAGGTTCGCGAAGGCCGCTGCGGCGCGCTCGTTCTCATTCGGTAATGGCTTGTAAAAGGAAACGGGCCAAGATTTATCGGTTGCCGCGGCGCGCCGAAGCGAGCGAGTCAACAAACGCCCGGGCACAATAGAGCGCACGGCGTGTATATCGACGCTGCCGCGGCACACACACACACACACACACACACACACAACAAACGACGCGCCGCGCTTTCCAATGGAGCATTTTCTTTCCGCACGAGACCGCCGCGCACAGTGATTAACGATTGAACGCACTTGACTTCCGATCCAACTCGTCGAAGCGACGTCGACGCGCGCGCGCGCCGCCCGCCGATGCTGGAGGCGCGGTCGAGGAAAGTGAGGGGGAAAAAATTAAAAGTCGCGAGGTATAGGTATACTTACTCTTATACGACAGATCGAAAGCGAGTATGCGTGAACACGCTGTTTTCGTGCGTTGTATGAGAGCATGTTGTTGCTCTAGCAATGCAGTTACGACTAATTTACTTGCTTTGTGTGCTGACATAATCAGTAGTATAAGAACCTATGTCTTCAATTTGTTTTATTCTATTTACTTTTATTATTATTTATAAGTATTATACTATTATTACAGTATTATTATATAGAAAGAGTTATTATGAAACGGTATTATGATGTCACAAAATATAAGAAAAATCATTAACTACATGTGGTACGTCCACTTACGACTGTGTCGTATTCCGTTGTTGGGGGGGGGACGCATAAGCTTTGACGTATGCCGTAAGTAGTGGTTACAAAATTCGCGCACTAAATGTTAAAGTTAAAGGTTTGAATCGGACTCTAATTGATAGATCGTTTTCTGGGATTACCCGAAATAACGGATTTAAGAGGCCGATTACCTCTATAAGATCGGATAAAAAATAATTTTAAGAAATTTTGTAGAAGAAATGTAAACAACTTGAAGTAAAAAACCTTGTTGGACTTTATTTTTAAACTATTTAAGTGTATAAAAGAAAAATTTTGTTGCTGTTAATGCAGCGGTGTGATTTATATAGTTGGCTCTGGGTACGTTGCCTCATAAAGAAATGGTGCTCAGTATAACTCAATGTTGGATTATCTAAAAATGAAAATACAAAATAATTCTTCAATCTTATATCAATAGCTACCAACAGTCTAAATATTCAGGTAATCAAAGTTAGAAAATATTTAAGCTTTCAAAACTACAGGAATATCTTCTGTAAAATGCATCATAACACTTCAACAACTTTTTAGCAATTTTACATGTTTTAAAATACACTTAAAAGTATGGGACACCTAAAACCCAACTTTTTTGACAATCACACATATAACAATTGAACTTTATAGGTTGTGTAGTTGCGTTGTCGTGGTATGGTGCCACTAGATCACTCCGAACTGCCCGTGCTCAGAGCAGAATTAATACCAATGGGGACTGGGACTTCTTTTCTCACGCGAACAAGTAAAAAAAGGTCTCAAAATCGTATAAGGATGTTAACCAAAGTACCCTACAAAAGAGAAATCTAAATACATAAACGTTCAAATGAAGTAGTCAGCCCAACTACCTCAGGTACAGCGATTTCCAAATAGGAAAATATTCAAATAAAATTCCATACTTTAAACCGAACCACCCCATAGGTAAACGGCAATTTCCAATTAGAAGAAAGTTTAAATAAAACCGAAAAACGCTAAGATTAACGACCCAAGGCACAGAAATTTCCAAATACAAAAGCGTTCAAATAAAAAATTAAAAACGTAAAAAAATAGTAAATAAAATAGTAATGTTTAAAAAAAGGTTTAAATAATACCGCGCAATCTTAAACTTAATTACCCCAGGCACTACGATCTCCAGATAGAAAAATATTTAAATAAATTGCTTTGCTTAAGGGGGTAAAAGGGTGTCTATATGTAAGCCAAATAAAAAGAAAAATTATTAGTGTTTATTTGCGACATGCGATGTAATTCAAAAATCGAGCTTTGTATTTAAAAATATACTATATATGTTTAATAAAAGTATTATACTACTTTATGTTTACATAATATTGCAAGCTATTTTTTACTTTAAATAAATAACTACAATTGTGCTCAAATTGTAAAATTGCTCATAAATTACAATGAATGTAAAATATTATAAATTTTTCGTTGTTGCAATAATCCAAAAAAGTCTTCATACGTTGCTACGCCGTATTTGATATTTTTATTATTATTTTCAACGCTTTGTCCTGCTTCTCTCCTTTCCACCTTCGCACTCGTTGGTTTCTTTGCTCCCCTCAAAAGTCTTTCTCGCCTCCGCGTCATTGATTTATAGCGCACCGTCGATTTGTCACTCCGAAGACAAGCGCGAGCCACGCTATTCGTATAATATATCTGTATATGCCTGTTGTAAATACAGTAGCCGCAGAAGCATGCGCGCCCAAATAATAAAATTTGCTTTCATGATAATAGTTCGAGACACAGGATAATTGATTTTCCTATATAACTTTTTTATAGATGACGAACAGAAAATAATAAATTACTTTGAACTTACTTGTTTGCTTCAATTTTGTAAATAGAGCTTTTTATAAATAGCAAAAAGTTAATTTTTTTCAATACAATTTATAACCGTGAATTCGTTCCATGGGAGCTACTGAGTCGCTTGGTGGTCGTTTAATGTGAAAATGGGTAAAAACATTGCGAGTATATATATATAATTATAGGATGCGCGCTGACAAGTATGTATAGTATACTTGCAATTTTTTAACCCATGTCACACTTCGCGCTACCAAAAGACAGAATAACCCTCATTATGAATCATAATATACTTCTTGTTACGGATTGACATAATGTATATTAAATAAATAAATAACCTTGATTAGTAATAACTGAATAGATTCAAATATCAACTAGAATATTTACATATGTAAAAATAGATTAAAAGTGTTACGAAGCAGCTTTGGCTATTAATAATAATTGCGATTCGGAATCATTTTAACCGTCGTAGCATAAATACGTCTCAGAATGTTATTATTAGGTGTCTTTTGCAAATCAGCTTAATAAAGTTATTGTAAAGTGTAAAATAGTGTATGCTTTTTATTATTATTCTTCCGTGTACAACCGTTTCATTTTATTTTGTTTACGAATTTAAATTATTTGGAAAAGTTACAATAGATATAAAAAATTATTTATTACTATTACACCTATTTGTAATTTTACTACTTTTTTTGACGCCCTATAATGAAAGACTTAGGTCCTTAATAAGTATTAATAAATAAAACAAAACGTAACAAATTTCGTTTGCAAAAGCGATGGACAACGCAAAATAAACGATTCATCGCCACAGAGGATCGAATAAGGAGTGTAGCGATAGGTGCTAGGAAAAACGATGGCCGACGTCTTTATCGTGGCAATAAGAAATCCTGAGCGGTGTATACAAGCGCGGGACGCGCGGCGAATTACGCGTGATTTATTCATCGTCGAAGCGTGTCTTCGACTTTTAAGAGAAGAAAAAGAAAAAGAAGATATTGGCCACTACTCACGCGAGCGGCGCGCGTAGGCTGCGTTATTCTGTGATTTGCAGTGGCCGCAGCCGTAAAACTAGAGACACCCACATGAGAACCGCACATCGTTCAATTCCAAAATGGTTGTTGTAAGCTATAAAGAAACTAACGATGCACAAAAGAAATAATAAGAGAATTAAAATTTTCTTGTGGATTATATTCTCATTAGCATTAAGAGTATCTAACCGTCTTAAATTAAAAATCAGTTGGTTATATATTTGTACCGTGTACGTAACAATAAATTTTACATTACATACTTTTTTGTTTTGTTCTTATATAAATAATTGAATGTACCTTAATAAAATACAGCAGAAATTTCTTTTCTTGATTTTGATAGCCCCCTTGAATGACCATAATACAAACTTCTATATTTCTTCATCTTACCACAAGGTTTTGAGAGTCAAACTAATCAAACTGAAGTTTTTGATTTTAAGTACAAGAATTTGTTTGTTAAACTAGTAATAGTGTCCGCACATCAATATGGCGCTTTCTATTATAGATGTCTATAATACTATATTCTGACTATATTTTGAATTAGGTAAAATAAATTCGTGCAACAGTTTGCAAAATGGCGGTCGTATGAAAAGTACCAAAAATACTTCTATTATCCATTTTAATTGATTTAAAAAAGTGATAAAATAATGGTAATTCATTATTTCTTTTTCTTTTGGACTAAAAAAGTCGTTTTGGGAAAAATGCGTTAAAATTTTTCCTGCTCTACATGTACGTGCAGCTGTAAACTTAACTCTACATTTATTTAGACATCGAAAATCAACCTGTAACTTTAAAAATGTGTTCTCCTTATTACTAACTATTAATTTAGGTTTAAAAAATCGATTTTTAAGTAGTATTGCCCCCCCCCCCCCCCTTAAAGCTTTTGCACTCAGTTTTATTTGCATATACGCGTAGCTGTAAACTTCACTCCCGGTCCGGTTGAACATCAAATATCAATCTATAACTACGTGAACTTTTTCTCCGCATAAATAGCTATTGATTTAGGCAATAAAGAAAATATATAATATCAGTAATACTATCATCAAAGGCAAATATAAGCGCGAAAAGAATGATGGAAACCATGTAATTTATAGATTAAAATGTATAAAATACCCAGAGTATATGTAGGTGAAACTAAATGAAGGGCTAGTGTACGCATTAACGAACATAAAAAGAGCGCTGCCAATTCATTGACACTTAGCTTTCTCAAACTAAATTAATTGTTCCAATATGAAATTCTTTGTTCTAAAAAATTAATTTTAAATTGCTATATAAAATTTATAATATTATAAATTTAAGTATATTATTTATTTAGTAACGTTATTAACTTATTTATATCAGCATCAAATTTATTATGACGTTTTACATCGCACTTTTAATTTTATTTTTATCTATTTTAATTAAATAAAAGAAATTTATTTTCTAATCATTTTCCTTTTAAAAACATGCGAAAATTAGTTGCAAAAAAGAAATATTAAATTGTGATGATTTATAAAGTTCTCTTTAATACACATCATACAAAAGCATTTAGTATTTCGTAGCTTTGTGAAACTTAGACAGATTAAATATTAACATCTATTTCGAGTCTTAGTATTTTTTTCGTATACTTGTTATAACACTCGCCATTCTATTTTCATACTCAAACAAAGCGACTAATCACACGACGTTTTTTGGAATACTTTTTTCTGATACTTTTCAAAGATAATCAAATAACGCCTTTAACAAAATCGATTCTGATTCCAACGGCCTCCGGTCTATCAACACGCGTTATAATCAACGCTACATATAAGGCGACCTCCTTGTACATGCAACTCTGATATGGCACATGCGCCCCATCGTTTCTCAGCGTCATCATAAGCGACATAAATGACAGGCAATTGCAGCAACAGCAACATCGGCCACAGCAGACAGTAGCTCGACCTCTGTACATGCTGATGGACTGGTTTGCTCGAATCTGGCAGATAGTAACGCCATTTCTCTGGAAGGCAGTGCGCAGGTGGCTCGCGAGGCACGTAACGGCCCTGTGGGAAGCGCGGTAGCCCGATGCCATAAATCGTGCCGAGCACCGAGAGACGCGACTGGCAACGCGTGCGCGCGACTCTAAATTAACTTCTTCCCCTTTTTTTCAGCGCTCGCAGCTCGCGGGTGTTTAAGAGCTTTTGGCACGGCTATTTGTCGGCTCGCGATTATATGGACTTTCCCGGAAGTTATTTCGCGGGACGTCCGAGCGCGAAAACGTCGCTTCGTCAAGCTGGATTTTTGTAGGAGGTCGCTTGTAATCACGCGTGTTAATGATGCCGATGCGCTTTAAGAAGTTGCGAAAATATTTTAATTAAGTGTCAACGTGATTCGTTGGTTAATACATCTTTTCTACTTTAAATAGTTAATTATGGCTGTTTTCAAGGACTTTGAACCAGAAGGAAATGAAGTAAAATATTCAGATTATAGTTTTGGATTAGGATTTTGTAATTAAAGTACGGTATGGCTGTACCTGTATATGTGCAATATTTATTAGCAGTATAAAAAACATTATTTTTGTTTACTTTGGGTTAAAATCGTTAGAACCTCGTACATTAATCATCTAAAAAGAAATACGCAAAATATTAAAAGATCGAAAATCGATATATTAACATACCGAGATTATGTCCGAGCATATGTTAGAACATTAAAACTGATTTTATAAATATGCAGATATCGTATTGCATACCACTGTATAAGTGCATATAATTTCCATACGGCAATAAGGATTAAGGACATACGGATATAGATTATAGAGAAATAATATGTAAGTAAATATATTCAGAATACGTTAATTTCATCATGAATCACATTAGATTTGACACTCGTTAAAAAAGCATCGAAGTAAATTCTTCTACTTTTGTTTGTATAGTTTTAGATCTTTTATGTATAAATGGATTTACATACCTTTCCGGAAATTAAATCGATACGATAACTCTTTATATGCAATACCATATAATTGTTCTTAAAACCGTATATTTCTTTTCAGTTCACAATAAACATATCATCATATAATTTAATTTAGCATACTCTTAAAAAGTGCAAAAGCTGCTCATGCATATTTTCAAAGCATAAATTGGCCGCTCTGAAAGCATCAAGCGGCAAAAGCAAGAACAAAGAGAGAAAATCAAAAGGACAAGGAGGAGGAGGACGAGGACGAAGCAGCGAAGAAAACGGAAGAGGATGATGAGAGCGCGCATCGTTGGCGAATCATTATATATCGACTGGAAGTCAATGCGCTGCTATACAACGCGCAATCATTCGTCGATATATACGAACTGTTGCAACAACGAGTGTTACGTGCCGCTCATCGGTCGGCGCGCATAATATAACAGAAGATGTACGCGAAGCGGGCGCGTGCAACTCGAGCGCCCGCAGACAGGAATTACTTTAAAAGCGTAATGTTTCGAGTTACGGCTCGAAAGGGAGGATGAACGATTTTGCCTTCTCGATGATTGCCCTGCTCGGGCTCGCGCACCTCGTACCCCTCTGACAGGCTGTAATATAATGTCATTGGACTTGGCTCGTTATGACGAGAGGCCTAACGGATCCATCTGCACCTCTTCGGGCGGAATCGATCGCCGATCTTCGCGTGGAGATCGAGCGCGAGTAAGTGAGCTGATGCACATTATAATGCACACCTCGGCGAATCGACAAGTTGCCAGGGAATCAATCGAATAAGCTACAAGTTCTGTGATAATGGTACTTTTTCCGTCGTGCGAGCCCAGACGCTGTGAGTGTAAAACAATATTCATATTTCTGATCAGATGTCGTTCATTTTCCTTTAAAAATTAAATATCTTCTATTAATTTATAACTATATTTTACGTGTTCGTATATTATTACAAACGACAACATTAAAGAAAACATATAAGCGATAAAATAAAAGATAAATTCTTTGATTTATTCATAAACGCAAGATGTTCGGTATAGCAGATAAAGACGTTACTATTGCTGATCTTCCTTAGACGTAAAGAAAAAGTTACATTTCAACAATCACAATCCGCCGTTAAGATCAACTTACTCGGCATAACGCTTCGCACGAAAATCCAGAGAAAAAAATCGTATTTCGTAACTCTCTAAGTAATATCAAACTTCACTCGACTCTCTCATCCTGCTAATCAGCTATCGCGCGTATTGACAAACCACGGATGCCAATGAGAAGAAGCGGGAGCCGCGCGATAAAACGCAAAAAATACAGCTCACAGCGCGGCTAAGGTAAACGGCATAATGACCGAAAGACATTTGAGTTAATTGGTCGGCGAGAGGAAGACAAACACGCGGCTGTGTTCTCCTCCCGCGGCGGAGGAAAGAAATCCACGCGAGGAAGGTTAGAAGCTGCAGTCCGGGGGCCCACACGACATTCGTTCTCGA
The DNA here is from genome assembly GCA_949152435.1 of Gastracanthus pulcherrimus. NCBI lineage: Eukaryota > Metazoa > Arthropoda > Insecta > Hymenoptera > Pteromalidae > Gastracanthus > Gastracanthus pulcherrimus. Next base: position 43,539,817 of record OX424574.1, read on the forward strand.
TAGGGAAGGTCTCTCTCCCTCTCTCTTTCTCTCTTTAGCGGTCGTTAAGCTCTTGCACGGGTCTTATACGCGAGGCTCCGCGGCGTGTTCCGCGTGCACCGTGTCCCTCTTCTTCCCCTCTCTTTCCCTCTGCTTCTGATGGGCTTATACCAGCGGTGCTGCTCTCGCTGCTGCAGGGGCCCGTAACTTGCCCCTAAGGGTTTTACTCGAACGTGCGGCCTGATGGCGCCAAATGGATGTATCGCTATACGTATCCCCGGGGCTCGGTTATATGCAGAAAAGCTGCGCTGCCTAGACACGAAAGTGAGAGAATCGCGGAGGAGGAAGCCAAGGGAATGCCTTAGATTCCGTCCGGCTAATTAACTCAATGTTATGCTAAATCCCGCTAAATTTAACCCGAACGAAGGGAGTGTACTTCTTCTCCTGCTCGCATGGTCTTCTTGCTCTGCTCGCTCCCCGAGGCCATTAATTACCGGGATCGGAGAGCGAGTGTACATAGTATGGGTAAGAGGGGACTACTCCTCGACTCGGAAACCAATCGACACTCTCTCCCTTTTTCTACCTAAGTGGAGGGAACAAAGACCTGGTGGCAAAAATGCAAATTGACTTCGGAATTCCTAGTGATTTAGACATTTTACTATGTATGGTCTGACTTTCTTTTATTATTGCACTCTAAGTCTAAAAATTAAGTCAAGTGTTTTGATATTTCATTTATCCGTATGAAACATCTATTGTATTCTAAAATACGTATATTTTTATTAAATACTTGGCTAATTGCTGACAAATCTAACCAAAATATCAATTCTATAATAAGGATTTAATAGTTATACACGTGAATGTTACATAACTACCTCGGAATAAAAGATCACCGTGAAGTTACAGAGCCATTGAAAGTTCCCGACGACAACAAACATCGCTTTATATTTGACTGGAGCGTAAAATATTCTATTGCCTCTCAGAGCAGATTTATTTGATTAAATTTTTGCTAAACCATAAGTAATAATCCAGCCTCTGCTCAACCGTGTGTACGTGTATATCCATGTAATGTCTCACTCGAGCAGCAGCAGGAGCAACCGCGATCTGAATTACTAATTATTATAGCTTGGCATACACGAGAGAGAGAGAGAGAGAGAGAGAGAGAGAGAGAGCCGGTCGCCTCGTTACCGCGAGAGCGAATCTCGCTCGGGGCGCTCCTCTCCCCCTCTCTCTCTTTCTCTTATATACCGATCGTCGTCGTCGTCATCGTCGTGGGCGCCTTCATATACGGAAGATATTGCGACGAGCGCGCGCCAAAGCTCGCCCTGTATAAGGAAGGAGCTGCAGCATCAGTAGGAGAGAGAACGGGATAAGAGCCGAGCTAGAGAGCGGTTATGCGTTTATGCATGTCCCCTCGTTGATTTTCATTCGAAACGAACGATTCGAGAGACTGAAAAAAGAAGGACGTTCATTTGACTCTCTTTCTCTCTCTTTCTGTGCTCTGGCGGGCTCTAGGAACTTGTTCTCGGATCGTATATAAGTTGAATGTGTATCTGACGAGGAAACGTTATAAATATGGAACGCTTAAAGGATAGCGAACGAGCGAGCGAGCGAGTGAACGAGCTCTCGACGTTGAACTTGTTAGCCCTGATTAGAAAAATCGAAAAAGCACACGCGAATCTCGTTCTTTTAGCGGATTAAGCGCAGCGCTCATGCGCCCAAGACGTCCGAGCGAAGAATATCGTGAAAATTATATGCGTAGATTATCTTGTATATGACGCGGCATCTCGATATTTAAGAGCCACTTTAGATTATCACTCGGATAGTTACACCGAAGATCAGCCAAGTTTTATCAACTTTATGCATATAATAGTTATATAATATACATTTCCTGCGAATAACGAATGCGACTGTGAGATCATTGGAATGAGAAAAAGAGCTCGGCGATGTACAACTTGAATTTATTCACTGGACAGAGCAATTAAAGCTAATTTTTTGGAGGGGTAAGATTTATTGGATCTATTTACTTCGAATTTACGCGCTACGATAACTCAGACTTCTTTTTCTTTGGTAAATTGGTCTTTAATGGATCTTTCTGCTTGATATGTTTTAATTTCATTAAAATTATTGCCCTTTCAATGAGCTCTCAAAATATGAAAATTGTAAACTATAAAATTGTCCAGTTTTCTAAAGATGCCGTGTAAAAGATCAACATAATTATTATTTGATAGACCAAAACGTGAAAAATAATAATGATTTGACAGCTCAAATTAATTTCACTTACACCATTTTCTTTCTTTATATTGTTTCTTAAAAATAAAACTTTGTGATGGTGAAATTTTTTTTATGTTTTTTCAAACAACTTTTATGCCTTGCGGAATCCGAATATACTAGTTTTAACGTGATACTAAACCCCCCTATTACCGGTGAATATGGGGAAACACTTCTTTCATTTAAAGAGATATTTTCTCAATTTTGAGAAAATATCTGTCTGATGGAAGGTTGTTGATTTTGAGTGGGACAGTAATATTCCAGAGAGATATTTACTAAAAATGGAAAATTAAGTGAAAAAAGTGGCTCATCGGAAAGGTCGGTGCCGGATGGGTTTAGAAATATTTAAGAATATTTGTGTGTGTGTGTGTGTGTGCGTGTGTGTATGTGTGTATATGGGTGTATGTGCATATGTGGGTGCGTGTACGTGTGCGAGTACGTGTGCGAGTGCGTTGAGAGTGCGTGGGCGCATTTGTGAATGTGAGTGAAAATGGATGGGTATGTTAGTACGTGGCATATCATCATTCGTTCAATCTTTTGTATACTTTCCCAAATTCTATACAGATATTTGCTATCGTTACCCGGTGTGTGCTTAAAAATTTTACTATATATAATAAAATTCAGCGAAATTTTTAGTAAATATTAGTTTAATTTAGAGGAATATTCCTGTAAAATTTTAAGTTATATATAAGACTCCTTATTACTTAAGAAAAAAGATAAAGTGTATAAAAATGCATTTTTTGGACAACAATGACTTGCATAATACTTGATATTATACATAAAAATTTCAGTAAATATTTGTTAGGTGTTAGGTTATTGGCTGAATATTTGTTAGCTAATCTGGTTCATAATTTTCTGAGATATTAGAGGTTATTCAATTTGAGAAATATTTTTTCACTATGTATGGTCGCAACCGTGCTCTTTGATCTCTATCATTTGTCAAAGAAACAAGAAGTTTCTTAAAACCTCGTCATAAAAAATACTTTCTTTATGGGGCAAGCTACTTTTGACACCTGTAAAAATGCAAAAATATTGCAGGTTAATAATAATTTCTTGTCACACACGCACGAGCTTAGCGATTTTCTTACCTATAAAGCGCGTCTAAAGTAACCGTTTTCCGTGTGTCAAGGGAGGAAAGAGTGCGCATTGTAGGCCTAGTCGACGCCACTGCCGAGGCAATGGATGCAACCAGCACTCACGTTAATCGCTTTGTGCCGCGGTACACGGGCTTTTATGTCCTACCTGTACTGAAAGGATGATTTTTCGTGCATATATGACGCGGGAGGAAACTCACTTTCAGCCCGTGGCTTTTATCTTCCGCCCTAGGACGCGCCGCGGTAAAGAACCACTTTCCGCCTATTTTATATGCATGAAAAAGCATACTTTGGTACAGGTAGGACAAAATAGTACATTATGTAACAAGGGAATAAAGTCGAAGATTATTCTCGTGGGTGGGTTTACTTTTTAGGTAATAATAATTACCGTATAAAAAATTTCAGTTGAAAAAATAAATAATTTTATGCTCTTTGAATGCATTAACACTGAACCAATGATAATATTTCTAAGGTATCCAAAAACCTTAAAAACCAAAACTCAAAAATGGAAAAAACGCTAAAAAACAAAAACGCATCGAAAAACAAAAAAAATATTTTTAGCGCCTTCTTTACAAAAATTTTAAAAATGAGCCTTGCAACATTCATTGTTACCGTGGATTACTTGAGATACAGAGATACACACACACATACACATACACACACACACACACACACACTCACACATACACACACACATCCAAATGGACATTTTCTAAAAATAATTTACTTTGTTTCAAAATGGTCCACAACATGTTAGTAACATGTTTTTAAAAAAACTTTTGTTTTACTATTACAAACAAAGTTTTCTCTAGGAGGAAGAAAAAATACTACAAAATATCTATTTTCAAATGGCTTGAAGTAAAAGTTGAACTGATGAATTTTCATATCACTGCAGACTAACTGTGAAATATAATATTCGCATGCCAACCCGTCGTCTTTTATTCAGGGATCAAGTTTTTTGCAACAATGGAAATCCGAATATCTCTCGTTACAACAATCAACGCTCGTTCCAGAAATTTAATTTTCTACACTCGTGAGATTACAAGTCATTCATCTCAGTTTAACTACACAAAGAATCTCTCACGTAAAACATTGCACTGTCACATAAAAGGTTGCACAAGAAAAACACATCTCCGCATTAACGCGACTCGCGGGAATCGATAAAAATAAAGTTGCCCGAAAATACGTCGCCAAGAATACTTTAATGCACTATAAAGCCACTAGGCGTATAATCACGTCACTAAAAACACTGTTGCTTGTCTCTCGCTGTGACGCTTATATATATGTGTGTGTGTGTGTGTGTGTGTGTGTGTGTGTGTATGCCGTTTCCATGTTCCCCGCGCGCGTCGGTTATAAACTGCGAACAGCGCGGCATTTAGCACGAGAGGCACGGCATCGAAGTTGGCTCGTAACCGAATATCGTACACGTGCAGCAGCAAGCATATAGTGGCGCCCGCGCGGATCTCTCTCGCGCGCACTGTGCGTGTGTGCACTGACTGCGGCAGTCGCATCGGCTGCACACATGACTAATACCTTGTCTAGGCTCCGAGTCAACGTGTTAATTATACTTATCTCCAGCGTACGACTTCGCGGAGATATTATCCGAGAGTAGTCCTGCGCGCGCTGTACCTACGTTATAATACAACGCTCACTCGCGCACCGACCGGACGCCAGACGCACCAGTACAGATAGATATAGAGAGAGAAAAAGAATTTAATTCAGCCGCTCGCGCATAAGTCACGCGCCTTTAATAACTTACCTGATGGCTTCTCTTAATCTTCCCACTCTTTTACAACAGACAAATAATTGTTATTCGGCCTCTGAGTAAATATTTATAAATCGGCGTCAGATCATTTCTCAATGTCTCTTGTTAATGATATAAATCAAGTCTGAAATTTTTCTTCTTCTCGCCGAATTTTTGAGGAGATACGGTGTATGCTGGAGAGTGTCAAAAGGCTTTATTGCGAAATATTCTAAACTAGCATCTTCCGCCGCGGCGTTGCCGCCATTTTTATATATGAATTAGAATATATTAAAGACTAAACTTTTGTAAATCTCTCTTTATTCGGTGCCTATGTCATGAAATTCATCCCTGGAGGTATTGCATGAGGTCAAATTGCTAGATTCACTGGATATCTCATAAGAACAATATACCATCCAAATTTCAAGTCGCTAGGTTCAAGTGTATTAATTGACTGGGCGTTGATGAATCACTCAGTCCATCAAGTCATGAATTTTGACACATTATATAAAACCAGATTTCTCTTTTTACAATTTTGTATTAAAAAACATTATAAATGATGATAAAGCCAACATCTCATCGGGCCTCCGAGATTTTGAATGATTTCATAAAAACACATTTTACAGATTCTAACCTCCTAAAAAATTGAATTTTGGTAAATATGACCCCCTTAGGGTTTGAATTTCGTAAATTCCCTTATTATTTGTTGGTTACAATATAAAAACAATATACCATCCGAATTTCTAGTCACTAGGTGGCGTTGATGAGTCAGTCAGTCAGTCACTCACTCATTAAGTCAGAACATGTCCTTTTCTATACATATATCTATGGGCGATTGTCAAAAAAGTCAGATGCATGGTGTCCTATAGATTTAAATGCTTCTTACGAAAATAAAACAAGGAGAAAATAGTTTAGAATATTATAATATATTAAATAGAAAGTATTTATTTTGTTTCGGAAGTCTAAATGATCTGATAATCTAAATAAATCATGTTTAATTGCAAAAATTGCCTTTTTTTGGCATTTTTCTTGTAATTTTCGTGGCGAATCTAATTTACGAATTTTTCAATGTTAAGAGAATATTTAGATTTTCGAAACCAAAGATATTTCTTCTATTTTATTATTTCTTAATAATATCACTCAAAATATTTTCTTGCGTGTTATAATATGTAATACAAATGCCAAATCTGTAACACAAATAGCACGAAAATTCATCCCGTCAGACATTGTAATTTTCGTGTCATTTGAATTACAGATTTGGCATCTGTACTACATATGTAACGTGCAATGAGATTTTTTGAATGATATTATTAAGAAATAATGAAATAGAAGATATATCTTTGGTCCGAAATATTCTGTTAACATTGATAAATGCGTAAATTAGATTCGCCACGAAAATTACAAGAAAAATGCCAAAAAAGGCAATTTTTGCAATTAAACATGATTTATTTAGATAAGTGGATCGTTTAGACTTTCGAAACAAAAGACATATTTTCTATTTAGTATATTATAATAATCTAAAATATTTTCGCATTGTTTTATTTTCTTAAAAAGGATTTAAATAGATAAGACACCATACATCTGACTTTTTTGACAATCACCTATATAGATAATTTGTACAAGTTAATCATAAAATGTGCGGGAATTGGGGATTGTTGAGTTACATGCGTGAATTTCATGGTCTGCAATATACATATATACAAATTTATTTCATATTATTTCGTTTATATAAATGTATATTTTATTAAAATAAACTACTTATTTCTGCCCATAGCAATAATTTTTCATCAAAGCAATTCGCAGTATTGTCCTATTAATTAGTAATTTATACTCTTCGAACAATTACACCAATCACGATTATTAAATTGTCAAAATGCTTTTATTTTTTTATAGCTTTCTAAAGAGTTAAATAACTTCAAGGATCAAAACTTGTACATTGCAAGTTTCCTCAGTCACATTACCGTTCTATTTGATTTTAAGCTCATTGAAAATGAAAATTCACATAATATGCGTATTTAATTAAATACAGTACTTGCTTTTTGTTTTAAAAGTCAAACTTAATTTTCTGTATTCTTAATAACCTTTGTCTTGTTTATACAATGTACACCGAGCATTATATATTCCAAGGTAATTTAAATTAATATAATAACAGCAATTAAAAATAAAAACACTTCCCGCAAAATGCTCTTATTTGTCTCCGTTCAGGCTGCGCGCTCGACAGCTCAGAGCCGAGCATAATCCAGCAAGTGCAACAACAACAACCCCGCTCGCGTAAAAGCCAATTAGCCGCGGAACAATAACGCGCGGCGTAACTAAAGAGGAAAAAAAAATGAAGAAGCAGCAGCATTAACAGCAGCAGCTAAGGAACGCGACGAGCACGCAGGATATCCTTTAAAAGCCCGAGAAAAGGGTTGAAGCATCACGCCTTATCATAATTATTCTCGCGCAGGTCCCTGATCTGCACTGCTGCTGTTGCACTCAGGCGCGAATATAAACCAGCCGGTCTCTTATAAGCTCGCAAGCAAGAATATCTCGCGCGCGTCTTATATATATATGCACGCAGACAGACGCAAGGAGTGCGATACATATATGAGCGTTATATAGCATCAAGCAGCAGCTCTCCACTCTTCGCTGAGCTCGGACAAGAGGAGGAAAAAAAAAAGAGAAAGACGCTGAAAAGAAGAAAGAGCGAAGCGCGCAGGGAGAAGAAAGATACGTGCAAAGATAAAGCCCACCAATACACCTGCCCCTCGTTCTTTCTCTCTTTCTCTACCGCGTAGCATGGCTGCCGACGCGGCTTCATGCGCGAGCCGCGATAATATGCGATTCCAATCCCGGCCGAGGCGACTGCGCGAGCCGCCGCCGCCGCTTCTGCAGTGCTGCGCCAGCGGTCAGTGTCTTCTTCTTTCCTCCTTCTCCTCCTCCTCTTATAACCCTCTGCACGCGTGTCTTTTTCGTCCTCTCCCTCTACCCATTTTCTCTCTCGCTCTTTTTTTTCGTTAATCCTTCCTTTCTCATTCTCACTCGCTCCTCGCTGCCTCTCGCTTTTCTCCGCATGCACATAATATGCCCGTCCCACCTATTTTATCCCCCCTCCACCTCTGCGCCTTATATACCGCACGCTCGCCGATTCATTTTCTTCTTTCTTCTCGCTGTCCCTTTTGCGCTGCGATCTCCTCTTCTTTTTTCGCGCAGCTCCAGCTCCATCTCTCTCTCTCTCTCTCTCTCTCTCTCTCTCTTTCTTCGTTCCGCAGCGTAATGCCTTGTAGAGCAGGTACTCATAACGCGGCCGGCCAACCTGTTGAGATATAGCCCGGGTAGTGTTTCAATCGCTGCTACGGACGCGCTCGGTGCAAGTAGTGCTGCAGAGAGCGTGCGGATGTATAATCGACAATGATAGTGCGCGCTCTCGCTTTGTGCATCAGATTCGCGCACATGCGAGGATCATAGCCGTGTGCATGCGTGCATATAGGCGTTCAATGTTCAAAGTCTGTGATCGAATAGGCGAGTGGATGCGTATACCATACGTACGTACGCGAATACGCGGCTAAGCGAGAGAAGGAGCAAGATGCACGAGGGGGGGCATATATAATGTATGCATATAAGTATGCAAGAGCCTATTACAATATTGGATGTACCCGGGCTATACATCACGATAGTCGAAATAAATCTCGGCGGAACAAGCAGCGTCTCTCGCGAGCGAGCGAGGGGGGCTCTTTTGCTCATATACCTCGAGCGAGCGGAGCCTCTGACCGCAGCGCTAAATAATTTACCCGATTTTTCGCCGATATCTTTCTCTGGCTCTCTCTCTCTCTCTCTCTCTCTCTCTATCTTTCTCTCTCACTCGCACATAAGCGCGTACTTCTTTTATTCTTCGCTGCTCGTTTACTGGGCTCCAGAGGTTGAGGTCACACGCTCGTAGTAGTCGTCGTCGTTGGTTGCGCGCTGAGAGTGTCGTCATGCGTCTTTGGAGGGCTGCTGCAGTAGGCCTTTCTTGCGAAGCTTTTCTCCGCTGCTTCTTCTATCTTTTGCTAGTGAAGAGCTTGTCGCGCGTGAGCGTGAGAGCCCCAGAGAGAAACCTTTCTTACCCCATTGCGCTATCTTTCTTCTGCTGTTTTATTCTTTTTCGCGCTTTCTTGTTTGCCTCTTTCAATATTCAGAGACTTGAATGTGAAGTGAAACTTTTTTGAACCTTTGAAATATCGCAGGGAAACAGTTCATAGGGTAGAAGGATTGCCTGACGTTATACGTGATTTTTGTCTTTCGTATTTTAATGGATGCATACTGCAACATTTTTCGGGAGCTTTAACTTTAAGGAACTTGAGCTGGAAGTAGCTTGGATGTATTGAGTTATTTGCAAATAGCGTAGCCTAAGGAATGTATAGATTTTATAGAGCTTTTGTTGCTAAACGATGAGTTATAGTCATATGTTTTGGTTTAGGAATGTGACTGTCATTGTAGTAACCATAATAATGTACATGTAACTCATGCTTGGACGATCTGGCTAGATTAAATTCTAGTAGGTAAGAAAGAAGTTCACTTCGTGGTTATTGTAGTCTCGAGCACGAAAAGATGTGTCCCATATTTCTGGAAGCAATTAATGAGGAGAGGAGCGACCTCCTATCCTGTTACCACCAGCTTGGGATAGAAAAGAAAACTATCGTCCGTGGCCGGTTGACATAATTCCAGACGACGGTAGCGAAAGGGTTGGTTTGGCGTCGTGTTGATGAGAAAAAAAAGTATAATCAATAGTTCAAAAAATAAAAGAGCGAAAGATAAAGAAATCAGAGCTAATATGAACGTCAATCTGGTTAAATTGTTTGAGCGTATTTCCAAAATTATTTATCGAATTTTCATATAAATAAAAATCTGCGATTAAAGTAATTTTCTGTGCTTTCACTTAACCCGGCCCTTGCGTCAGAGTTTCTACCCAAGTCGCTTCCAAATGCAAGAATTTTTGATTCTGTGGAGTTATTTTGTTCAATTTTTCTTAAATTTACAACACTTTTCATAGGAATATGAACTTTGAATGACTCTAATATAGTACAGAACTTTAATTTGAGGAATCACCGAACATTTACAGTTAAATAGATCAATTGTTATAAACAAAAATGCTAGAATTAATTTATTCGTCATTCTGACTACGGGACTCCGTTTGGACGAATATATTCGACCTAATGCACAGAAGGATTAATCACCTTTTATATTGTAAGGAGGCTCGATTACTAGTGTAATATTTAATAATAAATTGAAGTCTCTGTTGATCTTTTACAAATACATCCCTATTCTCGGGTTAAAGCAGTAAACATGATGTACAAAAAATTTACGATTGAGGTTTTACGACAAAATTGCAGATAATACTACGAGTAAGTATTTATAGCATACAAATTTTCAGAATTATTTCTTTTAACCATAAAAAGTTTTCTGGGCTCGTAAAAAAGAATTGTTTTATGTATATCCCAGGCTTGCCCCCTTTATACGAAGTCCAAAATTTTTTTTTTTGAGGAGCGATTTTAAATGTGTCGTTTAATTTCTATCTCCTTATAATACAGTGACTTAGTGACTTAGTTATTTAGACTATCAGCTCACGGTGCTATCTGTTATACTGACAAGGAAAGTACACACCCTCCAGATCAAGAAATTTCATGAAACGTTAGGAGGTCTCTTTTTGTACCTAAAAGTAAAACCTAGCACCCGTAGTTTTTTTCAATGGACCTTTTCTCTCTGTAAGTCATTATACCCCAAATGCGTATAATTTTAGTAAAAAGAAGCATGTTTTCTTCTCAACGTAACTTTGCATGTTTTTACAGTAAAAAATGGCTCTAAAACACAATAAAACGAAGCGAAAAGAGCTTTAATCTAAGCTTTGTTGCATATAAAAATATTAATCCCAATATAAGTTATTAACAATGAAAAATGGTGAGTAAAGAGGTGTGAAAAATCATCGAATTTATAAGAATTCCAGTCATCATATTCGATTGTTAATAACTTACATTCGGATGATTATTCTTATACGCATCAAAGCTTAAATTAAAACTCTTTTCCCTTAGTTTTATTGTGTTTCAGGGTCACTTATTACTGTAAAAACATGCAGAGTTGCGTTGAAAAAAAGACGTGCTTTTCTTTTACTAAAATTATACGCATTTGGGATTTAATGACTTATAATTCGAGAAAGTAGATCCATTAGAAAAAACTACGAATGTTAGGCTTCATTTTTAGGTACAAAAAACACCTTCTAAAGTTTCATCAAATTCCGTGACCCGGAGGGTGTAGACTCTCCTTATCAGTTACGAGATACATTTAAAAATAGAATGGACTATCAGGGTACCATTTTCGACATTTTTAAATACAGATCATTTATAAATAATAGGATTGGAAATTTAATTTCTTTTTTTTTATTAAGGAAGCGTCCACAAAGCTAACGTTTTTTGTCCTAATCTAAAAAATCGTATTTCTAAAGAATAAGGTGATGAAAAACCTGAAAAAATGCCACGAATGTTTCTATATTAAATCTCATAAGAATTTAATTTCAAAGCTGAAAGTTTTCCAATCATATATACATACTTTAGGAATGTTTTTTGCAACGTAATACAATAATACACTTCTTTAACATAAGTTAAAATTTAAGAAATTTTGGACCCAAAATTTGATAGTTTACTAAAAATCATCCATATATATATTTTTTTTAAGTGACATTTCGAACTCGAAAGTTCATTGCCTCATCTACGCAAGCCTTCCACGTTTCCCTATTTTGTGCCAACCCCATCCATTTCGCGCCCTCCCGCCCATTTTCAGTTAAGGTAGAAAGGTACTCAGAAACTTTTAAAAAATCTAAACTTTTATTATTATTTACTTTATTTTGTATATATGGAAGCACAGGCCCGCCAGTGTACGGAATGTAGCCGAGTAGAAGTGTTGCACGCCAAAAAATAAGTAGAAGAACAGCGGTTCGTAGGAGTGATGAATCTACACTGGATCGACCACCAAATCCAATGCGGCGTATCATCAACAAATGTTACACAGGTCACGGAGTGCGGGTAGTAGACGTGATGAATCTACGTCGGATTCAACACCTAATCTAACGCGGCGAGTTATCCACAAACAAACGTCATGAATTCTTCTGTGGGAAAAATAAATTCTGGACGTGAAGATGTTCCCCATTCGGATCTCCGGGACGAGACTATTGGAGGAGACACATGCAAAAGAACCATAATAAAGTTAAGGGTGGGCACATGGAACGTGCTTAGCTTAGCGCAAGACTGACAATTAGAAGTACTTATTATGGAGGCAGACAAGTATAAATTAGATATAATAGCTCTACAGGAAGGTAGACGACCAGGAGGCCAAAAATAAAAGCATATCAAAAGGTACAGCGTCTCTCGCGAGCGAGCGAGGGGGGCTCTTTTGCTCATATACCTCGAGCGAGCGGAGCCGTACACATTTTCCTATAGCGGATTGAAGAAAACAGGGCAGCTAGGAATGGGCTTCTTAGTAAGCAATAAACTAATGCGCGCTGTAAGGAACTTCGAGCTCATTCAGGAAAAATATTGCTAGGAGAATTCAATGCGAACATTGGGAAGGAGGAAAACTTTACACCGAATATAGGGAAAAAAAGTTAACATGGCATGAGTAACGACAACGGAGTGAGAATAATTAATTTAGCTATGTCTAAGAATCTTATACTTAAAAGTACGTGTTTTATTCACAAAAATCGACACAAAGTAACGTGGAGAGAACCGGGTGGACATACGCTTAATCAAATAGACCATGTTTTAATTGATCAAAGTCGGCAGGCTAACATTCTCGACATCTGAACTTACCGTGGAGTAGATTGCGTTTCTGACCATTTTCTCGTTATAGCCAAGATTAGGACTCATTTACTAGTTAACAAGAATAAAAACAAAACCTACCAAACAGAGGAATTTAATTTCGAAAAGCTAAAGGACCCGAGAACTAAAAAGAGATATAGGGAGAATAGAAGAAGAAGCTTTCCAATAGAATAGGCGCATATAACAATAAATATATATACGTACCTATAGTTTAAACGAATTTGAGGAAGGGAATAATATCGAAAGCACTTGGGAAAATATAAAAAGTTCTATAAAACAAGCTGCAATGACGTTGTTGGGTCAACGGAAACAGAACAAACAAAAACCGTGATTCGACATGGAATGGGAGGAATGGACAGAATAACGTAAAAAATCAAGAATGTTTAGCCTGAACAACGCGAATTAGACAATCTTTGCACACTACCGTAATACAAGGGAACAAGCCAAACCAATTTTCAGGAATAGAAAGCGAAAGTGGGAAAATAGTAGAGCCTTAGCCATACAGGAGAACAGTAATAGAAATAATATTCGGAAAATGTATGAGCATGGGAACCTTACAACGGATACGGATGCGTTACTAAATAGGTGGAAAAACTACTTTGACGAGCTGCTAAATGTACACGAACAATAAACCGCTTCAGACTATAACGAAATCAACGCTGCTGAACCATACATTAAGCAGCCCAGCCTATATGAGGTTTGTTAAGCAACCAATAAGTTAAAAAACAATAGATCCCCATAGGAATAGACCATTTGTGAGCCGAATTATTTAAACAGGGAGAAGAACCGCTTAATAAAATAATTCATAATTTTATTGGTGCTATATGGAGGAATGAAATAATGCCTAGAGATTGGAGAGACTTAATTATAGTTCCAATACACAAAAAAGGAGATAAAACAAACTGTAATAATTATAGAAGCATTTTCTCTGATACGTACATGCTACAAGATTCTTTCTAATGTATTACTATCTAGACTTACTCTGCTCGCGGAGGAAATCCTCGGGGACTATTAGTGTGGATTTCGACGAAACAGGTAAAAAAATGACCAGATGTTTACAGTTAGGCAGCTCCTCCAAAAGAAATGGGAATACAAAGTAACGGTACAGCAACTATTCATTGATTTTAAGAAAGCGTATGACTCAATAATAAGATCTCAAATGTTCCACGTCTTAGTATTATTATGGGTCCCAAAAATTTTAATCAATTTAATGAGAATATGCCTAGATAACAGTCGAATATCGGTATAGTATGAGCAGGCAAGAGCTTGTCTCAACCATTTGAAATCCACAACGGATACCACACAACGAAATCCTCACAGGGAGATGCACTATCAACCCTCTTATTTAACTTAGATTTAGAGTATGTGACTATGGCTGTAACGGGAAAGCAATGAGGGAATTATAGTAAATGGCTTCCAGTCGCAAATGCTAGCATATGCAGATGATATGAACATTATATGAAAGAACAGAGAAACTATAATAAAAAAACGTGGTTAAAGAATACTAATGAAAACAGCTAAAGAAGTAGGTCTAGAAATAAACCAAGTGAAAACCCAGTACACGGTCACTAGAAGAGCAGGGTCCGAGAATACTTACAGCGATCTAAAAGTTTCGGGCAAAACTTTGAAAAAAGTAAAGGAGTTTCAATACCTAGGCACGATAAAAGATCAGAAAATTGAGACTCATAAAGATATCAAGAAGATACTGCATTCGGAAAATGCATGTCTTTATTCGGTAAACAACTTATTAAATTTCCGACTACTATTGCAGAAGACTAAATTAGAAATATATAAAAAAAAATTATAATGCCAGTACCCCTATACAGATGCGAAATGTGAGCGTTAATCAAACGGGAAGAGAATAGGTTTAGAGTGTTTGAGAATAGAGTCCTTAGAAAGATATTCGGGGGTAAAATATGTGAGATTACTAGAGAATGGAGAATTTTATATCAATGAGAAAATAAATGAGTTGTACGGAAAATCAAGCATCACTATAGTGATTATATCAAGAATAGGGTGGGTAGGACACGTAGCTAGGATGGGAAGTGAAAGATCTGCACTTAGAATACTTGTAGAGAAACCGACAGGCGCAAGGCCCCCAGGTAGACCGAGACGAAGGAGGGAAGACGATGTTAAAATTCACCTACGAAAAATAAGATGCTATGGGAAGGATTGGATACAACTGGCAAATAATAGAGAGAGATGGCGTGACTGTCTGAACAAGGCTATGGACTACACAGCTCTGAAGAGCTAGTCCCAACAATTAGTTATGATGCAAGCATGACCACAGCTGATATAGAGATTACGTAATAGCTGTGGCCACGCAAGCTCTGTTGCTGCTAACCACTACTTCTTGGCCAGTATAATAACAATTACATAGAAGTTAAAACATAAGTTATTGCTTAAGTAATTAGTTAACTTCTTGCTCAAGACTGAATTCAAAAATTGGTTATTGCTCAAGTAATTACTCAAGTATTTACTTGAGTAGTTACTTAAGGAATAACTTGAGAACTAAATATATAATGTGACAAGACCCTTTGAGAACCCTCAAGTTTTTGAGTATCCTGATCCCAAAATCTGACATAAAGTACAATATAATTATTTTAAATCTTAATTTATGAAGTAAACTATATTATTTATTTTATATAGCGTCTATTTATAGATAACGCAATGTTAAAAAAGAGCTATTTGAATAGTAAGTTATATTAAATTTACTATTGTCGTGATTTTCAAAATTCACCTTCCGTAGTCCAACGTCGGGAGTAAATCCGTGACGAAATAATTGGCCAAGCGTTGGTAAACTGTTGGTGAAAGTTTATACCAGGGTCTTTAATGAGTTAATAATTAGAAATAATTAAATTAACTCTTTCTCGTACCAGAAACTTCAGGATTCTACGAAGGAGGTTGGTGGGGAGAGTATCAATGCATGTCTGACGTTTGAGTTTTTATACATTTTTCTGCTGTGTTGGTGGGGAATTAACTGGCGCAAGGAAGAGTTAATAACTCAATTTCATTAACAATAGAAATAAAAAACATTAATTAATAAAATAAGATATAATACAAATATTAATTAATAAAGTATCTATCCAATTATGATGTACACGCACTTCACCTAATACATTCTCCAAATGTAGGAGAGAGGAATAGATGCATATTACTATAGGAAACCAGGTCTAATGCGTACAGGTATTAAATTACCTCTGCAAAGTTCGCTTGAACTTCGACTTGGGATAAACAATAAATAATAAACAATTCTTTTTGTTAAAAAGAAATCCAATTGTTTTACGCGGTTTCGTATTCGAACTTTTCAAGCGTTCAGTTTCGTGCATTTAATAACAAATTTAAAAGCATAAATCTGTCTTGTGTCAGAAAATATGCAGTTCTAAAATATAAATACTTAAGAGGCTTGATAATTAACAGGTACAAAAAGAAAACAAAAGAAAAAACACGGAGACTCATGCTTTTCCATTGTTAAGCAGCATTATATCAATCGTTGCCATCGAGCACTTTGTGAGCCTCGCAAAAAAGAAAAGGATCGAGACGACCTTTGTCAGAGAGAGCCGCTACATACGTTGCTTGTCTGAAGATGATTCTACTGACACGGGAATGCTACGACGGCGCAATTAATTTTTAAACGAGAAAATGTGTCAATCGTCAGCGGCCATCAAGTGTACAAACCTAAAAAATACAAGACGAGAGAGGCGCATCACTTCGTTCACCATCGTTTACTCTTGGAGCCCCTTCTCCTGCAACAAATATTTTCAGACGCGAATTAATGTTTGATTATTATCAGTATTATAATTCTAATAAATAAATAAGTAAGCAAGCAAGAAAGCAAGCACGCAAGCAAGCAAGCAAGTAAATAGAAAGAAATAGTAAACTATGAAATTTGTATACTGCGCATCCAAGATACGATCTATTTATTATACATTAGTTCTCATCATTTGGAATTATATCGTTAATTTAATATATTTATTTAGCAACACAACTTGTATGTTGTGTGTATTCATAAGCTTCCTACCTAAACTACATTAGAAGCAGATAGAGATTCCTCACAAAAATATTTTTCTCCTTCTAACATTCGGTCGTCTAACGTTCTTTCGTTCTCTGACAACCGATATACGCAGTCTATAGTTATTATACTATATTACAATTTTGTGCTGTTAGCTGGATAGTGTTAACGAAATCAAATACAACAATATAGTCCTAGCTAGTTGTCTTTCAGTAAATTTAGAAGCGCATTCGATTATGCACAACTAAGGATCAAGGAAATAAAGATACGTATAAATAAATAATAGTTCAAGAAAATCATTTCTATGGCCAAAATAGGTTATATAAAATGATTTTCTGTTATAAAAATATACAAAGTATCGAAAAATATAAACCATCGTTAGTATTTACTTAAATTTTTATTTAAATTCCAAGATATTACTTAAGTAATACTTAAATTTCCAAATATATCTTAAGTAAGTACTTAAGCAATTACTTAAGTAATTACTTAAGTACTTACTTAAGTACTTACTTAAGTATTAACTTAAGTAATTGCTTAAGTATTAACTTAAGTAATTGCTTCAGTGCTAGATAGTACCACGGTTGGTTGCCTCCTTCAGTTCCAACTGACTGATGCCCCATGTATTATGAAGACGTAACCTGTCACTGAACGAGAGTACTCCTAATCTGTTGCCCAGCCTGCAACCACATACCCAACCAATTTGTTATTTAGTGTTATCCACATGACAGCTATAAAGGATTTTACACAAACACGTTTACGTTGCATCGAGTTCCTGACTTTGTATCCGCGGACGTTGTGCCAACCAATAACGAGCAAGAACGCGCAGCGCATCAAATGAGCGTTGCCATGGTTACAAAGGCAAGCAATGAAGTAAGACATTTTTCAAGTAATTACTCAAGTAATTACGAATGTACTTAAGCAAGAACGCGCAGCGCATCAAATGACCGTTGCCATGGTTACAAAGGCATGCAATGAAGTAAGACATTTTTCAAGTAATTACTTAAGTAATGGCAACGCTCATTTGATGCGCTACGCGTTCATGCTCGTCATTGGTTGGCACAACGTCCGCGGGCACAAAGTCAGGAACTCGATGCAACATAAACGTGTTCGTGTAAAATCCTTTATAGCTGTCACGTGGATAAGACTAAATAACAAATTGGTTGGGTATATGGTTGCAGGCTGGACAACAGATTAGGAGTACTCTCGTTCAGTGACAGGTTACGTCTTCATAATACATGGAGCATCAGTCAGTTGGAACTGCAGGAGGCAACCAACCGTGGTACTATCTAGCACTGAAGCGACGTATCTCTCACATTCTACAGTCACACAAGAAGCTGTTGGGGTTGAGAAACTTTTGTAGAGATTTGAAAATCCATGGACCTGAAAGTATAGTAATCCACTGTGATAAAAAGGTGACAATAGACTTGAACAAAAATGTTCGCTTGAACAGAAGGACGAAGCATGTCAACGTACAACATTATTTTTTGAGGCAGAAGATTGAAGACAACGAGATTCTAGTCAAGTTCATTTCTTCAGACCAGACGTTAGCTGACTCTCACGAAGGCGACAACTTATGCAAAATTAGAAGTTTATTACAGATGTCGGTTTGAAGAAAGTGTAAAAATGTTCAGTATTATTTAAGAGAAGAGTATATTTTGATTAGATATATGAAATTAATATTAAATAGATACAGCTCTAATTTACATATTTTAAACGAATAGTGCTAGTCTTCGTGGAAAAGTTATGAAAAGTGTTGTGGGGGAATCGCGAATCATCTTAGTCTTCATGGAAAACCATAAAAAGTAATAATCTTCGTGATATTTTGAAATTTATTAATCTTCGTAAGAGCCTGTCGATAAATAACAAAGAAATTGACTGTATTTATAAATGAGGAGCTGCGGAACAAAACCAGGTAATTCCACATTTAGTGAAAATCTATATCTTTGTTTGTTTTCTCATCGTAATTTATCGTCGTCTACAAATTTATAATGTTATTTTTTGACCAAATTGGAAAATTTAGCCATCAAAGAGGCAGCTAAGATTTATTTTTACGTTGAAACTAATAGCGAAAAATTACAGTTTTTCATGATTAAGAAAAATTGAATTATCCGATTTTATTCGCCCTTTTCTCAAATATTTTTATGTTAAAGATTTATCTCTATACAATACAATATCTGCGAATTTTGTGAGCATAATAATAATAATAATAATGATAATAATAATTATAATAATAATAATAATAATAATAATAATAATAATAATAATAATAAAATTAATAATAATGATAATAATAATAAAATAATTATATAAGTACGCCTTTGTCTGGTAATAGAATAGGTAAAACTCTCATTATCATAATCCTCGAAAGCATAATATCTCGATGGTTCCGAAGAGAAAAGACTTATCTTACGCGTTACGATTAGAATAATATATTGTGTACCATGGGGGAAAAGTAAGTTTTTTTCTTCCGTGTGTGAGGTTTACAATACGAGTCGAAGGCGAACGAGCACAAGCCGAAGTCGAGTGCGTATTGCGAGCTGAAGACGAGTATTGCAAACACCGAGGCAAACACACAAGGGCGAAAAAGGCCTTTCCCCCATGGTGCACACCATATTTTTTGTCAAACATGTATTGATAACGTGTTTTTTATGCCTATGAAGCGAAACTAAATTTGGCCGTTATTCAACATGGTGCAAACACATGCTTATTAAACTGTAAAATCAGCCTATCAGAGTGTTTAGGCCCACCTAAACATGAAGTATCATCCGGATGGTACCCCACATTTAAGGGTGCCTAAACTCTCTTAGGGCTTATTTTCGAGAATCAGCCTACTAGTGTTTAAACTTACCTAAACATGTGGTATCATCTGGTCGGAAATCGGCCTGCCGGTTGTAAAACGGTCACTTTAGTCCCGTTAAAACATATTTCTTATACTAACTTTAAGGTCGTTTAACTATTATGAGATAGTTTAAATTAAAACTTTTGTTGACTTTTTATACTATTGATGTAAGATTATTATCTTTACAATATTAAACGTGAAGTTTCAAAACTTTTTATAATAGCATTTTAGCATCGAATAGAGCCTACAAAACAACCTCAAAGAAGATACGACGTTTCTGATCGTAACACGTGAGATACACTGTTTCTAATCGTAAAGCATAAGATACGATGTTTCTAATCGTAATGCGTAAGATAAGTCTTTTTTTTAGGACCCATCGATATATGAAACTTATCTGATACACATAAGCCGCAAGAAATTAGAGAAATGTAGAAAAGACGGATCACCATCGCCTCTAAAAGCGCTGCCGTATAGTAGTTATATTGTATACGTCCCGCGGCGATCCGCGGTTGATCCGGTGTGGCGCGCACCCAAGAAGAAAAGAAGACTAACCGTCCGAGAGCGAGGAAGAAAGAGAAGAGCAACAGTAAAGAGGGCAACGTGACGCGAAACGACGGGGTTAACAATGGAGCACACCTGAGGGACAGAAAGAGACCGATAGAGAGAGGGAGAAAGACACAAGAAAGAGAGAGAGAGAGAGCGTGAGCGGGAGAGGGAGAAAGAGAAACATACAGAGGCGGATGCATTTCTGAGTTGAAAAAAAACAAAGAATAAATAAGCAGAAACGAAGATGAGAAGAGAAGAACAACAGCAGCAGCAGCAGCAGTGGCGGCGGACTGTAGTAGAAAGCACACGAGTCAGCAGCAGCTCAGAAGAAATGGAGTAAAAGAGGGGAAGTAAGAAGGCTCGCGGCGGCGTGCGCCAAGTACGCGATCCTTCCCTTCTACCTCTTTCTCTTATTCAGACTCGCGGGCTCCGAAGCAGCACAGAAGCAACGACGGCAGCATCCCATGGTATGAAATGTGGCGGCATACGAAACGAATCTTAAGCGGCGGCCGAGGACAGAACAATGCTCTTCCAACTGTTAGCTCGCTCTGCCGCAGCCGTTGCCGCCGCTGCAATGTGCTCTCCCATTTGTTCGCGAAACACCGAACACAAACGACCCTCGTACGTCGCCATAACACATTGTTTTCGAAGCACACGCGTGAGCCCCTCTCTCTCTATATATATACACGTGTATACGGTGAGCAAAAGAGAGATAGAGGAGGAGAGGGAAGGAAATGTGCGTAAGCGCTTTTTATTTAGTAACAATCGTCCGAGTGAAGATTCACAAGTAGCCACAACGCTCTCGTCCTTTTCATTTTCCCGCTTCTTCTCTCTCTCTCTCTCTCTCTCTATCTTTCTCTCTCTCCCTCTCCCTCCCTATCGCGAAAGCAGCCCTCAAGGGATATATATATATACGTGTGCACAAGAGAGAGAGAGAGAGAAAGAGAGATAGATAGAGAGAAAGAGAGATAGAGAGAAAGAGAGATAGAGAGAGAGAGAGAGAGAGAGAGAGAGAAAGAGAGATAGAGAGAGAGATAGAGAGAGAGAGAGAGAGAGAGAAAGAGAGAGTGAGAGAGAGAGAGAGAGAGAGAAGAAAGAAGAGCTGCGGACGCGCGCCGAGCCGTAGCCGCTAGAGCACAATCGTGACGATAAATTGGAATGAATAACTAAATAAGCTCTCACAAAGGCTACCCCGACGACGGCGTACAACAATAACCCTTTTTTCTTTAGCCGAGCTGCCACGCGCGTTTTCTTCTCGTGTTCCTCTGTGTTGTGTTAAGTGTCAGCGAGAGCGCACTGCACGCGCCCGCGTACGTGTGCTACTCAAGCGGGGAATGAAAAAGGAATATGTATATATACGCGTGTGGGGATGAGAGGAGAGAAAAAAGTATACGTCAGATTATACACTTGCCGGGTATTGTTGTCTAGCTTATTTAAACATATCGGCGTTACCATAAATGTGTTTGTCTTTTGTGACGCTTAAAGTGTCTAAAAGATCGTTCGGATCATAAAAATACCTGGTCCATTTTGTTTGAACTCCTGTAACTTCATTCGATCGAACGTTCATTCTCGCTAATCTCATTATAGGATTTCACAAAAATTCAAACAAATTTGACCAGATATTTTTAACGCCGAGTGTTCATTAGAGTTTAAGACTCATGCAAATATTTTTGATGACCTAATGTAGAAATAATGAATTTTCGTGACCAATTGGTTAACATTTAGTACTTACTTTTAAAACATATTATTAAATTTATTATTTTCAATAATGGGGTATATTATAGCCAATTAGAAATAAAATGTTACCCTGGTGTTCTGTAGGCATTAGAAAAATCTGTATATTGATTTTTCTATAGGCATTAACCTATATATGGATGATTTCGTCGTAACTTATACCATAAAATCGGCGGATGAGAGACTTGCTTCGCTCGGGCAGCAAGTCACTTGCGGGCGTCAATAGCCTACGTTACTCCCTGAAAGTATAGAACACGTTACTTTTCGCCGCAAAATCATTCCGCGTGTTAGTCTTTGTCGCAAAAATTTTGAAAATATTAGTCTTCGTCGCAAAAATAAATGTAGGCGTTACTTTTCGTAGGGAGCGTCAACCTATTCGTAGATTTTGAAAAGCATACAACTCGGTCAGAAAAACGAAAATGTTTCACATACTTGATATGCTAGATATACCCAAAAAGTTATTAAAATTAGTACAAATTAGCCTGAATGATAAACAAGGAAGAGTACGAATATGAAATAAGCTATCCAAGCCATTCATCATCCGTGGGAGCTTGAAGGGAGGACATGCACTGTCACCGCTCCTCTTTTGTTTAATATTAGAATATATTGTGAGCTCTATGCCAGCATGTAAGTAAGGAACTTCACTAAACGGACTAACTCAATTAGTATCCTACGCAGATGACCTCAATATAATAGGAGACAACAAAGCAACTATCATTATGAACACGGAGGTCCTTCTAAAATTAGAAAAAGTAGTAGGCCTAAAAGTAAGCGAAGAAAAAAAAGCACATTATATCGTAACAGATCGGCTAGGAATCCATAACAGAGACACAAACCGTCAAGCCCTAGACAAAACTTTTAGGAAATCGAAATGAGTACAAATATCTAGGGACAATAATGAATAACAAAAACTAAATCAGAGATGAAGTAAAAAGAGACTCCATGTACGAAACGCTAGTTTCTATGCTGTTAATAAATTATTAAAGTCATTAAGTGCATCTCCCTGTTTTGGTCCGTTGTGAATGTCAAATGGCTGCGATAGGCTCCTACCTGACCGGACCATGCCTCGACTGTTATCTAGGGATATTCTGATTAAATTGACTAACTTTTTTGATTCTCCTAGCAGAACTAAGACCTGGAACATTTTACGTCTTATTGTTGAGTCATACGCTTTCTTAAAATCAATGAATAATTGATGTAACGTTTCCTCGTATTCCCATTTCTTTTAGAGAAGCTGCCTAACTATGAACATCCGGTCGCTTGTTGACCTGTTTCATCGAAATCCACACTGGTAGTCCCCGAGGATGTCCTCCGCGAGCGGCGTGAGTCTATCTAGCAGAACATTAGAGAGAATTTTGTAGCATGTACATATAAGAGAAATGTGTCTATAATTATTACAGTTTGTTTCACCTCCGTTTTTGTGTATTGTGACTATGATTAAGTTCCTTCGTTCTTTAGGCATTGTTTCTTTCCTCCTTATGGCGCAAATAAAATTATGAATTATTTTCTTAAGTGGTTCCCCTCCCTGTTTAAATACTTCGTCCCGTAAATGTTCTACTCCTGGGGATCTATTATTTTAGCTTATTGATTGCCTTGCAGACCTCATGTAGGCTAGGCTGCTTGATGTGTGGTTCCACAGTGTGGATTTCGCTATAATCTAACGCGATTTGTTGTTCGTGTACGTTTAGGAGCTCGTCGAAATAGTTTTTCCATCTATTTAGTAACCCATCTATGTCCATTATAAGGTTCCCATGTTCGTCTCTTAGGAAGTTAGTTACTTTGGGATCTTTTCCTCATTAAGTTTATATCTGTATACATTTCCCGAATATAATTTCTATTACTGTTTTCTTGCATTGCTGAGACTTTATTATTTTCTCACTTTCGCTTTTTATTCCGAAAAATTCCTTTGGCTTGTTTCCTTATATTGCGGTAATGCGCGGAGGTGATCTCATTCGCGTTCTTAAGGCTAAGCATTCTTGCTCTTTGACTTTTTTCCATTCTTCGCATTCCTCATCAAACCACGGTATTGTTTATTCTTTTTCCTGTGACCTAACACCGTTGTAGCAGCTTGTTGTATAGAACTTCTAATATTTTTCCAAATACTTTCGATGTCATTCCCTTCCTCCGGCTCGCCTACCCTACTATCCGATACATCTAGTTTATTGGGAAGCTCCTCTCTATATCTAATTTTAATTCGCAGGTCATTTAACTTTTCAAGATTAAATTCCTCTGTTTGGCATGTTTTATTCTTATTTTTGTTTACTAGTAAACGAGCCCTAGTCTTGGCTATAACAAGAAAATGATCTGAATCGCAATCGGCTCCCCGGTAAGTTCGGATGTCCAGAATGTCAACATGCCGTCTTTGGGCAATTAAGTCGTGGTCGATTTGGTTGAGTGTGCGTCCACCGGGACTTTTCCAAATTAACTTGTATCTAGCTAAGTGAATGAAACATGTACTTTTAACTATAAGATTCTTAAAACACAAAAACAACACAACCAGACAAAAACCTTCCGGACTTATAGACGTCCGGGGCTGGTGTGGGACTGATGACCCCACCCTTCTAACAGTCATCAAGACACATCAGCTGAAGCACTACTGTAATTCCCTACTGGGTTTCACACTCCTGGGAAAAGTAGTCCCCAACTCGGACTCCCGAACTGGGACTACTCTGGGTAAGCTATAACATCTAGCATGCTTGTGCTGCTGCGATAACGAGCTCCCGAGCTCGTGATAACCAGACTTATAATAATAATAATAATAATAATAATCATAGTAATAATAAGGATATCTGCTGACTGAAATAATTAAAACGTAAAAAACAGAAATTTTAAATTTGATAGGTATAATCCTAGATTCATTTTTTAAATGTAATTTTGTATACTTATTATCAATATCTATATTTTAAAAATAAATCAAAAAGACAAAATCGATCAAGATTAAAATAGATTCTGTATGCTCAATAAATTAATCGGAAACGGAAGCTTCTTAAAAAATTCAAACACTATTTACTTTGAGCACATTTAACAAGACCGAAGGGATAATTAAATAGACTTTGATTAATTAATAATAGAAATATAATTATCCGATGCTATCTTTAAAATAAATGATTTCAATTTCAAGGCATGCGCATGAACGTGGATATTGTATTTTTTATAGGCGAACGTAAAGCCTATTCGTATACATATGTTTATATACGTCGGTAGCTTTATAATTGTTTTTAAAAAGATCTCAATTATTCTCCGCTTACGCTTTAATGAAACTACTTAGCGGTGATTTTTACAAAAGCAATGAAAATAAGTGCGCACACGCATCTCATCTCAGCTCAGCGGCTGCAGCTGTCATCGCTATCTTCGTAATGAAGAAAAAGTATTGTCGATACGATCGAGGAGCGGAGAAGCCCTGCGAGCATGCAATAATCCTAACGCAGCCTCGCTGAGCTCAATGAGTTATAAGGGTAATTAGAAGGAGCGACGATCTATTATCAGAGTAGACGCGCGCTCTCGCATTGCGGCAAAGTTGACTTATTTACGAAAAAAAGAAGAAGAGACCAGAAAGAAAGAGAGAAATAAAGAGTGCATGAGCAAGAAACGCAGGGAAAAAATCGTGAGAGAATTAACGAGGCCAGTTAATAATTAAAGCCACTCTCATACTACCATTTTCATAATCATTGCTGAAGATCTCGAGTAAATGTAGGAAGATAAATCTCCCTTGCGGTCAGGTGACTGGCGTCAAGCTTACATACACACCAGAGAGCAAAGCACGCAAGTTTCCTCTGGCCCTACACAACTTTTATCAATTTTTTTATATATTCTTCTACATTCTGTTAACCTCACCCTATCATTCTCGTCTTCCTTTCTAAGTTGCCGATCTCGAAATGTATATACTGCAAATTTATAGAATATTAATTACCGCGTGAGCAAAGACTTGGCTCTGTAAGCCGGCAGAGGGAGAAGAACTCAAAGTGACGGACTCTCGGAAACACAAAAAGCGTGAGCGTCCGAAGGAGATCTTGATCTCTCTTTCCTCTCTCGCATTGACTGTCATAATCTTCGCAGGCTGCGAAAAAGACTAGTTCTCAAGACGCATCAAGACCGCGAGTAAAAGATTAATTACGCGTATTTCTTTTCTTCATCGATACGATGGACCCTTGGCCGCGCGCGCCTTTCTCGCAGCCCTCAAATAATTTGCGTAAAATTCGCGAGCAATGAACTGTTCAAAAGAGCTGGCGACTCGAAACGGAAGTTTGTTAATAGCCGGCTGAGATGCTGAGCTAAGATTATTTAGTAAACGAAGATGACGAGGAGGAGGATGAGGAGGACAAACTTACACGGCTGAACGAAGCGAACGAATGATGTCAAGGATCGCATTAATTTCCGGCTTTTCGTGCGCTTTGCCCCAAGACTCATCTCCATTGCACTCTCTCTCTCTCTCTCTCTCTCTCGCTCTCTATCTCTCTCTCGCTCTCTCTCTCTCTCTCGCTCTCTATCTCTCTCTCGCTCTCTATCTCTCTCTCTCGCTCTCTCTCACTCTCTCTCTCTCTCGCTCTCTCTCTTGAGAGTTAACTTTCTACCACTTTGAAAAATCGTTAAACCACAGCCAAGAAAAAGCTTCTACAAGAGAGAGAGAGAGAGAGAGAGAGAGAGAGAGAGAGAGCGAGAGAGAGAGAGATAGAGGGAGAGAGAGAGAGAGAGATAGGGACTTTATGCACAAGACGAGATATAATTGCGAAGAAAACGTCAAAAGTTCGTCAAGACATCGACGAAGACGACATCGCTGCAAATAAGATGTAACGGCAGTGTGCATGAGAGAGCCAATGGGAAAGATAAAGACGGCAGCAAAATAGAGGAGAAAGAGAGAGAGAGAGAGAGAGAGAAGGTAAAGTGGAATTGGAAAAAGGAGAGAGCGTTTATCGAAGAGTGGATGATGAGCGAGAGAGGAGGACAGAAATAAGTTTCGAGGCCCTCCTCTGCTCGCATTCAGTACCTGCTTGGTCACTTATCGACGACTTCATTTACAAATTGGATTCCCGCCCGCTGCTCTCTCTCTCTCTCTCTCTCTCGCTCGCTCTCTTACTCACTCACTTTTGCTATATATACACAAGGAGTCGAGCAGAGTAGTCGCGGCCCGATGGAGAAACTAATGACACCGGGACGCAGATATATATGCTGTATATAATATGTATGCGCTCGTTTAAAGTGGACGAGGAGGGAGATAAGAAGATGTGCTCTGTATATCGGCGGCAGCTGCTTGAGTTTCTTACGTCAGTGAATGATATATATATATATATATATATATATATATATATATATATATATATATATATATATATAGGTAGTATTTGCAAGGCCTGGGAAAACTGATACCTGGAACTTTGTCGCCAAAAATTTTAAATGTCGATGAAAGTAGATGTGCAACAAGAAATAATCTGCAGTATCTATGTATGCATGACTGATTGAGCCGAAGAAATCGAGATCGTGATGAGAGTTAATGTAATCGATATAACAGTAAAAATAACTGCGATATACAGTGAGTTTGTAGCATATGTACGTGTTCGATGTTTTATCAAGCGAGTAAGGAAATTATAGAAGAGACGTTAAGATGTAGTTTTAAGAAAATTCTTGTCAATTATGTCAGTTAGATCAATAATTTAATCGAGGAAAAAATTACTCTTCTGTGTAGATTATTCGATTCGATAAAAATAATTAAAATGACGTTTCATTATTTTATTTGATGAATTGTATATTTTTTTAA
Source organism: Gastracanthus pulcherrimus (assembly GCA_949152435.1). Classification (NCBI taxonomy): domain Eukaryota; kingdom Metazoa; phylum Arthropoda; class Insecta; order Hymenoptera; family Pteromalidae; genus Gastracanthus; species Gastracanthus pulcherrimus. Next base: position 43,567,611 of record OX424574.1, read on the forward strand.
ATTTTTAGAATCATTGCATTTTATCATCTTATATCCACGGTTGAGAAGAAGATGAATCTATTTCAGAAAATTCTTAAAGAATGGGGTGCATGAGGAATTCTACAAAAATTCGACCGATAAAAGGTTCGAAAATTGACGATAAATAAATGAGGAGGTACGCCTCTGCAAGTCGGGTTTTCTTATTATATAGCTCCTAAAATGTACGAGAAAAATCAAAAAACAATCGAAAAAGACCTTGTGACACACTTTTCTTTCTTATGGGAATTTCATATGGGAATTATGGACTAATAACGGTCACCATTGATATAACAATCACTTGACTTCTAAGGGTACATTTTCTTTCACATAATAAAGTAAAGTAAAGAAAGAATATAAAGTAGAGAAAAAAAATTTAATTTGAGACGTACCGCGTTAAAAATAATGAACAATATCAAAAGTAATGAACGATCAATGATAGTGAATAAACACGAAAAAATAGTCAAAAATGAGAAATCGTGAAATTTAGTGGGTTTTTCATGTCGTTGAAGGTTGAAACGTTCTATTTGAATTATTAGCTTGAAACTAATTTACGTATCGAGATATTCTGGTGTGCATTTAGAAAATTAACGAATATTTCAAAGTTATAAATGCATAATTTATTTTTATAAATAATTTAATGTTTCATAATTATCTATCCAAATCTTAAGATTTTATTTATTATTTTGTTCGATAATACTTATTATACAATTATGAATAGAACAGAAAATATATTTCTAATATATCATTGAAAACTATAAGTATACAATTATAAAACTAACGTATCTTTATAAAGTTGAATGAAAGTTAAAACATCACACAACTTTTTCGTATTAAAGAACAGGAACTATGTATATATAAGTAGCAAATAATTAATGTGTTTCTCTTCATACTCTCACACTCTCTCATATTATATTTTACTCTCTATTTCTTTCTCATATTTAGTTTCGTACTTTGTTGCTCTATCATTCACGCACGCTCTCAATCAATCATATACGCATTTACTCACTCACACAATCATTCGCATACGCACTAACTTGCTAGCTTTCTTACGTCCTAACTCATGCACTCACTCAATCATGCACTTACGCACGTCCTCATTCGCGTACTCACTTACTCACTCACCAACTAAAGAATGCACTTACTCGTATACAATCTGATACACTCATATGTGCACTCACTCACACTCATATTCGATCACTTCTTCGCATACTTACCGTTACGGACCCAGTTCCTAATCAGGACCCAATTCCTGATCATTTTATTACATAAAATATAACTTTAAACTTGTTGCTGCAAAAGCTTTTTTGAAGATTGCAGATATAACTATCTACTATTTAGATGTTCCTGTTCAAAGTCTAAAAAGTTTAATTGTAATTGGCTTTTATGGAAATCAGAGTTGATCAGGAATTGCTCTTAGCTGATCAGGAACTGGGTCAGTGACGGTACGTACTAAATCACACTCCTTCACTGACATATTTAAGCATGCAATCTCTCACTAACTTATTGACTTGTTTACTTATACAATCACTCACTTACTCAACTGCTCATTCACTCACTACATATACAAATACAGAAAGTCGTATTTAGACATGTACACAACACATAAGTGCCGTCTTCTTTAATTTCATCACCTCACCCCCCTGCCCTTCCCTATTTCCCCCACTTTTTTCTCATTATATACTTTTGCGATTTATTGTGTTCGCGAATATTTTGAAAATTTCGCAAAATAAGAATTCACCTTATGTTTATCACCATACCCCATCCCCTCCCTTCTCCTTCCTTCTTTCTCATTAATATACTTTTCCGATTTATTGCGTTACACGGCTGTTTCAACGGGCTTATAAATGAAGCATAATAACTATACATACAAACACATAATTATGTATTTAGATATGTTTACTGTACATAAGTGCCGTCTACTTTAATTGTATCACCCCCCTCCTTTCCTTATTTCCCCTTTTTTTCTAATTTTGTACTATTTCGATTTACTGCCTTACACGAATTTTTTAATAATCGTAAAAATCAAGCATAATAACTACACATACACACAACAGCCATCACTTTTTTTATATTGGATTATAAACTTTCAAAATAATTGAATCTTTGAAAAGACTACAATGAATATGTAGATAAGCAGAAACCACTTTATTCAAATGTTAAAACATAAAAATTTGATCAAAAAGCAGAGGCTACGTGGAACAAAACAAAAATCCCGTTCTTTCGAGTATTAGCAAGTCTTATATTTTGTTAAGCATTTGCCACATGGGGACAATGGTACACATGACGCGGCAAGACCGCAACACATGTAAAGCGAGAAGTCCGCTCGCTGTTTACGCAGTGGGCGAGGCAACCCGATGAATGGGTTTGCTCATTGCTTCCAAGCACTTTTATTAACGACGGTAGCCATGTTACAGCAACACCGAGCCGAAGATATACTCGTGTAACAATGACTTGAAAATTACGATACACACATACAATACATATACATATATATATATATATATATATATATATATATATATATATATATATATATATATATATATATATATATATATATATATATATATATATATATATATGTGTGTGTGTGTGTTTGTATTGTATATGGCTGATTCTCTGGAAAATCAAGTTAAAAACAATTGTTATTTCTTCTAAATATGAGCATGTAGTCATTTTTTTACATTTTTAAGTAAAATTCAACCTCCATTTATTCAACAGAATTAAATCTCTTTAAAAAATAGTACAAAATTATTTTTTAGCAAAATTTCTGAATTATTCATAAGAAAATGATTCCAAAACCTTCTAATAATTACTTAAAAATTGGGTTTGATCACTCGAACCATTACATCAAAAATCATGAAGACAGCATTTTTCAGTACAAAAGTGACTGCCATAGTCGCTAAATGGCAAAAGTGCAATATTTATACAAAAAAAAACAAATAACATGATACTGCTTAACATTTTTGCCGAAAAAAATTATTTTTTTGTTCTCGATTTCCCAGAGAATCATCCATATACACATATATGAAAATATGACCATATTTAATAAAAAAAATATATATATATAATGTTAGTATTCATACCCAAAATATGTAAAATAATTTCTCAGCATCTAATAGCATGTTTTTTAACAATAGTGAATAAGTGTAATATAAAAGCATGCTATTTTATAAAGTGTTAGTGCCTCATTGTGAGTGGGAAATAATCAACCTGATCGTTCACCGACACTCGATGGCTGAATACGTCCAATGGAATTTTCAACCGCGTTGTATGGGATGCAGCGAGCAGTCTAGATTTAAGCTTATTATAGAATTAATTATTCTTTGACCTGAAGAAGGGTGTAAGAGACACCCGAAACGTTGTCAATATATTCATATAAATTAAAACAATTTCGTCTACAATTTGCTATTAGAAGCAATCATTTATAATTTATCAAAGTTAGATGCTAGAGTAATTTTTTAATTAACGTATGTTCGTATGAACATCTTGCATACATTCCAATAATTACTTATAACGTTATAGTATTGTAACATCTCAATAAATGCCCCAATAAAATGCATATAGGTAGTAAGAAAATCCTTAAATAGTAACTACTGCTGCTGGAATACTTACATTGCGCATAAACATTACCCATAACATTTAAAAATTCTAATTTAATTCAGTTATATACACTGAGAGAATTTATGTTGGAATATTTACAAATTGCTGCAGGAAAAATTACTATACTAGTCTCTCCCAACTGTGATATTCCGGAAATAATGTAATAAGTGCCATACTAGTATGACTAAATGGAAAATAGTTGAATTTACTATGCAGTATTAGAGAAAGACTTTTTTCAAGTCACATGTCTATGTAGGGTTGTGTTATAGTTTAAAGCTTATCTCGCAATTCTGTTCCCAAAATAATAGATCGATTTTTTTTTAGTTAATTTTTTTAGAACGAAAGATGAGCAAATCACTCATATACGAAAAGAGAGGTCTTAAGGTCAGCTATTATATAAAAAAATTCAGTAAAAAAAGTGGACTTTTTGAGAAAAGTACATGTTTTTTAATACGATGTCATCACAGTTTTTTAACTTTTAGATTTTTATTAGCGGATGATAAAAGAGCATCCGTACGTGCATCGAATAATCTTCAAACTATTTAAAAAACTTAAAAAACTACGTAATGGCAGCAGTAAAAAAACACTGCCAAATTATTGGCACTTAGCTTCCTCAAACTAAATTAATTGTTCCAATATGAAATTATGTGTTCTAATAAATAAATTTTAAATTGCTATATCTCTTTATAATTCATAGCTCAAAAAATATATATTTCAGCAATTCAATAAACAAATACGTTTTTATAATTTTAAATATCTATATACAATTATTAACTGAAAGATATTATTTTTTAATAAAGCTTAATTTTTTTACTAGCTTTAATATTTTCTTTCACTAGTACTACTCCTTTAATTTTACAAAGTAATTTTTCTTTATTCTTATTTTATTTTTATCAATAAATTTAATTTAGAACAAATGAGTGAGTTATACTGAAGAATGAATCTCATTTTTGTTGGAGCACGTAACTTTCCTTAATTTATTCATTGGAGTAATACATAAGCTATCACTCTGAAATCCAATAACATTTCAAATAAATTTCGTCAACCTCTTGAACGCGATCACACATCAAAATGTCTGCCACATCCAATCAATGACCGGACAGTACAATTAACGTATAATGAACTCATTCCATTATAGACTTTATAATGCGCAAGTAATTCAGTGGAAAAGAAAGCCTTTTAATTTTTATTTATGTTCATCCTCGATCGCGAGGTGCATCGAGCGCGAGTTTCTCTTTTTTATATTTACGATCGAGATCGCGCACGGGCTATTTTCATTCTTCGATCATCGTAATATCTTCCAAACATTTCCACATTCCACACACACACACATACACACATACACATGCACACGCACACGTACACGCACGCGCACACGCACACGTACAAGCACATGTACACGTACAAGCACACGCACACGCACACTCACACACACAAACAGGAAAAAAAAATCGTTCATGCATCTTACAACGTCGACGCACATAATGGCAGGCTTTCATTTAATAATAGCCGTGCACCGGATAGTTGGCCGCCACAATCCATATCGAGGCCTTCGCCGTAACCGCGCGCACGACGCATTTTATATCGAAATATTGGAGCATTGTTATCGCGTTCTCCTGCCTACGCGTGGATGTTACAAACGCGCGGCGTTGACAATGGGAAGCCCGGTGGTTGCCTATAGATATGGCATGGCCCTATAATCCCCGCCGGTGCTGTGGGAATATGTTTAGGGAGAGGAGGTATATAAAAAAGGGAAGGTGATCGACGTGCGGAGCCGCGAGAGGAGGGATAACAGCGAGTTTCTTGGGCTGCCTATTGTTGTATGCGCAGTGACCAAGTATGGCTGATACAATCATCTGCCGTAGCACGCGATGGCCGCGTTGTATCTCCCTAAATCGGAGGATTAAAGTCTTATACACACACGTGATCTGTGTGCTCTCTCGTTTCGAGCACGACCCTGTAAATCGTTGGTACTTTTTGAAGGCAAGGAGCAGGTATGTATTCAACTGCAAGCACATAGCAGAGATTTTCCGAGTCGAATATAGCCCGTGAAACCGGATGGAATTTTCTGAAATAGACTTCTAGCGAGTTGATACGGATACATTTCAAACTTTCTCTGTCGCAGTGGCGAAATGCATATACTTTCCCGCTGGAATTTATACCGTTCCATTAATCTAAAATTGCAATTTGCTTCTTTTGTTTGAGCTCGTTTAGTTTATATGGTTGTAACGGTAAAACGTGTTCAAGGCGAGAATTGAGAATAGAAAAATAACACTAGTTTTCAAATTCAAAAATACTTTATCAAAATGTTCTTTTTTTTCTATTACAACTTTCAAGAATATAGTATTGGGGCCGTGGGGTCGTTGTGATCAGCGGGTCATTCGTATAATTGAATTACAAGAAATTCAAAGTTTATTTAATGTTCAAAATGTTTTTATGTATCCGCCAGATGGGTCCTTGCGATCAAAACAACATTTTTTATTTCAATAAAAAAGTACAAGAATTTGTAATTTTAATGAATCATAAATGATTAAATTTGTAAAAATAAGTATTTAAACTTGATCTTAAACCCGTAAACAACAACCTAATATGAATATATTTTTGTATCTAGGATGTTTTCCTTAAGGTAGCTTTCTGGTGATTTTCCAAAGTTTTTGTTTAGTCCACGATAAAAACCTGAAAAAATGACCTAATATTCGTAATATAAAAAGTAAGTTTTCCAGAATTTTAGATTTTTTACCCTTCTAGATTCCAAAATATGCACAGATTAGTCATTCTTAGACCAGGATAAGGTAGGTTTTGTAAAGTTGGTTTGCGTCAAGATATTGATCGAACAAGTTTAGGAAAATTTATCATCATTCTAGACGTCAAAAAGAAGAAAAGTTAGCATTTATTATACTTTTAAGTCTATTAATTTACTTTTAGAAATATAATCTTTTGAAATCATAATAAATGTCATATTTTCATGATTTTTTAAATGTTAATATAATTATATGTCATTAGTAATTCAATAAAAGTACATTAAAAAATGCTAACTTTTATTCGAAATTCATCAAACAATATTTGAAAGAAAGATTCAAAATGATCCACTGAATTTGTTGACGCAAATCAACTTCAGCATACTGGAAAACTTGAAGCTGAGAAAAATCGAGCTTTTGTAAAAACAACACTAGTATTCTCATATATTACGCATTGAATCCTTGCATCACATTTATTAAAATTCTTAAAATCTTTCATGTATTAAATACATTTGGTACTATATCAGGGAACTATATCTGATACTATATTAGGTAAACAATAATTAATTATAAATATACTAAACTTTCAAGTCTTTATTCTATTTTCTAAAAACGTTGCCAACTGCTTTGGCACTATGCTTTCCCAAAGAGAATTTAATTAAAATTATGATATAAATAAGGGAGAGCTGCGCAGTACCATCCCTAATGGTTATTTTCATGTCTAACTATTTTCATTTAGTGATTTATACCATACTGAAAAGTGACTATTTTTCAATAAACATATTATCGTATATATCGTATATCAGGGTATCAGCGATGTGTCATTTATTCTAAGATCTATTTTTATCTATAAGATCAAATGAAATCTATACCTATAAAAGATTGAATTATGTGTTTTTTTTTCATTGCAAAACCAACGCAGAAGACACAAAAACGCATCATTGTTTAAAATCACTAATGTCAAAGTTTTACTACTATTTAACATATATGCAATTATTAAATCATTTTTAAAACATCACAAATTAATAATATTTTTAATATAACATTGTCTCTCCAGTTTTTGGATTTTATCGTCCAATATAATACGTAAAGTTGGCTAGAAGTGTAGAATATTAAATCTCATATATAATAATGCTTCATATCTACAAGAAAAAGCATAACGATAAAGCTTAGAGATGTCGTGATATACATGGTGAAAAAGTATTCTTTAAATGGAATAATTTCTAATATCTCAGAAGATTATGAACCAAATCGGCTCTAAAATTTTCTCTGAAAACAAACGATCTCAATATCTAAACATTTACAGAAATGTACCTGTATATAAAACAAGTATTTAATACAAATGTCACGTACTTCTCTCGTATAGTTTTCGAGTAATAAATGTTAAAAATAAAATTTTGTCACACACTATAACAACTGAAAAACTAGTCTTATAAAATCGTTTCCGGTCCTAAAATGAAAGATTTTACGAGTACTTTATTGTGTAAAAAATTTTCTTGACAAAAACTATCCCTGCATTAAAAATAATTCAAAAAACTGAAATTTGAAAATTATTAAATTTTGAAAAATGTCAATAAAAACAATTTATTTGACCATTTTCGCTGAAACTTTCAAGCGCGCACCGGTTATTGACAGCAAACATCTGTGCTAAATTTGGGAAACTTATACCCAAGATTAAACGGATAAAAGATATGCCACACACACACATACACACATACACACACACACACACACACGCACACAGACACACACACACAGACACACACACACACACACATAGACACACACACATACACACACGCACGTACACACACACATACACACAGACAAACACACAAACACACACGCACATATATACGGACATTTTTTAAGACTAATCTATTCGGACTCGTCAAGGCATAAGACATGTGTATATGTTCAAAAACACAAAAACGAATTTTTACTATCACAAAGCTTTCTCTTTGAGAAAACAAAAAGCGTAAAAACGATAAAACTTTAATTTTAATGTATTACTTCCTCTATAAAAAAAAGTTTTTTTTGTTGTGACTATTGTATGTTTTTAATTTACGAGTATATAAAAGAGCACTTTTCTGCAATCATAATGCATTGTTTGCCTTCCCATTTATTTTTTATCTAAACTCAAATACAGCAATCAACAAAGCTTCTAAAATGCATTATTCTATTTAAACTAATAGAAAAAGTATTCAGTTTCTCTGATTTCCTTACAATTAAGAAAAGTGGAATTATCTGGTTTTGTTTTCCCCTCCACAATTTAACTTATTAACAAATTTTTTGATTGATATTTATATAAGAACAATATTTAAGAGCGCAATCTTTCAATTATATATATAATTTTTAACTTGATTTCCCAGAGAATCAGCCATATACGATATCCATATACAATACATATATATATATATATATATATATATATATATATATATATATATATATATATATATATATATATGAGTGTGTGTGTGTATGTATATATATATATATATATTATATAGATGTTACCGTGTTTGTGAGTACTCAATTATCTTAAAAAATAAAAGTCCTCATGATTTGGGTAAAGAACTTAGCCACGAGATAGTTAAAAGCTATCTTTCTGATAAATTTCAAAAAGAATAACGCCGTTTTTTTTTCTCAGCAAAAGAAAAATAAAATGGCTCAGAAATTTTACTGAACATTCCTCTCCATTTTCCTAATCATCTCAAATTTTTTCAAAACCATTTAGTCATATGTTTTCGATATATTACCATTTAAATAGAAAATGACGTTTTCGTGTATGACAAAAGAAGGAATTACCTAATCCACACTTTCAGGTCGGAGAAATTAAGTAATTGTATGCTCTTTCAAATGTCTTTTCGCTGGTTGGATGATATTTTTTCTATTGTATTAAAAAACCCGAAAAATAAAACTCAAAAATCGAAAAACCGATAAAGAAACAAAAACGTATCAAAAAGTAAAAAAAATTATTTTTGGGCCGCCTTCCTTCAAGAAAAAAAATGAGCCCTAAAACATTCATTTTTACCGTGGATTACTCTAGATATAGCGATATACATCCATACATGTACACACGTACACGCATACGCACATGCACACACACACCGTCACACACACCGTCACATTTCTAACATGTTTTTAAGTAAACTTTTTATTCATTATTAGAAAATACTACAAAATTTTAGGAGGAAGCAAAACAATATAATCATAAAAACTCACTTTAAAAATTATGCTTCAGTAGTTTTAGAGGTTAGAATAAAAAAAATACACAGTAATTTTAAACACTTGTTCGACATACACTGATACTAAAACAGTTTATAATAATAATAATAAATAATCACAATATTAAAAAATTTTCATCTCACAACTGTAAAATAAAAAATAATCGTTTTTACTTACAACAAAGTGTAGAGGCCCTTAGGGTGTATCTAGCTGGAGGACAAAAATATGGTTCGTCCTCTCCGGTATTTTTCTTCATCAGTATTTTTCTCCGAAAATTTGGAGTGACTTTAAACAGTTTTAATGTATAAAACCTCAACGTTTGAATATATATATATATATATATATATATATATATATATATATATATATATATATATATATATATATATATATATATATATATCTACATATATATAGTTAATTCGCTAACTCTACCACCCGCCCCCCCCCCCTCACACTCCCTGCCCCCCCCTCAACCCCTCCTCTTGCTATATCTCCTCAAAATAGCGTTAAATTTTGCTTTTTTACGTTATTCTTCACTTTTGTAGACTTCCACATGGACCCCCCTCATCCCCTCATTTGACCCCCTCACCCCCTCCTCCTCTCCCCTCTTTCCCCTCCTCATGCCCCTTCCGCCCCCCATTTCCCCCCCTCATTGTATTAGTTTTATATAATGTTTTTAAAAAATCTCTCATAATGATTAAAAGGAAAATATCCAGACTTACAAATAGATAGAAACGATCTTTCAGGTAAATAGAGAAATTGATAAATAGATAGCTGCGTTTCTTTGTGTTATATGGAGTGGTTACATTATTTGAAAAACATTTAAAAACTTAAATTAAATTCAGTTAAATTGTTTTAGGATTTCAAGACAATTTTTTATTGATAAAGTTTTCAATTATTAATCCAATTTTTTTGTAAAATAACATTTAAATAAAAGTTTCTTCTATTTTTTCCACACAATCCAGGAGGTAAATAGATGTGTGCGTTGATTTTTTTGTTTTGTTTAATTTAATATGTTGATTAGAAATTTAAGTATTACTGATGGTTTTTGTAACGGTACAAGATTAAAAATAATAAAATGATTTAAATATAATATTGAAGCAGAAATAATAACAGGAGAAAAAATTGGAGATAGGGTATTCATTCCACGAATAACCTTAAATACTGGAGAATCATCATTATTACCGTTTATTCTTTATAGAAAAACAATTTCCTATTGTATTAGCATTCGCAATGACTATAAATAAATCCCAAGGTCAAAGTTTTGATGAGATAGGAATATTTATAAAAAGACCTTTGTTTTCTCATGGCCAATTATATGTTCTTTTATCTAGATGTAAAGACCCAGAAAAAGTATGTATTCAAAATGAGTCTGAAAATTTAACAGAAATAGCTAATGTAGTATGGCAAGAAATTTTTGAAAATTAACATCATCTTTTAAAATATAATTAAAATATATCTATATATAAATAAAAATAAAATAAACTATTGGAAAAACAGTTCTCATTACATTTTTAATATATATTCGAAAATCATAAAGATGGATAACATGGAACGGAAATTAAATTAAGATCATAACGAAGGAATGGAAAATTTACGAAACTTAGAATCTTTAGAGGCTTTAGATGAACAAATTGACGATAGTATGGAGTGGGGATCCAATTCAAAATTGTTACGTTACGTTAGAGGATTTACAAAATGATTGCAAAAGATTTGCAAAATTTACAAGATTTAAACGAACAAATTGATGACTATTTAGAACACGAAGAAGAATATGAAAATTATTTACATTCTGTAGAAAAAAATTATATTACACTAAATTAAATAATGAAATAGACAATTTTGTTGGGAAAGATGGTGATTTAGAAATTTTTAAAAATTGGGAAAACGTACCATGTTATATACGGTTGCAGGTTTCTGAAATTTTAATGTTAAAGATAGAAAACAATGATCCAATTTTAAATTATTATCTTTCAGAAAGTTTGGAAAAGTATTATAAATACGTTACAAATATTGCGTGTATTGTATGGGTTATAAAATTTGGTTAATCATTTATTTATTTCGAATACGCCATATTTCCACTTCAAATTTTTACTGTTTCATATATTCACATATTATAACTAATTATTAAAATAAAGAAAAATTAATAAAATATTCAAAGTACATTAGCCAATCATAAAAGTAATCATATAATTAATAACGTTATTATTTAATATTATTTCAAGACATGGTGTAGTAATATTTTATAAGCACAACCTTATTAGGTAAGAAAACATTTCATTTTATTTTATTACAAATTTTTATTATATGTTTTTGTAATTGTAATATTTTTCAATTCAACAAGTTTTTTTCCTTTTAAGAGTATATTTATATGATTATTTTTTTATACCCATTAGAAAAAAATTAAGTAGAACATATTAATTTTAAATTGATAAATAGATCTAAATATACACAAGTGGTATATATAGATGTATTTTACAAGTTAAATAGTGTTGTATAAAATTTTATTTTATTGGGTACACCGGAGATATGAAGGAGACAGATGGGTAATCTCTATTGCAAATGAATAAATTAAAAATTATAACAAATACTTGAATGATAAATATAATGTAGAATTATCTACGTTAATTATTATCCAGGTTATCGTAATGATTTTTAAGTTAATCTTTTTCAATAGAGGTGGGAAAGGGATTCTGATAATTAAATGATAATCATGAAAAATATATGTGAGTTTATCATGTCAATAAATCACATTTATTTACCAGTACATTATTAAATATGATTATTAGTAAATTAAACAAAACAAAAAAATCAACGCACCTTTCTATTTACCTCATAGGTGGTGTGGAAAAAATAGAAAAAATAATTATATTATTTCCTTATAAAAATTAATAATGTCAAGCAAACAAATAATTTTAACTATTGTTGTAAGATGTGGGAGTTGGTGAGCGGAGCGAGCAGGGGGCGCCGCCCCCCTAGTATATATATATTTATATATACCATATGATACAACTAGAGTACTAGACGCACCTAGATACAACCTTGCTGCTTCACCATATGTGAGAATCCACATAAGCGCAATCCCGTGGCGTGCTGTACTGGGCTGTGCTGTGCCGTCCGATTTTAGAACAGAGAAGTCTATATACATCTATATCTACGGCCATTCAATTAATATTTCATAACTGTCATTTAGATTATTTAATAAAGGAACAATTTTGATGAAAGAACAAGACAAAAAATATCTATGGTCTTTGAATTAATCTCTTCAAAGTATTATTTAAATTCTTTAATAAATTAAAGATTTTAATAAAATCTTAAAACCAAAACGTTATCAAGTAAGGTAATGAACTAATTTTAATATATGATATTATATGAATAAAGTGGTTAAAAGCTGATAAAGTAATAATAATTCTTTTTGTAATTAAATAATTATAGGTTTATTAATTGAGATTTCTAATAAAATAATATTTAAATAAAATTAATTCTTTCAATACCCAGCTTATATCACTTTATATATAGTATACAGATCTTTCTCATGTATACATATATATGTACATACAAAAGTAAAAAGAACAGAACGTATAAACATTCAACAAAAATTATACACATTATTCTACATAATAGTATAATAAACTTAAATTTTTTCATTATCTTAGTTCTTAACGTTTTTGTTTTAATATTTTATTAAATTCTTTAATATATTAAAGAATCTAAATAATACTTTTAAAATAATAATTCAAAGACCATAGATACAGATGTAGATAGACTTGTTCTAAAATCGGACCGCACAACACAGCACAGCACAACACAACAACAGCTAATTCTTTGTAATACATTTCTCTAACTAATCATTTTCCTTACTGTAAATCAAACACACACAAAGTTTGTCTGTTAGTTATAATGATATTGTTGTACAAAAAATCATACTATTATACTATACTACTATACTAATTGTACTACAACTATGTACTATAGTGTAGAAACATATATATGTGAAAAGGCTTCTTTGCCTTTGTGTAATTTCAGTACTTATCTTCAGCTCTTACTGCAAACCACACACGGGAAAAGAAAATCTATATTTCACCCTTTCACCCTTGATATACAATATACTATTGATATGTTAGAAATAATACGATCGCTTCAGTGTAAATGCATTTGAAAGAGCATAAAATTACCTAACTTCTCCGACACGAAATTCATTATAAGGTATCTTTTATTCTTTTATAAGCTCCCTTCTTTTGTTATACATGAAAATGTCATTTTCTGTTTAAGCAGCGATATCTTGTAATCATATAATGGAAAATCTTTAAAATAAAGTAATCTGAAAAAGGTAACTTTACACTATCTCTTGCCTAAGCTCTTTGCCCAGACTATGAGGTATTTTATCTTTCAATATATTTGAGGTTATATTTTATTTTATAATTTTGATTGCTTATATCTCAAGAATATCGCGGTCATTTTTTATTAAACAAACGAAATTTTATTTGTTTTTTGGTCAACATACGAAATCAGAAAAAGATTTAAAGATTCCTCGATTTGATTTTGTATTATAACGATTTTTCTATTTTACGATAATTTTAAATGCATAATGCAATTTATGATCATAAGCTTATACAATTTTGTAATCTACAGTAAAATTTGGTTAACACGAACTTGGATAACACGAAATTCACTCTAACATGAACTCAGATTACGGTCCCGACAAGATTACACGTGTTCTTATAGGCTCTGAACTTGGATAAGATGAATTCCATTTAACACAGATTTCGAACTACATTTCGGTCCCTATATAATAAATACTTACTTGGTTAACACGAACAGTAATCGCATATCAGCCCTCAAAACATTGAATAGTTGAGGAGGGAGCGAACAAATTCAGATATAATTCCAAGTTGGATAAAAATTGAAAAGAATACCCAGCTAAAAATGAGCCATATATAAATATATATAAGTAGTTACATATAATTACATATAACTTTTGTCTCCATATAATAATGCACAATTATACATGATTATATATAACTATAAAATAAATATAATAAACAATAATCCATTATAATATAACATTACACTTCTTTTATAATGAATCATAGTGAATGTATGTGCGTAAGTTCAAGGAGATGTTAATCCATCCTGTTACCGACAAATAACAGGAATCACTTTTTTCAATTAATTTTAAATTTTGAGAAAATATCTCTTTGGAACGCTGTTGTTTTTGAATAATGCAACAACGTTCCAGAATGATGTTTGCTAAAAATTGAAAATTAAATGAAATAAGTTAATAACAACAATTATTTATGCTTGGTATTTTACGCGGGCGAAGCCGCTGCGCGGAATGCTAGTTTTATACACCTTAATTCAAATAAAAAAAAAATTAATTTTGATTTCGTAAAATTGTTAGTTTTTGAAATTAGTGGCATCATTCTCCAAATTTGAATTTTTTCTTAAAAATAGCTTTAGAATAGATTTGAAAGCCATATATTGAAAGAAATTCATGCATGTTGTAAGAAAATATTACCTTAAATAGAAAATTCCGGGAAAAAAATGTTTGAATTAAAAGTTGTTTTGAAAACTGTTATTTTATCAAAATAAGTCCACAGTCTTATTTATTTAAACATAAAAACATACTTAATAATTATATTTATCAAATTTCAACTCGTAACATGCTTCCCTTAAAAAGTTATGGTGGACACAAAATTTGGTTGCATACATACGTACGTACGTGCATACACATATACATACACACATAGCTGCGTACAGAAAGACATTGTGTAAAACCTATTTTTTCTGACTCGGGAATCCCAAAAACATCAAATTTCGTCAAAAGTTATAATCTGAAAACTTATCCTAACAAAGCTTTCTTTTTAATAAAGTAAAATCGTTATCAAAGAACTAAGGTGATTCCTAAGCATTTGTTGAACTCTACGTTATTAGTTACATGCATTTAAAAACACTCGATTCTGATGGGTAGTATAAGCCATATCTTCAAACTCGTAATTAATCTAAATCAGAATCAGGACTAGAATCTCAGCTTTCTTTGGCCGATTAGCGATAAGCCCGGAAAAAGAAAGAGAGCCAAAGGGGAGGAAAGAGAGAACAGAAAACAGTAGTAGTCCGGTCGTTGATGAAAGCCACAACGTGGGAATGATTTTCGAGTGCATGACGCCTCGCCCCTCTGTCCTCTGCCCTCTCTCTCTCTCTCTCTCTCTCGCTCATCCACGGCTCATCCTCGCCCTTCACATCCTCCTCCTCCTCCTCCTCCTGCTCTTATACCACCTTCGGTTTATATCCCCAGTCTCTCTTGCAGCTCGAGCCAGTTTTGCGACGTCACGTGCACACACATTGGACACGGTGCGGCTGCCCCTTGCTGCAAAAGCGTCTAGATGCATGAATGCATGCAGCACGCATACGCCGACTCTACGTCTCTCTGTCTTGCTCTCCCTCTGCTGCACTCTTTCCGCGCGCTGAGCGCTGCGCAAAACAGGTATTCCCTCCATTGAAATAAGGTAACGTCGCGATATGAAATATGCCCCCTTGTACAACTTGATAATCCGTGGTTACCATAAATCCTGACTGATTATCCGTGTGTCTATTTATAAGCTCTCGCGCGCTGGCGTCGCAGCAACCACCGCTGCCGTGCAGATTGCTTTAGACGTCTCTTTTGTTTTCATCTTTTTTCCTCTTCTCGCATTTTTTACAATATTTTCTCTACCTCTCTCGGTCTCCTATCCCATCCCGATGACTTCTCTGTCTTCGGATCACGCAACTTTTCTTTCTTCTTCCTGAGCTGCAGTGATCGTCCTTTGTACACCTACATTTGTATATAAATGCTGAATAAAAATATAGTACAGAGGATGTTTGTGTCTGCCTGACTAAACGGACTTGGTGAAAAAATTATATTAGCAGAGAAATTAGAAAAATATCCTATATTTAGATTGTAATAAATTAGTTTGTAATTATTCGCTAATTTATATAAATTAAACAAAACCTGTAATATATTATTAAAAATATTTGTTTTGAAAACAGATGAATACTGAAACTTTAATTTAAAATATGTAGATAATTTACAAATTCTACTAAAAATATAACTGTTTAAATTCAATATATGACGCATTTAAAAAAAGACACATTTTTAGGTACAGAAATCAAACAAAAAACTTTGAATGCTGGAGTTTTCAAACCTTTCCTATCTTGTTTTAGGGGCCAAATTATGAAGAAAAATTCTTTTGAACAATGAACATTGGCCATGTGACTCTGTTTTCCTGGCAAATTAGGTGTTTTTTTATATATATAGCAAAAGAAGGGTTTTACTACGCAGTTAATAACTGTGCAGACAAAGGTGAAAAACTTTTATCCCAAAAAGTATATAAAAGTAGAAAAAAAGCCCTGCAAAGTTTTTGTTCGTCGAAAATGGGTGCTCTGGTGCAAAGTTATAACCAATTGAAAATAATAATTCGTCAAAAATCTCAGATTCTGCAAAAAATGGAAAATCTGTCCGTTTTTACTCTATTTTTAATGAATTATTACCCTATTTTCAATTGGTCATAACTTTGCACCGAAACATCCATTTTCAATGAACAAAAACTAAAATTAAAGGTCTTTTCTTCTACTTTTATATATTTTTTGGGAAAAAAATTCTTCTTTGTGTACACAGTTATGAACTGCGCAGTAAAATACTCTTCTTTTGGCTATATATAAAACCGCTGCTAAGTGCTTTAGCACAATGCTTTCTCAAAGAG
The DNA here is from genome assembly GCA_949152435.1 of Gastracanthus pulcherrimus. NCBI lineage: Eukaryota > Metazoa > Arthropoda > Insecta > Hymenoptera > Pteromalidae > Gastracanthus > Gastracanthus pulcherrimus. The sequence continues at coordinate 43,584,943 of OX424574.1, forward strand.
ATTTAATGCACAATCATTTATTGAATATTTACATTAATACAAGTGACTTTATGAGCAATTGACAATTGTTAAGCTAGATTAAAATGGTGCATTGTTGGCTCCAAAATTTAATCAGTTGTATGCGGAGTTATTTCTAATAAAACTACAAAATGTTAATGAAAAATAAAAATGCGTTCAAAAGTGATGTTGATCACAAGATGTGATCTCATGAAATGCATATTCAAAATTTAAAATCGTATTTTATTCACCAAAGTAATTTAAAATATTTGTTAGATATATAAATTGTAAGAAAATTACGCATTGTTTATGAATAAGTGCACAGTTTTTACCTATCTAATGTATAAATTTACAATAAATTTATTTCAATTTTGAAAAATGTTCAAAGTTCAAAATTGCATTTTTTTAACAAAAACAACTTTGTAGTAACTGCAAGGTTGACCAATCGAAAGAAAATTAAATGACCTTTACGGATATATGCATATTTATTATATATCAAACGTACAAAATGAGAAAAATATTATTCCTAATTTTACAAATTTTAAAAATTTAAAATTGCAATACTTTAATAGACACAAACTTTAAAGATATTGCAAGATACACCAATTAAAAGGAAATTATGTCTGATTTGCGAATATATTCATATTTTTGTCATATTTAACGCATAAAATAAAAAAGAGAATTGTTTAGTTTTTCTGTAAAGTTTTAAAAATTTTAGTTTTCAAAACTAAGCAGTAACTTTTTACCATTTAGCTCCAAAATCTAATCAGTTCTATGTTGGGTCATAAACCGTGGTATTTTCTTGTGATCATTTTCAATCCGATTTACTATCATTTTCATTCGCGCAATCAAAATATCAATCGCCTATCCGCAATATTGGATTCGCCATTTTGAATGTTGTAAATCAGATTGCGGATTCGTAATCAGCGACTCCAAAAAACCCCGAAGTCATCATTTTTAAGTCAATTTACTTTTATTTATTCACGTAATCAAAATATCAATCGTCTATCCGCAGTATTGGATCCGCCATTTTCAATTTTGCAAAACTGTAATATTTTACAAAATATATTTTATCTTTTCAGGTCGATTTGAACTTAAAAATATATTTAGTTGTACATTTTACAGTGTAATAATTTAATTATAATAATTGTTAGAATTTCATCATATCACCAATCGTAGAATTAAAGAATTTGGTCTTTATCGATTTTGGGTCAGTCAAATCTTTAAGTATTAGTAAACGAACAACACTTTTTGCTTCCTCCTAGAGGAAGCTTTGTAATAATAAGAAGGTTGTTAAAAACATATTACAAACATGTTTTGGGCCATTTGGAATCAAAATACACTATTTTTAGAAATTGTCCGTATGGATGTATGTGTGTATGTGTATGTACGTACGTGTCACTCTATATCTCGAGTAATCCACGGTTAAATTTAATGTTTCGGGGCTCACTTTTTTGTTTTTTTTTTAAAGGAAGGGGGTTCAAAAATTTTTCTTTTGGTTTTTTGATGCGTTTTCGTTTTTTATCGGTTTTTTGATTTTTGAGTTGTAGTTTTTCGGTCTTTTTAATACCTTAAAAATAATATCATCGGTTTAATAATAATACATTTGGAAGGGTTTAAAATTACCTATCTTTTTCGATGCGAAATTTTTGATAAGCTAATTCACTTTTTCTGTTATACACGGAAACGTCTCGTATTTTTTTAAAACGGTTATATCTCGGAAATATATCATGGAAAGTATTGAAATAAATTGAATTGATCAGTAACATGGAGTATATTCAGTAAAATTTCTTAGACATTTTAATTTTCTCTAGACGAGAAAAAAATCATTTTGTAACAAAAAATCGATTTTCTATGTCGAACGATGACATGAGTAAAACGGCATTATTTCTTTTGAAAATCTCCAGAAAGGTAGCTTTTAACTATCTCTTGGTTGAGTTATTTGTCCAGATCATGAGGCCTTTTAATTTTCAAAATATTTGAGGTTATGTTTTTTATTTCAATTTTTCTTGATCCCTTATATCTCGATATAAGGTTATAATTTATAAGATATAATTTTAAAAATAATATAATCGTTTAAATGCATTTGAAAGAGCATAAAATTATATATCGGCCCGGACACGAAATTTTTTATAAGCTATTTTCCTTCCTTTGTTATACACGAAAACGTAATTTTCGTTTAAACAGATATATTTAGGAAACATGATGGAAAATCTTTAAAATAAATTGAGCTGGGAAAGCTATTTTCCAGACTATGAGACTTTTATCTTTCAAAATATTTGAGGGTATATTTGTTTAATTTTGTTTTTTTTTATTTAACACATGAATTTATTTTGTTTATTGATGAACATACGAAATCAGAAAAAAATAAAGATTCCTGAATTCGTTTTTGTTTTATAACCTTTATTCTATTTTACGATACTTTAAAAACGATAATACAATTTATGATCATAAGCTTATATTTTTTTGTTATTAACTTTCGACAACAATCAATGATAAAAATCACACCTTTTTTGAGATATTAGTAAAATGAAACTGAGCAATAAAGAAAATGTATTTCTTAATAGAATAAAGAAATTCATATTGGAACAAATTTTTTAGTTTGTGGAAGCTATATGTTTTATTAATATATACATTGTTTTATTAATTTATACAATTTTTTATTAATTTATACAATTTATTATCAATTTATACAATTTATTATCAATTTATACAATTTATTATCAATTTATACAATTTATTATCAATTTATACAATTTATTATCAATTTATACAATTTATTATCAATATATACAATTTATTATTAATTTAAACTTCCTTTAAGTCAGAAGCACTAATTCTACATAATTATTTAAGTGCTGAATCTACTTAATTTTCAAATACAAAATCTGTTCATTTTGGTCGTTTCTGAGTACCCTAGGTACGATCTCTTTTTACTAACTTAAATCTTCTTTAAGATAGAATGATACAACTATTGAAGTACAAAGTTTCTTTTAACCTCAATTTCTTAACTACAACACTTTTCATTAAGTTAACTACAAATGCTAGTCAAACAGCAGCTCCCAAGCCATAAAATTTTGTTTTCTAACGGAAAGTGTAATTATAGGTTCATACTTAAAGGAGCACCCGAGGGAATACTCGACTTTATTCCTGTATTGTTACCACGGATTTTGATGAAGTTTTAGGGATCGTTGGCTAATACCTAAAAATGAAGCCCAATACTCATGGTTTTATCTAATGGGCCTTTATACGGTAGATACGGCGTATTTCATTAAAGTTGATAGTATATATATATTAATAAAACATTGTATAAATTGATAAAAAATTGTATAAATTAATTAAAAATTGTATAAATTAATAATAAATTGTATACATTAATAAAAAATTGTATAAATTAATAAAAAATTGTATAAATTAACAATAAATTGTAAATTAATAATAAATTATCGTTAGGCTGTTGAGAAAAGAATAGATTTTGTGCTTAAATAGTAAAAAATAAGACAAGTTGTCAATTTATGTTGTCAACTTAATACATTAAAATTAATAAAAATGACTTATTAATTAAAATAGGGATTATGTGTAAATTGTAGAATCGTTGGGGAGCTCGCATGATCCGGGTGTGCTTCCATTTCATTTTTTTTCCTACCTCGTAGTGTATTTGAAAGGAAATGATAAAGAGGTATACTCACGTTTTTAGCTCAGCGCACAGTCCTTGTTTCGCAAAGTTATCCACCCTTCGTTAGTTTCCGCGGCCTCATTTTTTCGCGGTTTGATATGCACTAACACTCACTGCACTCACTGCACTTTGTATATAAAGGAATCGTTTCACGCTATAGTTCGAACCGTCGTTTTTCCGTAATACGAGTAGAGGCCGGCAATACGAACCCCACAGCCCCGTGAAAAACGAAACAATCACGACCGGAGTACACGTGGCCAGCTTAGCTCAACGAAAGTCTTCTATGGCGTCTTTCTCTGTAAGAGGGAAACGCGATGTAAGTGTATTACTGAGCTAGGACCAACAGTTTGAAAAACATTACCGAAGAGGGCAGTCACGAGACCCTACGACGGTTCGAACTATAGCGCGAAACGATTCCTTTACATTCTCTGTGCAGTGAGTGTTAGTACATATCAAACCCCGAGAAAATGAGGCCTTGTAAACTAACAAACGGTGGATAACTTTGCGGATCAAGAACTGCGCACGGAGCTAAAAACTTGAGGATCTCTATATCATTTCCTTTCAAAAACATTACGAGACAGGAAAAAAATGAAATCCGCGAAATTAAAATCTACAAAAATGTACCTATATGACTAAGACCTGTAAAAATGGCGTAAACATAATTATTATTAAAAAAAATAGTAAAAGTGACATTAAACATTTTCTGAAACATTGTTTTGTTAAATGTTAATTAATTAAAATCTCATGGAATGTTAAAAACCTCTCATTAGGCCATTTTTGCTATGCTTATGCACGGATACCCGCGCGGTAAAATAAAATAAAATTCGTTAGCGTTGTCATTTCACTCTAATTACTAGAGTTACAATTAGAGCGAATAAATATCACTCTATTCTCTAGAGTGAAATATTTCACTCTAGTAGTTAGAGTGAAAAAATTCACTCTATTAGAGTGAAATTTCAAACTATGATTACAAGCTTATCATTTTCAGTAATTTATCTTTTGACAACAATCGATGATAAAAGAAGCCGACTCACCTTTTTAGAAAGAAATATAGCAATTTAAAATAATGTATTAGAATAAAGAAATTAATATTGAAATAATTTATTTAGTTTAAGGAAGTTAAAGGGTAACACCACTCTAAAATTTAAAAAAAATCCGGCTTTTTTGGCTTAAATGATACTATATACTATAAACCCGGTAGAGTGAAATTTCACTCTAAAATCGGTTCACTCATTTTTTAGAGTGAAATTTCACTCTACCGGGCTTATCGTGCATCAACCTTCCGTGGAAGTCATCTATCTGCATCTAGGTGGAAGGAAGAGAGAATCATTTGTGTGTGAATATGTGAGTTTTTAATATTGTAAACCAAATAATTAATATGTAGTTGACTCACGTCCTAATTAATATAATTTTGAATATTACATGTATTTGAAATGTTTTATTTCTTATTTATCCTTGAATCTCTGACATTTAAAAAACGGCTGCTAACTCATTGGCACTTAAGGGATAACACCACTCTAGAGGCCGAAAAAAAGGCTTAATTTTGACAATTTATTCTGGGATTATGGGAAAATAGTATTCATATTTAGATGGTTCATTTAACACATATTGATGTATGAAAAAAAAATTTTTATTATGATTTTTGCACAAAATGGCGGCGCTACAGCAGATCTGCGGAAAAAGATTTTTTTGAAGGTGCTCCGCGGGCGCACCAATTTCTCGAAAACTGTGAGAGCTGGAACAAAAAAACAAAAATTTTCTGAAGATACATACTAATAGTTATCGAAGTACGTAGGATTTTTTTTTATTCCAATTTTTGTACGTCGCTATTATTCCGTATTTATAAATACAAAATAAAATTTAAATTAGTAATGTTAATTGAGTTTACAATTATGTTTCTAAAATAAATTAATGTACGCAGAATTTGGCACGAGATTTTTGCACTCTTGGCTCTGCGCATATATATATATATATATATATATATATATATATATATATATATATATATATATATATATATATATATATATAGTCGGACCTGACCAAGTTTCAGTGCCGGGAAGTTAAGGCAGTTTTCAGTGTAGGGGAAGAAACAGTGCCGGGACTATCAGTACCGGGAGGTTCGAATGTAGTTTAAATAATTTTTCTGGAAACATATTCATTCCTTTTATTAATAAACGTCATTGGTGCTTGTTTATGATTAATATGAAGGATAAATTATTAATGCATATTGACCCTTACAGAGAAAAGATGATCAATTCTTTAAATCATGCCAAGAGAGCTTTCAAATTATTTGAATTTTTTCAAAATAAATGTAGATTAAAAAACGTGAATGGAATTATAAGCAAAAGTATATTGATACAGAAAAGATCATTTCAAACCGATTTATTTAATTGCGGGATTTATGTAATATATTTTATCAAGAGAATCGCAAAAATGAATCTTTAGATTTAAAGTTTGATCCCATGGATTATAGACTGTTCGTTGCAGAACTGTTATTGGCTCAAAGTAAAAATATGGAAACGGTATATCAGCACTGTTTCAGTACAAGAAAAAAAGATTATTTAAATTGTGATCTATGCAATAAAATTTCTAATAAATCTTGTATAAATTAGTTGTATTATGCAACTAAAATAACCAAAAAATGGTTCAATAATGTATTAAGTTTTAGTTGCTATATTTGGTATCAAAAAACCACAGGTGATTTTGTTTTCTAAAAATTTATATTATTTCAATATATAACTACTAAAAATTTTATTATACGCTTATAATAAAACTCCCTTAACAGTAATATTATTATTGTTGTATGTTTTTATTTAGCTAATATAACAATTTTGTTTATATCTTATATAAAAAAAGATAAAGAATAGGAGATTTGGTAATGATTCTGTAATATAGTAGATATCTATAGTTAACCATTTACGATTACTTTATTAACCATTTCGCCCTCGCCGCAGCCATACGACACACATACGGAAATAAATAAGATAGTGCATTTACAAGGTCTCTATATAATTTACGTGTAACTTTGAGGTACAGTTGCATTTTAGTATATCCAAAAAACGTATTTTCCAAAAATATATTTCAGGAATGAAAGGGTTAATACTAATCAATTAAGTAGAATCATAAATTCTGATTCAATCTGTTGTTTTTAAATACTGACAAACTAAAGAATATATGGTTGAATACAAGATAACAAGTTGATAAATTCATTAAATATAATGTGTGTTCTGTAATTCGCACGCCCTATCGTTTTGTCTCTTTCTGACTCATGCATTTTCCAATATTTTCGATCCGTGCGTACAAACTACGGAACATTACGAAATTATATCAATCAGTTACGCATATCCTTAAATATTATTTTTAACAGAGTCAAAGTTGGTTGGTCAGACATCGTAACATGTCATCATAACGTTCGTGTTACTAATATTTAATATTTTCACGCACAATTGAATACATTTTTAACTCTTGACTTGGAGACCCGTTTTACATATAAAAGAACATAACGTTACTTAATCCGTTTCTTAAATAACAAAAAATACGGTTCACCTCACTCAAATGACGGAGCTTGATGAAATAGTACTCAATTCGTGCTTGTATACTGAAACACTGGGAATCTTCACAAGTGGAAAAGCGGCGAATGGAGCCTCTAACTCTGTTTGTTAACTTAGCTGCGCCCTCAAGTCACCTTTGATGAGTTCCCAAGAAAGTCATTATGCAAGATCTAGCCTTTAGGCGTAGTATCGTTATTAGACAATTGATGTGTCAAAATCTGTTTTTGGAAATCATATCGCCACTGGAAAATAGCCGCGTTTTAAAGCTCGCAACTATAACAGAATTTTTCTATTGCATTATGATTTAAATTCTTCTATTACTTTATAAACCATTTCTTGCTTTAATTATAATTAATTAATTATATTAAAACTAAGTCGTTATAGTACAATCTAATATAACCTATACTCCTTGTTAAAGATTATAAATGAAAAAACTAGTTCCCCAGTAATTAATCAAGCTAAAATAATTAGCTTTATTGCTTTTGTTTCGGCGCACTATCGTGTAAGTACGTTTCACTAAAAACTAATTTAGGGAATCAGGATTTCGTTAAATAAATATTTTATGAATTTGAATATAAATAATGCGTTTTATTGAAATATATTGTCACGACGTGTTACAGTCGAGAGTCGAAATAGAACTGATTTTTCTCGTGCAACGTTAAATAACTAAGATGAAAAAGGAGCCAGTATTTCACTGGCGATCAGAATATAGTAAAGGAAATATAACATATAATATAATGTGCACAGTATGCTTAGCTAAAAATTATCGTTAATGATTTGAGTTTTATACATAACTTTGTTCTTAGAAATGATATTAAATGATAATATAGAATATTGTTAATGAATAAATATATATGTAGTATGGATAATAATATTAATAGGATAATAAAATAGAACATAATTATAAATTCACAAAATAACTGAAAATTATATGAACGCGTACATACTCCTCCCTTTGAGAGAGAAACGATCAATCATATAATTAGTCTCATACTGTTTGTAATCACTAAAGATTACACGCACCAGGATATGTAATAATAAGTATTTTATTTCTTCATTTAAGTAATTATAGACTTTAATTAGACTGAATTAAAATTATTTTATTTGTACAAAGTTGCAAAAAATTGTAAAATATTTTTCAAGCATCTCTTGATAAAGCTGAAAAACGAATGAACAAAAAAATCTTTCCACCTCGCTTGTCTAGCTCAAGATCTTTCCTTTGTTTTTTTCAATATATTTTAAAATCTATGGTAACAGAGTCTAAAATTTTCACGTGAGCGTTTCTATGTCCTACCATCCACTATATCCGCTGCGACGAAACGCTCCGCACAACAATTAAATCAGACTAATTAATAATTTATTTTTTAATCAACCTCTCACCAGACAAACGAGACGATTATAATAAATATACGAGGTCTGTCCCAAAAGTATCCGACCTACGTTCATATCTTCGCGCGGAGAGACTCAGGCGACCTCTGAAGGGTACGAACGTCACCAGCAACTCCTAACCTTCTCGTCAGTAGCCTGAGATACCGATGAAACGCCTTAGTTCCCGCGTAGCGTGTATTTGTTTACAACGACTTTTTTGCGTTCGTCGCAATTTGCTTATTGCTAAAAATGGCAGAACGAACCGAACAGCGAATTTGCATAAAATTTTGATTTAATCTCGGTAAAAGTTGTGCGGAAACTATTGAAATGTTGCAAAAGGCCTTTAAAGATGAGTGTATGGGCAAAACACAAATAAAAGAGTGGTATAGGCGGTTCAAAAGTGGCCGCACATCTGTTGACAGTGATCCTCGTTCTGGTCGACCTTCGACGGGAACATCGTCGGATAATGTCGAGCGTATGCGTGTCGCAGTTGAACAAGATCGTCGTTTGACTGTGAGAGAACTGGAAGATGAACTTGGAATACCAAAAAGTACTGTTTGGCGAATTTTAACCGAGAATTTGGGAATGACTCGTGTGTGTGCAAAATTCATCCCGAAACTGCTCAGACTAGCAAAAAAACTTTCGATTAGAAAACGCTCAGGACAATTTGGAAATGATTAATAGTGATGAAAACTTTCTTAAAAAGGTTATTACAGTCCTGATATAGCTCCCTGCGACTTTTGGCTGTTTCCTCGATTGAAAATGCCGCTTAAAGGACATCGATTCAACAATAAACAGACTGTTGAAACTAATGCGACGAATGCACTAAAGGCGATTCCGAAGTCTGACTTTCAAGAGTGCTTTAATAAGTGGAAACATCGATATGAGCGTCTTGTTCAATCAAATGGGGACTACGTTGAAGGATGCCACCCCCCGGATGACGAAGAATAAATCAAGCGCCGAGAAATCGAGGTAGGTCGGATACTTTTGGGACAGACCTCGTATATATATAACGGGAACACCCCCCCCCCCCCGTACAAAACCTATTGGTTTTGTACTTCCGAAAACTGAAAAAATTTTCTACTTGGTTTAAACAAATTACCGTTTGCTGTTCGTACTTCTACTACCCGGACCTATCGATCTGAGCCAGATAAAGATGATAACCCCTTTTCTCCACTGATTCCGAGGTATATTGTTATCTAGAATCAAGACTATATCACCTTTCTTTAAATGAGTATCAACATTTTGCCACTTTTTCCTCGGAATCAGTGTGAGAAGATATTCGCGCAGCCATCTAAAAGGGATCTGCAAAAGACTGAGCAATTCACAATTGCTTATTCGTGCACCGAAACTGCACCGAAGCTGAGAATCGCATTTACCGAATCCAATTTCTCCCGAAGAAGCGCCAATCAAGAAATGATTTGGCGTTAATGCCTCTTGATCACGCGGGTCTACTGATACGTGAGTTAAAGGACGAGAATGGAGTAAATGTTCGATTTCTGATAAATTTTTAATTAGCACTTCTTCGTTAGGAGCCTGCTCTTTTAAACATACGATCAAAGCAACTTTCACTGATCTAATCAAGCGCTCCCATGCGCCACCCATATGTGACGCCGTGGGAGGATTAAATTTCCATTCAATATAACTCTTAGATACAAAATCTTTTATTTTACTTTATCCATCTCACTTATAGCTTCTTTTAATTCTACACTCATGCCTTTTAAATTTGTGCCATTGTCACTGTATACAACTAATGGAATTCCCCGACGTGCTAAAAATCGTTTAAAAGCCATTATTGAAGAATCAGAAGAAAGACTATGGGCAAGTTCTAAGTGAATCGCCCGAGTTGTCGTACACGTAAATATTACCCCCAACGTTTTTCGCGTCTTCTTTCTATCTTAATTAGCATTGAATAGTCCAAAATAGTCAATTCCACAATGAGAAAAGGACGTAAGCGATATGCAGTTCTCGCGGGAGGTAATGCGGCCATTTTTGGATTTGAAGGCTCTGCACGCAACATTTTACAAATAATGAATTTTTTACAATACTTCGTAAACCTTGAAGTAAGCCGACAATAAAAAAACTTTGTCGTAATTCGTTTATCACTGTTTCATGATTACTATGAAAAACTTTTCATGATAATATTTAATTAATAATCTTGTGATAAATTCTTTAGCATCTAAAATCGTCCATCGGTGCGTAAAATTCGTTGATCATCAATGAAGATACGATTCGGCTGTTTTTAGCAACAGTTTTGTGGTGATTTAGGTTATTTAACTCATCAATAAAAGAAATCTCTTGACTCATTTTAAAACAAAATATTTCTGATTTTAATTTAATCTCAACAATCGTTTAATTATTTTTTCGCAAAAATTTGAATGGCTTCGAAAACCTGCGTTATTATAGCCAGAAGACGGCCCCACGATTAATATCGCGTTAAAATCGATAACAAATAATTGATTTTGCCTAATAGTCGCAACGACTTTTTGCTTATCAACGGATTCTGAACTATCATCAATAAAATCTGAATCAGATTTTTGTTTTGGCCAAAAAATTTAATTTTGCCGTAAAAACGGCGGTCCTAGTAGCCATCTACTACCATTTAAATTTAGATGGGATCCATCGCCATTCACTCGCTGCAGAGTTTTCACGTATCTCGTTTATTCGATGTGCAACAAAAATTTTGAAAGTTCGTGGATATTTCTTAATCTAATGTAAAACGGTCTTTGAATCAGACCAAAAAATTCTACGAATAATTTCAAAAGTGTGTTCTTCACTTATCATTTTTGCGAGTCTAGTAGCAAATACTGCACTTTGGAGTTCCAAAAGCAGTATAGTCATTAATTTTAGGGGAGCGACTCGACTTTTTGCAATTATTATTGATACATGATAAGAATGATTAGGTAATAAAAATCTCCAATAAGCAACAGAGGACATAGGTTTTTGTACTAGAATCGCAGAATATATGTAGCTCAGCTGATTTTACTTGCGAGTAACGAAGTTGATAACAGCGATTTATACGACAAATTTTAAGATTTTCAAATTCACGCAACCATTGTTGCCATTTTAAAAGTTGTTCATCAAGTGAACATTCATCCAATCTATCGCGCTAATACATATTTCTTGCATTAGTATTCTAGATTTAATTGTACACGGAGTTAAAAATTCAAGTGAATCAAATATTCACATTATAATACTTAAAAATTGTGGCTTTGTTTGTTTTTTTTAATCCATAATATAGTGCATGTGGAATTTTAGTTTGATTGATATTAAACGCAAATTCGTGGGTAATATTCAGCCACTAGAATTCCAACATTTTCTCGATATTTTTGTCGCTATATTCTACTTATATTATTGTTTAGAATCATTATCTATATCTAAATGCATATGCCAGTCAGCATGTGAATTGATTTTAATTACCTGGCGTACGCGTTCGGATGCTTCCTTAACAGTCTCGCAACTGTCAAAGAAATCATCCATATAACAGTTGTTAAGGGGGTGTCAAAGTCAATTTTTATCCTTCCTACCTTACCGACCCGAAAATTATAAAATATTGGCTTTAATTAAAAGAATAAGTATAATTATGAAAAACTAAGAGGCCATTGCCCTCCGTAATACAATTATATCTATCACTGTGCGAAGTTTCAAACAAAAACTTCAAAACCTCTACGAATGGCTTTCGAACGAAATTTGAAGGTTTGAGTCTAGACTAATAGACTAATATAAATTTCGTTCGAATGGCATTCGTAGAGGTTTTGAAATTTTTGTTTGAAACTTCGCACAGTGGTAGATAATTGTATTGTACAATAGTAGAGGGCAATGATGTCTTGGTTTTTCATATTTTAGTTTATTTATTAATTGTAATCAATTGTTAAAGAATTTGAGGTTAGGAATTTCGGCGGGAAATTTGAATGGTTTGACACCCCCTTAATAAGACTATTCACCGCTGTAGGAAATTCAGATGAAAATTGAGCCGCGTTTTTATTTTTAATATACAGGGCAGTGCATGGGGAAGGTTTTGCACCAAATAACATTGAGATTATTCTAAATTCTTCAGGTTCCCTAGATCTACTTTCACCCCTCCATAGGAAGCGTTATGCGTCCTGATCCTTTCGCGAATTTTAATTTTTAAAAACATGTCGCGAATATCTCCTTTAATCGCGAATGCGAACTGTCAAAATCGCATTAATATCCCGGGTAAAGATTTTAATAAATCCGGCCTGGCAAGTAATTGACTATTAAAACTCGTTAGCATTGTCTTAGCCGCAGCGTCAAAAACTAAACGTATTTTTCCGGGTTTGCTTATATTTTAAACTCCAAAGTTAGGTAAATACCAAGTTCGACTACTTATTTTTTCTTCTGTTACTTTTTCCGCAAAACCACTTTGTAGAACTCTATCCAATTCTCGGTAATACATTGATGAATAATTTTGATCGAGATCTAGTCTTTTTTCTAATAATAATTGTAATCTACGTAATGCAGTCATACGACTGTTAGTGAAAATACAATCATCTGTTTTCCAGAGTAGTCCAACTTCCCATTTTCCATTAATATAACGTCTCGTTTTATCTACTGCACGTTTATCTTTTACATTTAATTGTGGGACAATATTATTAGTACCTAAACATTCAATCTCAAAATACTGTTTTACTAAATCGTTTAATTCGATATCGTGAATACATAAGGCTGAGTTTTCTTTTTCGGATGTAATAACTTGTATTGATTTTACGTGAGTAGCAATTTTTGGTAAATAATTACCGTGAATAGTCCATCCCAAAACACACCGTGAAACCATGAGTAAGTTATTTATTTCTTTAAACTCATGAATTACTATCAGTTTAGAATTATCTTGAGCAATAATTATATCGGGCGCTTGATTATAAAGATCAGTGAAAATTCCCGTTTTTTCTTTACATTCATCAACTAGATACTCGTTTACGCACTGCGAAGGAAGACCAAGTTTGTCAACTACCAAAACACTCTTAATCAAAAAATTTGAAAAAGAAGTTTGTATGTTCAAATTAATTTTTTGGTTAGAAAACGTGGTCGCGCCTTCACATAAATCTTTGAGAACAATATTAACTCGCGTGCTTTGAACGCCAATCATTTTGACTATCTTTGAGTTGATTAGTGTAGCTGTAGATGTGTTGTCTAAAAGAACATAGATTAAAACAGAACCTTTAGGGTGTGTCCAGATGGAGGACAAAAATATGGTCTGTCCTCTGCGGTCCGAGTTCCATCGCTGTTTCGTTGTTCCGTTTTGAATTCAAACGTTAAGATTTGATACATTAAAACTGTTTAAATTCACTCGCAGAAAAATATTTTCGCAGAAAAATATTTTCGCAGAAAAATATTTTCGCAGAAAAATATTTTCGCAGAAAAATATTTTCGCAGAAAAATATTTTCGCAGAAAAATATTTTCGCAGAAAAATATTTTCGCAGAAAAATATTTTCGCAGAAAAATATTTTCGCAGAAAAATATTTTCGCAGAAAAATATTTTCGCAGAAAAATATTTTCGCAGAAAAATATTTTCGCAGAAAAATATTTTCGCAGAAAAATATTTTCGCAGAAAAATATTTTCGCAGAAAAATATTTTCGCAGAAAAATATTTTCGCAGAAAAATATTTTCGCAGAAAAATATTTTCGCAGAAAAATATTTTCGGAGAAAAATATTTTTGGAGAAAAATACTCCTTGTAGTGGAGTATTGAGTTGTTATATTAAATTCAAATATAACAGCGAAACAGCGATGGAACACGGACCGGAGAGGACAGACCATATTTTTGTCCTCCATCTGGACACACCCTTCTCTCTGCTTCGTTCCAAATTCAATTAAATTTATTCTTTTTGATTCAACGTTTGGTAAATTTTTGATTTCACTTATAATTTTATCTAATATTATTTTGGAATTCCAAAATGCATTTCCAAAGTTTCCATTATCTTAGTTGCATTGTTATTTGCTGTAAAAAATGTTTTCGTAGCATCGTGCGCATTACCTCGAAGAGCTACAAATAACCTTAAAACATTCTCACGATCAGTATACCCGCCTAGTTCTGCTGACATTTCAAATGCTTGTTTAAAACGAATTCAGTCAAACGGATCTCCTGAAAATGTCGGCAAACGTTTTGCAGACGTCATTCGATTAACGTACGTCGAATTTCCAAAATTTATACTAGTCTTTTATCGTAGCTAACGTATTTTCAATCGCGTTTGCTATTCTATTCGCAGGATCCTCGCTTGGCTGAATATGGTAGTATTGTTGATTAGAATCTAACCTAACATTATTATTGGTACTATGGAAACTCTCGTCAATATTTTCGCGTACATTTTCGTATTCGTCATCATTATTACATAACCTAGAAAAATTGGAAAACGCTTCTTCATCGGTGTATTCCTGCTGTACCTCTGAAATTTCTCAATGATGGTGACGAAGAATCGCTGCGATCTAACGGTACAGGACTCTAAGCATATTCTGCTGCAGCTTCTCGACGACGCGGTGCGCGATGACGCGCTGCCATTCTGATGCCTCTAGGTGGCGCAGTTCCGACCTGCGCTGCTGCTGAGCCAGTGCAGCATCTCTGCGACATCGTGGTGCGTGATCCCGCATCCCCGCTGCATGGACAGCTTCTGGAACCATACGTGCTGCCGCTTCATGCCTACCACGCGGTGCGCGTACTCGCGCCTCCGCTGCATCAACCGCTGCTGATACTCGTAACACGGCTTACTGTGTTGTTGTTGCATCTACGCGAAATCGTGGTGTGCGTACCCGCACCCCCGCTACGTTGACTGTTGCTGGAAGTACGACTGCTTGGGCTGCCGCTGCTTCTCCTCTAAACGAAAAACGAATGAACAAAAAAATCGTTTCACCTCGCTTGTCTAGCTCGAGATCGTTACTTTGTTTTTTTTCAATATATTTTAAAATCTATGGTAACAGAGTCTAAAATTTTCACGCGAGCGTTTCTGTGGCCTACCGTCCGCGAACAAAACCTTTTTGTTTTTCCTCGCCCCGTAATCCCTCCGGTGGCCGATCGGAGGGAATAGCGACCCCGGACGATCCAATCTGATCGCCGTGTACGCGGCCTATGCAGCGGCAACCACTATATCCGCTCCGACGAAACGCTCCGTACAACAATTAAATCAGACTCCATAATTAATAATTTATTTATTAATCAACCTCTCACCAGACAAACGGGACGATAACAATAAATATATATAACGGGAACACTGTTAAAGTTAATAATGATTTTTAAACACTTGTTTCTTGATTTTCTATAGGAAGGACTGCAATGTTTGTCATCGGCCTTTTTTTAAGCCCAAGTTTGGTTTTGACTGTAACCGTTCGAATAATTTTGTCTGTCCCTGGATGCAATTTCTCGATTCTACCATGTTCGATTCCATGCTACGAACATTATCTTCTTTTATCAGAACTAATAATCCCATTTTTATTTTTGGGGTTTTATTATTATATGTCTTTTCTGCCGATCGATTAATCCGTTCAAGTACTCTTATGTCATCGTGTCCAGAATTCTTGTTTTATGTTAGTGATATTCTCCCACGCATTTAATCGATTTGTTGGTATTCTCTTATAATTGTGTTCGGGCAAGGCTTTCATTCAATTACCAATAAGAAAATGACTAGGCATAAGGACTGAAAAATCGTGTGTGTCTGTTGACATTTGTGTTAATGGTCGTGAGTTTAAAATTGCCTCTACCTCAATGGAAAATATTGTAAATTCTGCGAATGTAAAACGTTTATCATAAGCAACTCATCTAAAGTGGTATTTAAGCTGCTTAACAGCGGCTTCCCATAACCCTCCAAAATTTAGTGCATGAGGAAGAATAAAGTGCCATTGTATTCTTGTTTCGTTTGAAAAACTTTCTGATTTTGATTTGAACTCTTTTAATTGAAGTAAGTCATATAATTCATTTAATTCGTTATTACCACCGCAAAAATTTATATCATTGTCCGAGTGTATATTTTCTGGAAGACCGCGTTTTGCTGTAAAACGTCTTAAAGCGTCTAAAAAGGCATCTGTAGAATGTCTTTTACCACTTATATATATATGGCTTTGATAAGCATACAAATAAAACAATAGCATTTAAAAAAAATTTATTTCTGAACTTCTTTTCTTTAATGAAAGATGGACCACAGTAATCTATTCCAACATTATTAAAAGGCCAAGATTGTCTAATTCGAGCGCTTGGAAGATTACCCATTCTATAATCAATAACGCAAGGTTTAGCGCGAAAGCATGCGACGCATTTTCCTAATATCTTTTTAACTTGATTTTCACCGTCTATTGGCCAGTACTTCTCTCTAATTAAATATAAAGTATTTTGAATGCCCGTGTATAAATTCGATATATAGTAATGGGAAATTATTAAATTTGTTATATGATAATTGCGTGGTAAAATAATAGGATGTCGTGTGGAGTATGGTATAATAAATAGCATTTTATATTCTGCAATCTACGCGTATAATACCTTCGTCGTTATTAAAAGGATCTAAGGACGCTAATTTATTTTTATTGCCAAAGATTTTTTATTGTGAAGTGATTGAAATTCATTTTTCAAAGCCGATTTTTGTAGTAATTTAATAATAATTTTCTCTGCTCTTTGTAATTCGTGCACTTGTAGCACGCCTGAGTTTCGATACCCTTTATTGAAACGAAGACATATAGCAATAATACGTAATAATTTTGTAAACGACGAATATTTTTCAAGTATATAATAAAGATGTTTTAAATATGGGTTGATTATTAAACAACATTCTTTTCGATTTTCTGGTAAATCTTCCAGACCTGGGATGTTTGATTTTGGCCAATCATTTTGATCCGTTTGTAATCACGATGGTCCGTATAACCATAATGTATTTTCTTTTAAATCATAAGGTAACTGACCACGAGATAATGCATCAGCTGGATTGTCATGCGATCGAATACGATACCAGTTTTTAATTCAGTTTTATTAGATTAGCCAGAAATGTTTTTAATAAACCAGGTGATGTATTTATCCAATTCAATACAATACTTGAATCTGATCAAAAGAAAGCTTAGACTCGATTTTAATATTTATTGCTTTTATTACGCTTTGATCTAAATTTGCTACAAGTTGTATGGTGCATAATTCAAACCGGGGAATTGTTCTGGTTTTTAAAGGCGCTACGCGAGATTTTGAGCATAGCAAAGAAATATGGTAAGTATTATGTGTAACTATAAGGTATAACTAAAGCCGTGAAGTTCGATTTCTTGAGTAGTATAACTAATAACGTGTCGCTAGAAGTTGAAGTTATTCATAAATAAAATTTAATTGAGTGTAAAAATTAAGCAAAGCAAAATGAATATTGTTAGGAACTTACTCGTTCCACTGAACCTTAGATATCCAAATGTCTTGTATTGTTTTATTAGTGAATAAAATTATTGATACGGATAAAATTTTTCTTTTAGTTAATTTTGATCAATTAACACATCTTTGATTTCGTAAACGAATACTTTGTTTTTTGCTTTCCAAAACATACCCAAAGTTTTCAATGAACTGTTTGGATTAAGATTAAAATTCGTAACTAAATCGTGTTTGAAATTCCTTGAAGAATTTCTGGGATTTTCGACGCCCATTGACGCATTTTTAAGCACGCTGTTTTTAATATACTACTTACTTATTAGCAGACTTCTTGTGCTTCACGTAATGAATTAGTACCCGTTAACATGTTATTAACATATATATCGCGTATTAAAAAGTTTGCAGCTATTGGAATATTCTTTGATTCATCTTCAGCAAGTTGATACAAACATCTAATTGCTAAAAATGATGCTGAAGCAACACCGAAAGTTTATATCATTTAACAACTACAAAATTTTTTGGAATTTCCTGTCTTGTTCGCGAATTAAAAATTATACATTTTTTACATACATTTTTTCAATATCGGCAGTAACTTCGTATTTATGAAGTCGAAATCGTAATAAAATACTGAACAAATCGTCTTGAATTGTCGGTCCAACAAGTAAGTTATTATTTAGCGTCATACCATTTAATGATTTTGATGACGTGTCGAAAACTACTCTTAATTTTGTCCTGTTGCTCGAATTTTTATTACCGCGTGATGAGGTAAATAAAAACCGTCTGAAGTTGTTGATTTAACTGGTGTCATATGATTCAATAGTATATATTCATTTATTACATTTGTATATTGATTTTGAAATTCAATGTTATTCTTACATCTTTTTTGAATAAATAATAATCTTTTCGATGCTGCTTGTCGCGATTCATCAAAATTATTATGATTTTCTTTAAGTGGTAAAGCTATGACGTATCTACCGCTTTCATCTCGTTTCACGTATTTTAAAATGATTTTCACAATAAATTTTATCGTTTGACCCATGTGTTTTTGTGTTTGATACTTCTTCAAGAGACCAAAATTTTTCTTAATCAAATTGCAAATTTTCCTAACATGCATCGAGATTATGAACTTATACTGCCACCTATTATCCACCCAAGCTTAGTTTTTTGTAAAATCAAATCGTCGTTGTGTAATAACTGTATTTTATCAGGGCAAAACATAGATAAGGTAGGGCCAGCTCCTATTAGCATATCTATAGCAGAAGGTTTATGAAATTTTGGATCAGATAATTTTAAGTTTGAAGGAATGTTTAATTTCTCTGGGGATTGTCTCAATAGGAATCAAATTAGTAATTAATGGAACGACAAAGAGTGTAAGAATTTTGTGAATTCTGAATAATTACTTCTAAATGTTAATTTAGTGTAATAATTAACACTAGTGCCAAAATCGTTCATTGTCCCAATTTTTAACGAACGATGTGTTTTTAGCAACTTTAATTATTTTGTTAATTTTTCTGTAATAAAATTAGTAGTAGAGCATGTGCCAAGTAACATTCTACATGAGATATAAAATCTAGATCTATCTACAACCTTTATCAGAGCACTTGTCATTAAATCAAAAGACGTTGATGTAATCATAATTGAAAGACAATAGTCAGTGTTATGGCTTTCATATAGGCATGCAGGTTGTTTATCTGAAAAATCTTTATTGGTCATTTTTTCATTGTGTACATTTTTTAAAATAAGTAATAAACTGTTACGTTTCTTCTCACATATACGGCAATTACCAAAACGACATTCACTATTACCGTGATTCCTTAAATAATTATTACATAATTTTGCTTCTTTAACTAACTTTATGATTGACATTGACATATCTCGAAATTTATTGCATTTAAACAAAGGGTGTTGTTCTCCCGAACATGCAAGACATTTGGTATTTATAGTAACAAATAGCTTGATAGAACCTTTATTGTCGAATTTTCTTATTTTACTAGGGGGACCGTTATCAGCGCAAACGTCCAATGATCGTTTTTCACTACTTTGTTTTGGCAGCGTTGCCGCCGTTTTATATAAAAATTCAATAATTTAGTCTAAAGTGGGAAATTCGTCAGGATTTAAAGTTTCTTCCCACTTCATACGCGTGCTTCTACTCAACCTTTCCTCTATAATTTGAACAACAATTTCTTGTGACAAATTTACACCTAGACTTGCTAACAATTGAATATGTTGCTGTGCTTCGTTAGCTAACCGTTCTATGCTTATGTGGCTATATTTGATTCGGTAGGTTCAAAAGTAAAGATAAATGTCGAGAAATTGATAATCATTTGTTTTCATATGCCTTTTTTAAAAGGTTCCATGCACGTAAATAATTCTCTTCACTTATTGAAATGCTTGAATTCTTTTAAGTGCATCATCGCGTAACGCTGTTCGTAAATAATGAATCTTTTCTATATCCGTAAGATCGTCGCGAATATGAATTAATGAAACAAATGTGCTTTTGAAAGAAAGCCATTGTTCGATTTGGCCATTAAAAGTTGGAATAGAGACTTGTGGTAATTTGATTTTGCTTTTGGTCGCAACAGATAGAGAACGTCTTTCTCCGTCTACTGAACTACTTGCACTATTATTAATTTGGGATTGTTGATTTATTAATACATTTTGTTGAGTCATTAAATCGGATATGCATTGCTGTGCTGTATTAGTAATTTGATAATAGTTATCAACAATAGAAAAACGCTCGTTTCTGGTAGTTTTAGATTCGTCTAATACGTTCAATTTATCGTGTAATAAGTCGAATTTCTCAAATAATGAATTTATTTTTTGTAGACGTAATTTAAGTTGAATAAAATCGGTTTCGTTTTTATAATTTGTTAAAAATGTTTGAAAAGAATTTAGTGGTCCTTTGATCGAATCTTGTTGAATTTATAAAACTTTTATTCGTGAATTATCCATTTTGAAGTAGAGGCAAAATTATTTAAAATATGTATTTATAAGCGAATCGTATACGTAATTTGGTGATTCAAGAGAAGCACTTATCAATAGTCGAATTGTAGATCTAAATATAAATTCGAATTTGTTGTATTACAGATGCATATTTGTCGTATTGTAGATGCGAATAAGTCGTATTGCAAACAAGAACCGTGAAATTTCGTGCTTATATATAGTATTGATATTGCGTTTGCGTGGATGGTGTCGCAATCTCCTAAGGAGTCGTTTCCCGAATAGGCATTATTTATGCTCCTGTTCGACAGAAGTCGAATTTTTAATGAATCTTCGTATAAAAATGTCTCACTTGACGTGTTTGTGAATTTTGATAAAAACTAAATGTCGCATGAAATCGTATAATTTGGTAAAAAACAAATGTTGTATAAAATCAATTAATTTGATAAAAACCAAATGTCCTATAAAATCGTATAATTTGGTAAAAACCAAATGTATAAAATCGTATAATTTGATAAAAATGAAATGTCGTATAAAATCGTATTTTCGAATTTCACTATACCGCAGTTTAGCACTTCACTTCAATTCTTCACTGTTTAACAGAATAGTATAAATTTTCGTATAACGTTATATTTATTTATGTTTTGTTTTATTTTGGCTCTAAGGACCATGTTGCGGAGGACTACCGTGTAAGTGCGTTTCACTAAAAGCTAATTTAGGGAAACAGGATTTCGTTAAATGTATGTTATATTTGAATATATTGTCACGACGTGTTACAGTCGATAGTCGAAGCAGAACTGATTTTTCTCGCCCAGAGAGTTCGTAGTCCGAGTCGCTTGCCCTTCGTTTTATCTTAAGCTAAACAACTAAAATGAAAAAGGAGCCAGTATTTCACTGGTAATCTTATTATAATAAAGGAAATATAACATATAATATCATGTGATATCAATGATTTGAGTTTTATACATAATTTTGTTCTTAGAAATGAGATTAAGGAGGAACTCCCCTATTTTTAAAAATCTCTCCCTTTTGTACAATAATCTTAATATTAAAGATCCTTGAGCATACGCATTCAACAAATTCTATTTTAACAAATTGTAGAATATTTTTCAACTTAAAATGAACAGAAGTTAACTTTTTTCAAATTGTTTAAACTCAATTAATGGTTCGAAATAAATTAAACTTTTAATGTACTTATAAAAATATAAAAAAAACTAGTTGTTTCAACACTTACAATTGACGTATAAAATATTCAACATCAAAATACCTCAAAATAAAATATTAACTTCATTGCACAATACTTTAATTCGTATTTTCTGGAAATTTCAATAATATCCATGGTCATGGGTTGCGCAAGGAACTTTTATAAGTTAGAAAAGTAAGTTTCGAGAAATACACGTTTAAAGTTCTAATTTGGTATGCTATCTGTAGTAGAAAAGAGTTTCAATGTAAATTGTTTCACTCAATTGGTTATAACTTTGGTATAACAAAGAGTTTTTAAATACAGTAGGTCTCAAAATGTTTATAAAACTATAAGCATAAAAGATATGTAATAAAAAAATTTTGATTTTTTGGTAAAAAATCAGTGGAATCCCCCTTAAGTGACAATATGGAATATTATTAATGAATAAATAAATACACAATATATATGTAGAGTGGATAATAATATTAATAGGATAATAAAATAGTACATAATTATAAATTCACAAAATAACTGAAAAATATATAAATGCGTACAGCTTTATATTGCTTTCCCAGTAATATATTAAGCTGAAAAATAATTTTACATGATATTTATGTCGTTAAAATATTAGTGAGACATTATGCTGATTAGATCCATGAAAAATAATAGTCGATATCGAGGTTATGTTTTTCTTGATTTATATCACTTTCCTAGTCATTAATTTAGCTATAAAAAATTAGGAATACGCATTCCTATGTCACCTTTGCACTCTAACAAAATTTAGCGGGAAACTCTTTCCTACTACAGCAAGAAAAATGTTTACCTGTTCAAGTCCATTACTGATCCTTAATAAGGGGTCGGGCAATTTTTCATGTATCGGAACGCTTTTTTAAAACAAATTCCTAAATTGCTGTGTAATAAAGCAAAATCGATGTAACATCGATGTAAACGTCACCCACATCAAAAATGTCAACATTTTCAAAAAATTTTCAAAAAATTTCCAAAAAATACCACAAATTTCCAAAAAATACCAAAAATTTCAAAATTTTTAAAAAATTTCAAAATTTTCCAAAAATTTCAAATACTTCAAAAAATTTTAAAATCTCTGGTAGAAGCGTTGATGTGTTATTCGCCATATATTCATTATTTTTATGTTTGTTTGCATTTTTCACCATTTCCTAACCCTTCGAGAATTTGTAGGCCTCCTGTGTACACGGGTGTAGGCCTGTATGAGCTCAGTTGAGTCTTCCCTACTATTATCCATTCTTTGCCTAAGGTAAAATACGAAGTACTGGGATAGTTTTGAATGTGATTCACAAATTGACGACGATTTAGAACCAATAAACATAATTGTTCAAAACATTTAAATCTAACCATTAATTTGCAATCAATTTGACTAATTTATGCACATTACAGACATTAAAATGCTTTTATATATTAAAAAAGTAGGTATGTTTGAAAAAATGTAACAACAATGTGAGCTGGACGCAATAGTAGGACATCTTTTAGATGCAGTAGTAGGACATATATTATTAAATGTGTCCCACTACTGGGTTATGCAAATTCAGAGTCATGTAAAGTGAGACTAAAGTTCGCCTATACACGCTTCTGAAACGTAACCTCAAAAGATTTTTATTTTGTTTTATAATAATTTAAAGTCTAAGCTAACAATATATCGACTTGACTAGAAAGATAATATTATAAATAACACTAATGCATCGATACCTTTATCATATTTAATAGTAAAAGAAGAATTTGCTACTTTACCAGCACTACTCCCAATTTTCACTTTGTCCCGGTACTGGGTACTTTACCTTATAAGGACGTGTCTGTTCTTAGTGGACGGTGTCTTACTGATGAGTCCAGCCAGTAAACCTGGGACGAAACGCAACACGTCACATTACCAAATCAGCGTGAACGCTTTTTGCATTAACGATAGTGAATCGCCAATTTATAGCTTAAATTCTAGTAAAAAATCCCGCTTATGACAGACGATTTCTGGTCAAAATCTGGTTAATTTTATACTTCATTTATAAAACGCTTGCATACATACATTAATAATAATATCTTCTTTGTATTTAAAAATGTAAGTTGTATTTGCTTATTTTATTAGATACAATTGTAGACTAATTAATATGATTAAATAAGTTTTTACTTGAAGATATTTTATAACATAAAATAAGTTTATATAAGTTTGTCTGTATTTAGCGGTTATAGTAATTAGAGGTTATAGTTGTACCTGGAACACTGCATACAAATTTTTTA